>JAWWTY010000088.1:66711302-66745057 GCA_035222235.1 Margarornis squamiger | reverse complement strand
TCTAAAGTTGAGTCCAGAGCAACTAACACTGTAAACACCCCTTATTTGTTAGTGCATTTTAGTCAGTTGTTTAAAGGCTCAAGCATGTGAACATGAAAGAGTAACAAAGGATCCTGTGTTAGTTCATCTGGGACAACTTACCTCTATTTAACCTGAAGCAAATGTGAGGTAATATGCATGAAGCTTTTTTTTTTTTTTAAAAAAAAAAAAAAAAAAAGATAATTTACCCTATTCACCTTTTATTCATCCTGGATAAGAGTGTCTACATGGATTTGTTATCACAGTTTAGCTCACGTTTCTACTAATTACATAAATAAATGACTTGTGCACCTGGCACACTAGTCCAGATGTTGTTCATATGCATAATAAAGAAATCCTATCTTGCCTGCAGAACTTGCTCTTTAAGCAAACAAGGGAAAGAGTGGTTGTTTTTCACTGTTTTGCAACAGGGGGAACAGAGAAGCCATATGACTGTAAAGCTGACTTGTCCCAAGTAACACCACTAAACTGTTGAAAGACACAGGACTGAACTCATACATCAGATGAGATAGCTGTGAAATCATCTTTCTGGTAGGCTTCCCCACCAAAGTAAATGGCTGCCTTTTTTTTTTTTTTCTTTTTCTCTCTTTTTTTGTTGGTTTTTTTCCCCCTCACATCTGTATGAGACAAATATCTGAGTATTTGAGAGAAGTATCTAAGCCCCTAGAATGATTTTACTCCTGATGGCTCACAAGAGTCCTCTCTCAAATGCATCATTCAAACCAAGTATAGAAATAAGGGATTCCATGGGGTTTATGGGCCCTCTCTTGAAAATCGTGGGACTTATGTCGAATGGGAAGGAAGCTCATTGCTAGCAGTGAGCACAGCACAGCTTTCCTTACAGGTCTGCACAGCACCCACTAAGAAGTGATTTAAGAGTAACACTATGAAGTTGGTTTAGTTACATTCAGGCTTCTGCTTACCCAGACTTGAGAAGAACTCAAGGAAAATGCCACAAAAGGATATTGGTTTTACTGTACACATTAAAAAATACCCCTGAAAACATCTTCTACAAAAATTATCAACAAAGCCTTTTGCCAGTGAGGAGAATTCAAGAAGCTGGATTTGCAGCCCTCTATGCTCACTACTGTACGAGATCCACTGTTTACAGAACAATCTGTGAAATAATGTGGGTTTTATTTGTAGTACAATAGATAACTAAATAAGAAGAAAAAAGCAGAGGAATTATGAGAATGCCCAGTAGTCAAGCATGTGTTATGTGACCTAGCAATTTTACTTAACGCTGTTCAAATCTCATCTAGTTTCAAAATAAATAAATAAATATAGTCATACAGCAGAGATTAAGAGCAATTCCAGGAGATGTCTGGAGATACCATATCAATTAGGTTTGCACTTAAGGGGAATTCTTCAAATTGATGTTGGTCATGCCCTGGATTTAAAAGGAATAATGAGAAAAATTGAAAGACATTTATTTTTCTCCTCCTTACATCACAATGCATCTCTTTTCCTTTATCCTGCAGATTGCAAATTCTTAGTAAATATATGTGCACATGCCTCCAATACAGGTCAAAATGCATGTTGTCTTAAACTTACCAGTCTTTCAAAGATGACAAGCAAAAATGCATTCAAATTCCCTATACAAATATGCCAAAGATAAAGCCATGAACGTTGCTGCCCTTTCAACTGTTCATCCCATTCAAAGAGCACTGTAACAAATCTTTAGAAGGGGTATTTTTCCAGAAGGTTGGTTTTGTGGGGTTTCTTTCCCACTTAACTGTATGTCTACTTACATATGGGAACCTGTGCTGATGAATTTTATCCAGTAGAATAAAGAAAAGGATAAGGGAATCAAATGGATAGAGACAACATGGCCTAGTAAATAAAATACCAGATTTGAGAGAATCAGGAGGTCTGGATATTATTCCCAGCTCTTTCCTGCAGTGTAACTTTAGGCAATTCTCTGAGCAAGCTTTCCTTCACCATTGTGTTGCCTATTTATATTGCAAACGCTTCAGAGAAAGCATCACCCCTTGTTGCATGTTTCTACAACCCTGAGTGCAAAGGAGCTCTGTTCTCTGTTGGAATATCCCACACACAGTAATTGAAACAAACCTCCACGATCCACATGTCAGAGAAAATGTTAATCTATGTTTCTACAGTAAGTGTGACTGCAGACAGTTCTGGGCAGTATGCAGTATCCAGATCACAGAAATAAGCAAAACTATCCCTCAGCAACGCAGGGTTTTAAAGGCATCAGCAATTCAAGTGCAATGCAGCACCGCAAAAACCTGGGTCCTGTAAAAACATCTATATAGGCTTTAATAACAGTACAAGCAGATCAGCTTTTATCTAAAGTACATATGAGCTCCAACAAAATAAATAAATAAGTAAATAAATAAATAAATAAATTAAACAGCCTGGTGTTCCAAAAACACAATATGCTCAACAGGGAGGAAAGAAAAGTGTTGGAGGGAAGGAGACCAAAGTCTCTTCTGTTAACACCTCCCTATGTACTGTGCATGCTTTGCCTCCCATAATGCAGCTCTAGCTGTGTTCACCCTAGTACTTCATCCTTTATTGAAGGTTATTGGCATAGCCAGAGAGTGTGAAATTGTGTATTTTGTCCTCACAGAAAGTTATGAAAAAATAAAATAAAAAAAAAAAAAAAAAAAAAAAAAAAAAAAAAAGAAGTTTCCAGAACTTGAAATTCACACTGCAACATGGACAGAAAATGAAGTAATCCTGAAAAACTGATTTAAAGTTTTTTTCTCTAATGAAGTTATTTCTGACATCTATTTGTGTAGACATACCTAGTTTTAAGGTTAAGACTACATTGTAATTATTGTAATTTAAGCACAGTTCTGATCTTATTCTTTATTCAGAATTCAATCACCATTGACAGTAATTTTTCTCACCTCATTGAGAGTGGGGCACCTCAGTGTAAATTCTGGAACTTGGGTGGAATGAATCCTAGATTATCTCAAGCCCAAAAAACAGTGTTATGCACCATGAACTCTGATCAAGCAGGTGTGCATGGAGCACAAAATACAACAGCTTAGACCTACATCAACCATGATCATTTTAGCTTTTCCTAGGAGCAATGTGGATTTATCAAGCCCAAGCTGCAGATTAATGACATCCAGGATGTGTCAGACAGCAAAAGGTCCTTGCAACTCAATATTTATAACTCAGCAGTAATGCTGTAGGCAGATATAGCCCAATGGACTCAGGTACCTGCAGTACTTTTACAAGCTTTGAGCTCAGCCCTGACTCCCTTCCCAATGGGATTTTGCAGGCCTTGCTGTGACTGATGAACATCCATGGTAGGTGGACCACAACCAGCAACTAAGCACCCACCCAGATTCCCACTCACACCTGACTCCAGCAGGATGGAGGAGAAAACAAGAGTAGTAAAAGCAAGAAAACTCATGGTTCAAGAGAAGGCAAGAGGGGAAAAACAAAGTGATACAAAGGCAATTACAAGGGCCACCCCCAAAACCAGACTGTTGCCCTGCCAGTCTGCAAGCAACAGCTAGCTTGGAAGACAACCCACACACACTCTGCAGTTTTTATTGCTGAGCATGGTGTTACATGGTAAGGAATATCCCTTTGGTCATTTGAGTCAGCTGTTCTATCTGTGTCCCTCCCAACTTCTGGCCCACCCTCAGTCTGCCCATTGCAAGAGGGCAGAGTAAGAAACAGGAAAAACCTTGACAGAGCAAACATTGATAAACAAAGCGCTGGTGTGTTACCAACATTGTTTTAGTCAGAAATCCAAAACACAGCACCATACAGACTAGTGTGAAGAAACTTATTTCTACCCGCAGACAGATATAGTAGAACAGCTTAAGTTAATTTTGGTTTGATATATTTGCCCTCATCACCCATTCTAAGCCTAACCCTTCAAATACCCTGGGTTTGAGAGAGGTTCAAATACAATCTTGGGACTAATTCATGGAGTTTATTATAACTGTTGAATTTCTTTGAGATGCCTTTAACAAAAATGTCATTCAGGAAAACATGTAAAGTGGTGACTTTCAATCTAGGATCTAAGAATGTATTTCAGAAGAGTCAACTAAATATGGAGAAAATAGACTTACATAAACTATACAAACATCTGCCCATGCATTAAAAAACTTTAGGACTCTGAAAGCAGGGAGTGGGGATGGGGAGAAAAACTGACTTTAAAAGTATTTCAGAATCATGTTAATACTGAAAATAATTCTGAATTAGTGTAATACTTTCATTTTAATGTCAGAGAGAAAACAATCAAGGACATTAACAATGCAGATGCATAAAAAGTTCTTACATACCCAGTGAAGTTTCTTGTCAGCTTCATTTAAAATTATTTCTTTCTATCCTTTGACATATTTATTTGTCTTTGCAATTTTTTTTTTTTTTAATTTACTTGTTTAAAAGTTTTCTGCCTTCAATAGCAGCTGGAATCCCAAAATGAAATTAAAACCATGTAGGTGCCAATATATATATTCAATAGTTATGAGACTAAATTAAACTAATTGACATTTTATTAATATTCTGCTGTTTGTTCCCGCAGAGTTAAAACCATACTTGAGATCCCATTATATGAAAATATACTCTGGACCATCTGGTAGCCAAACATTTCTGATTATAAATAAGTCATTTTTTGTTAATTATTTATTTGGGAGCTTTTGTTTATTATACAAAAACCTGGAAAGGGAGAAGAAATAGGAAAATATGCTGGGGTTTATATTACATCTTTCATAAGCAAACCTATTTTTTTTTTCAGAAAAATCCGGTTGAGACAGGAGAGGACCCTGAATATTCATTTGAATTAGAAACCAATTTCTGAAGTGAGTCTTATTTGCAGCCCTTTGGCTTCACTTTGTGTGAAGTCCACAGTTTCAGTAGAGAAGGCACTCAAAAGTTATAAACATTATTTTTTTTAAGCTATAATATTAAAATCTAAAAAAGGAAGAAAATTGTTTATCAGTGACAACATAAGAGGACAGAAACACTTTATCAAAAAGAAAAGAAGGTAAATCCATTTGATAATGATAATGAAATACTAGCACTATTAGTAAAGAGGAGTAGAGCTGGTGGTTCTTCATCACTGGAGGTCTCCAAGAACTTACTAATTGTTATCAGGAATGATGCAGAAAAAACCTGATCTTTTCCTGAGGAAGTACACTTGAGTCCTTGACAATGGACTACTTGGTTTCTCAACATAATGTGAGACACTGAAATGATGTATGGCTTAAACTTTGTTAAAATCACTGAAGCCCACTTCCCACCTGAATACCCTCCTGGATTTCAGGGAATTACACTGTGAGTCCAGTTAAACCTCCTGACAGCAACTTAAGATAAGATAAAGGTGGCACTAATGTGTGATCATCCCAGCTTTAAGGAGAAGCAAACAAGGCTGGGAGAAGGTTATAGCCCACAGCCTCATTTGCACACTCTCCCCCATGAGAGATTGGTCTGTGAAATGCTAATGTCTCAGACAATCAGCAAAGTGGCCTCCCAGGGATTCAGGGCATGTGTACCCAACACCTCAGGGTACAAGCTGGATGTTAAACAAGATAAGGAAAGAGGTAAATTCTGCAAGGAGGAGTATTGTTTCTTTTTCGTTGCGTAAATGACTCAGCCATGATAAGTCCCCTCAGGGAAAGCACCAAGGCATTCATGCATGGTCTGGAGGTATTCATCTCTGCTGATGGGACATGATGGACTCACCTGTGCTGACTTAATAGGCAGCTGTAGCATCTTAGAAAGTGTCAAGGACTCATGATGTGTTCTGTGATCCGGTATTACATAATCCATTGTAAGACTCCTCCTTCAGGGGAGATACCAGGGATGTTCCTACCCAGCCTAAGCCCAATAAAAGACACAATGGACTTCATCCAACACACTCGGACTTCCCCTACCACAGATTATCTTCTCTCACACACACAGTCTTCCCTCACCACCCTGGGCTGCCCTTTTTGGATCCAGACTGCAACCATCACTTTGACAAGACTGGGACTCTCATCACCAAGAAGACCACAAGAAGAGGATCAGTGAGACAATGTTGAATTCCAATTGGAATCTATGTAAATCCATGTCTGACTGCAAAGGAACTGACATGTTACAGTTAAAAACCTGCCTAGTCATTGAAGTCAAGTCACCAAAGATTTTTGAAGGAAAATCAGAAGTTACAATGGTAAAGCTGAAGAGAACATTTGTAGGCAGAAAGCTTAGAAGAAGTGCTGTAAGAGTGTTAAATTTGAAATATAATGTTCCTCAATGAATAGGATTGGCAAGCAAATGTCTGTAACAAACTTTTTATTCACTTTGTTGACAATCCTTAACTACACAGACTAGAGAAAAGGAGAATCTGCCATGTTGTTCCTATTCCCTCAGCAAATTGGTGTTCTTCTCCTAGGCTGAACTTGCTCCATCTCAGTTCTGAGATCCCTAGTTGGGGGGAATTTCACAGTATTGTTTGTCCAAATATTTTTAATTCTAATCAAGTTTACTATCAGGAAATTACTCGTTACTCTAAATTAAAAGATTTCCTTCCACTTATTTCTCTCATTGATTATAGTTATGGATGGAGGTGGCTTGTTTTGCTTTAATGGGAGTGGCACACAAGCAGTACCTGGTGGACTGAACCATGTACAGTCCTCTAGATGCATATACATATGATCCTGGCATATGACTGAGGTTCCCAAGCAATAAAAGCTCTAATTAACATTACTGAGACATTTGTAAATATAGAACAGAAGTTTAGATACTGGTTTCCCAATATTTTATCAGTTGTCTTAGAAAATAAGACACCATTATTAGTAAAAAAGGGAAAGGGGAAGAGAAACAAATCAGTCTCATTTTAGTTTGTTGGGAGCAGTTTCCTGATTTGGCCTTGCAATAGATTTTGGGGAAAAACACTATTTGGGATGAGGGACACAAATAATCTCACATCACTTCAGTACCCCTCCAGCCTCAAAAGTCTTGTAACAGTCAAAGGAACCATTCACAGCAGCCATTAAAATCACACTGCTATAAAGCTTTACATGGTTTATAATGTAAACAGTCTTTGTAGTCATGCAGAACAATTTTCTATGGAATACAGAATTAGTTCATGAGGCTTTGAGTCAATTCTTCATGAAGTTGGAATGGATATTTAAGGAGAAGGAGAAAGTGGAGGAGGAGAAGGACAAGAAAGAAAGAAAGAAAATAGAGAAGGTAAAAAAAGTGCTGGCACTACAGAGTTTACCGCTGCCACTATAGTTTTGTTTTTGTTTTGAGGTGGGGTTTTAATTTGGTTTTGGGGTGTGTTTTTTTGGTTTGGTGTTTCTTCTTCTCTTGGGTTTTTTTGTTTGTTTGGTTTGGGTTTTTTGTTTTTTTTTTTTGTGGTTTTATGGTTTGTTTATTGTTTTGGTTTGGTATAGGCTTTTTTGTTTTGTTTTTATTTGATTTTATTTTTTTTAACCATTCAAGTGGTATCCACTGGATATTCCCAGCCCTGTGTTTATTAGATGGAAGACTAATCTGTTTCCTTTTTTCCTGTCAATCCTTGCAGACTCAATTTTAGCTTTCTTCCTAGCATGGTCTAAAAGAGTTCATTATTTCCTATGGAGTTTGAAAAATAAATAAAAATTGTGGTGGGCACTGAAAAAAAAAAAAAGGGACTGCAAATATGGTGCAGTTTAAGTTCAATATGGATAGGTAATGTGAGGACTGGGGACTTTGGCAGAAAACAATATTTGCCCTCCCTAGGAAGGTGAAAAGGAAATTACTGATATGAACATTTTCCGTGGGAACAAGTAAAGGACCAGGGTGAAAAGCAGGAATAAGGGAGCAGAGAATTGAAGCCACCAGAGTGGCAGGCACATTGAATTCCTGCTTGAGAGGGAGAGCAGAAGACAATGAGATATGAGAGTGGATAAGGGGGGCACAGAGACCCTGATGCAAGGAAGCAAAGAAAGAGTTCCATGTACTAAAAGAAAAAGAGGATCTGGTCCAGTACTATGGACTGAGCTGGCAGGAGACATGCCAGATGTGATGCTGGCTCTGAAGGCAGAAGGACCCCACTGGGCAAGAGTGAGTGGGATGAAAAACAAAAACAAAAACAAAAAATTCTAAACCAAAGGAAAGTCTGTGCAAATTCTTTTTGGTTTGAATCATTCACCATTGCATGTTCCAAAAGTATTTTAGAGCAGTCTGACACCACACCTAACACATTTCAAATTTTCTGTGTTTGTATGTGTTTGTCTAAAATAGGCTGCTTACTCTTTATTACAGCAGCACTAGTTTTCACGGCAAAATGCACTACATGTAGAACAGGGGCGGCCAAAAATACAGATGTCTACCAAACCACTCTGGATAAGTGATCTGCTCTTTATCCACCAGTCTAGAAGGCTTTTTAAATAACACTTCCATCTATTTCCTTCCATATTTTTTCAATTCTGAGCTACATTTACCAGTCCAGCCAATATCACAGCGAGGTATTGTTTAGGATTTAGGAGAATTATTCTTCTCCTACAGACTACATGGCTGGTTCTGCTTCCTCCCTACAGAGCTAAGAAGCTAATTTGCATGATGTGCAAAAAAAGAAAACTTTTCTGATGGCTTTTTCCTTCAATGCTTTATGTGTAGAACTGCATTCATTCTCTCCATGGCGGTGATTATTCAGGAATCTAAGTGACTTACTGTGCTTAAGCATTAACATTTCAATATTTTATTAAATGATCACTTGCATTATCCACTCAGTATAACAGGAGCCAACTATGAGGCTCCTTTAAGACTAGGAGAGGCAAATCCATAGAAGGTTCTATTTCTCTCTCTAGGACAAAGTCTAACCATTAAAGTGCATAACCAGTCACGGGCCACTTAAATTACACCAGCCTTGGAGTGAAAATAAAGGTAACCTTCCTGCTTTAGCACAGTGGAAGGACAACATTGCAAGCTTTTGAGCAATGCTGCTGTTAATCCAGAGAAAGGAGAAATAACAGAGAGGAATTTGAAACCATTCTTGTTTCACCATATTAATTTTTTACCAATGTGTTGACATCATGAGCAGCTTGCTGCATTACTGTTGAATCTTTGGTGTAGTCACGGCCACAGACAGCCAAGAGGGAATAGGTGTCTCAGTCTTCCAAACTCTTTATGAGGCCTTCAGGCATCTAATAGTTCAGCTCATGGATTTCCTAATATTTGAACCAAGTACAATGCCAAATATACTATGGAACTAGCTTTTGGCTGCACTATACATTTTGGAATCCCTAAAGCTCATTTCTTGTAATCTCATCTTGGTCAACAGGAGGAACTGTGCCTGTCTTTTGCAGGGCTGGACTGGTTTGGTGAGTTATTTTATGCTTTAAAAAAGTCATGTGCATAGTGAATATCATTACATAGACAGTATGCTTGATCATACAAAATAGGAAATAGTGACCAGAGCCAAAACGAAAAGCTGGCCGTATCACTTCAAAGGAAAGAAGAAAAGAAAGATAAAGTTACCTTCAGAGCAGCTTTTGTACCTGCACACACTAAGGTTAATCAAATCTTATGCTTCAGAGTATATGGCTGATTAGCTTGTGTGTCTGGAAGCACTTCCCCTTATTTGCCATTCTACTCTTAGCTGCAGAAAGATCAGAGTTCATGTTAGTTCTAGGATATTTTATGTTATTTTTTCCATTACTCACTTGCCACAGAAACTTTGAAAGCTACTGGTTGCAGTGAGGAATGCTCTATGCAGAACAGCTCTGTTCTGACAGGGAGACTGGGAAGCCTGGAAGCTTTGATATATATTAGAAAACAAAATTATTTTGTCCTTATTACTGTGAAGTGCCTGCCTTCTTATGAAGCTTTATAACTGAAAGTGTATTATAGTTCTATGAACCCTTGAGGTAGAGAAGTTTTCTTCCTCCTGCAAGCTATGGAATGTAAATATTAAGATATCTTTGAATTATGATTTACGTCATGGAGAAACTAAATGGAGGCAAGTGTTGTGTGTTTTGATTTGTTTTGTGTTTTGTTTTTTAACCTTCATAGTTAAGTAAGAACAGCCAGAAGGAAGTCTCAGGACTTCTCTCCCTTCTTCTTTCTCTCTCTTTCTCATAACCATGTGAGATCCTCTTCTTTCTGTTAATTCTCAAGGTCCTGAGTTAACCTACCTATCAATTTTGCCTTTTTTTTTTTTAGTTATTTTGACTTGCAGATTCCAAGAGGCACTAGCTCTGTCTGTTCAGTATATCTCTATCAACTTCATTAGCGTTCTGGTAATTTACTCCTGGTGAAGAGTTGACCATGTGGCCTCTAAGAATTTATGATACCAAGATCATGGAATTACAGGCATTTATAATTTCATGAAGAGTTTAAGACATAGGTAATTTGCAATGTAATTATTAGGGATTTAAGCACCTGTGTGCATACCTGGCCTTATTGACTGTCACAGGGGTGAAACATGTACTTGAGTTATCCATCACATCAAACAGTACCATTGGCAAGGCACGACCTGTTGAGAGCACTTCTTCCACTCTCCTTCTCATCTTGTGACCTGGGTCTGGCCTGTCTGAGATCATGCAGGTTTTTAATGACTTTGCAAAGTGGATTTTTCACTAAAAAACTAATATCAAGCAGGAGAATGGGTTGTTGCGTAACTTAAAAAATGAAATGGGCAAAATTTTAGCCTTGAATGGAGGGTATCAGGAAAGTGAGGTTCATTTGTCAGAGAGAATATTAGGCTGCATTTAATTAATATCAAGCAATCATGAGCTGTACTGTGTGTGGGTTAATTATTCTGCCCTGACAGTCTTGGGAAGGTAAATGTATTTTGGCTTTCTGAGGACCAATGTGGGAAATAAAGGGGGAAGCTCTAGGAAACATAATTTTTTCCTCACTGAGATAACCTTCCTTATTAACTATCTTGAAGAAAGTTTATATAATGTCTGATCCTTGTAATTTGCTTTCTATCTACTTAATAAGAATCAACAATCAAATGTTACTTTGCAAAGGCCAAATCTGACTGAATTCACAGGGAATTATGGCAAGGGATTGTTAGATATGTACCCTTATCTACTCACCTGAAAACATCTAAATGACCTGTAGCCAAAAGTGATTTTGCATAAAAATTATGCAGGTCTGGGACCTGGTGGATGTGTTATCATCACACACAACAAAATAACATTAATTAGCTACATAATTCTTGATGAAGTACCGAGTATGGGGGAAAAAAACAAAACAAAACCGAACCCCCCAAAAAAAACACAAAAAACCCTCCACAAAAGAAATTACAACCATCTTACCCATCACCCTGCTTCCCTAAAAAAAAAACAAAAAAAACCCAACAACAACAAAACAGAAATTGTAAAGAAAAGTGAATGAAAGTTAACTACTCAGATCACAATACATCTGATCTTCTCGGACTGACCTTACTGCTTTGATAAAACATATATAAGGATCATAAGGCTTTTTCTAGTCATGGATTGCCTGGATTTCATAGGTTTACTCATATCTTGCAGGAGAGCAAACAACTATTTCATCTAACTTGTAAAAGCAGAACAGAGAATATTTTTAGTTCATTTTCCTTAGTAAAAATGTCAATTGCAATTCTCTCTATTATGAACTATAGGTTTATTTGGAATAAAGAATAGTCCTTAATTGAATTAAATTGCCAGGGTTTAATATGTTTACATTTTTTCTGCACTGAAGAGAACAGCCATTCCCTCTCAACTTATGTGTCTACTTTCAACACTTTCTTAGCTACCAGAAAGAAGATGAAATTTGGTGGAGCATAGGCTTTTTATTTTATATTACACCGGATTTTCAGAATAGCTTTATGTATTTATTTATAATGTTTATCAGCACTCTAATGCTAATTTAATCTCTTTGAAAAAAATGTGTCATCAGGCTTGTAATGAATGATAAATTGGGAAATAGGGAATTGATAATGTTTTGCCATTTCAATATGGTCTGAAATTCTAGTTTAGATCTACACTTAGGAATTATTTATATCCTCTTATGTCATATCAATTTAAATAATATTCCACTCATCGAGGCATAAAGAATAATGTTAATATTAAAGTTTCTATTTAAAATTTGCTAATTGCACATGAAGGGGTTATATCTGCTGCATTCAGGGTTTTTAAATTTAATTTTATTGTATTAGAAAATCTATGAGGTTAAATCTGCAGAAATTATTGCTTTTAAATGTTGTATAATAAGAATCTTGCTGCTGTTATGAGCACTGAAAAATGTGCCTTCATCTCAAATAAGCCTTGTTAAAGCTACAGTTCTGGAACTGCCAGCATTTAATACTAAATTTGGGCCTGATCGAGCTCAGCTTTACTCATTTGAGTTACCCTATCTCCTCTGAAGAAATATGTGCTTGAGAAGGGGTTACTGCAGATCTCTCTTCAAAGTTATTGATCCAGGGGAAAGCTGGGAATGGGGAAGAAACAGGGATGAGTGTATAATCTCCACCCATTTAGGCACTGGACTCCAAAAATAGTATGTCTTCAAGAAGTCTGTTTTAGAGGTGAAGGGACAAATAAACTGAAGCCTGTGACAAGGTATAGAAGGACGCTGAAGATATGTTTTATCCCATCTCCATGGTCCCGAAACAGGTGGACAGTACTGCAAGCAGGGTGAGGACTCAGCAGCTCCATGCAGACAAGAGGAGATTCCTCTAGTCCTCTGTCCACTCTCAGCTCCTGCTCAGTGCTGCTGAGGACCAAAATCAAGAAAGCACATTGTCAATAACAGTTTGCTTGATTAGACCCCTTAGGGGAAGTCACCAGAAGCAGTTTTATCCCCTGGGAAAGAAAAATATTAAAGCAAATATGAGCTTATTGACTACTGAAGTCATGTGGAAAACAGTCATTGACTTGCACCTCAACAGAAAATGGCCCACTATGACTGTAAAACTTATGGACTTAAGTGAGTGACACTTTGCTTGTTGTAATGCCAAACAACAAATCAAGTTATCTTCCTTTCTGCTCTAAACACAGATACTGAGCTTGACTCTCTTCACACTTTCATACAGTGACATCAATCTGGAGGAAAGCTCTTGATGACAGCAGGATTAAATCATGAGCAAACTGATGAGAGGGCAGAATCAGTTCCATTTGTCTAGGCCAGATATTTTGAAACTGCTGAAGCTTTTAAGTTTCAGATTCACAGTGAATAGGTCCACGTTCTTACAATACATGCTTTTAATTTTTAGCCCTAGATGAATTTGAACAGTTTAATGCTTCACTTTAATTAAGCATCAAAAAGTTAGGATTCTTATCCTAATTTGAAGCTCCTGAGTTTGAGCCATTTGACTTGGAATCTTCCCAGGACAATCTACCACTGCATTAGATCAGTTTTGTGTCCTAATTGGTACCATGAAGAAAAACAGTAATCAATTAAGTTGTCAATTAACTAACAAACAATTCCTCAGTGTCTGGAGAGGTTTCCTTACAACATGAAGTGGGAACTTTTACATAATCTCCAAACAATATATACATTTTTGTGTATACATGTTTGCACATGCACACACACCTGTATAATTTAAGGTTCTGCTTAATGTTATTGCAATTATTTCCCTCCAATCTTTAATGCCGTTTTGCAAGGAATGCTGCTGAGCTCAAACGATGACACTGATAGCTGAGAGGCATTCGTTTTGCACCGGCTAATTAAGCGTATGAAGGCCACATAAAGGATTGGTTCTATCAACACACACTCACCATCAGCAGCCTGTCCCCTGCAGGGTTAAGAAGAAGACATTAAATGATCACCTGTCCTAAACATCAAATGACAGTTTCAAGGTAGTAAATGAAGCCTGAGGTTATCGAGGGATAAACTTTATTCTTAGCTTTGCAATCAAAGGAAGAAAACAGTTGAGGAAAATCACCTTCTGAAAGCTTGGAGAGGTCTAAATAGAATTTTGCATTGCCCCTTTTTATGTGTTTTCCAGAGATGCTCCTTGGGAGAAATTCTCATTTCGATGAATGTTCAGGCTATGCAAATCTTCAGCTCACAGCTGACACCCCTTGCAAGCCCCGCCTGCCCTCCTCTAGGGATGAATTACCCCTCCGGTACAAATTACACATGCACACCAGATGGGGTGAATTGAATGCTCTAACTAGAAACAGAGGGAGAATGATCTTGTGTTTAATATGAAGGTCAGGGACTCAAGAGACTTTGATTCTATTCCTGGCTCTGCCCCAGACCTTGTATAACTTTGGGTGACTTGTTTAATCGTTCTGCCTTGGTTCTTCTCATCTATAAAATGGGAATGGTAATACTATACTACGTTGTCAGGGTGTTACAAAACTAAATGACTGCTGGTAAGATGTACTGCAATCTATAGCTGAAAGAGAACCCAGACAGGCCATTTGTTACTTCTAATAATCATTTGGGGCAGGAAGTTTAACTTTCTTTATGTCTTCTAAAAATATATGTATTCAGGCTTATGAGTTTATTTTCAGGGGTTCTTTGAAGTAGTTTCTCTCTAAGAGTGAAAATGACACAGAAAGTAAAGTTATGAGAATATCTATGTGTAAAAGTGTGTGGGTGTGCATATAAATATATACAAAGAAATACTAGTGTATTAGCTTTAAAAATGTGGGTGGGGTAAGAAAGGGGATAATTGTTTAGTTGTAGTCATTTATGTTTCTCTTCAAACATTAGCAAAAAAAAAAAAAAAATCAAGGAGGAAAATACCTTTCTAAGTATCTTGTTTGCTTTTTGCCCTTAGAAATCTATATTATGTATAGCTCAATTCCAGAAAGATATATCCTACTGATCAAATAATGATATTACACACACACAAACACACACACCTTTTTTGAAGAAAATGTCTCCGCAAAGTATTTGACTGTTCCAGCACATTTGTGTCATATTTTGTTTCTAGACAGGCCCATCAACCATATCTTTACTAATTTCCTCTCCTTACTCATTCCCAGACTACTGCTTCTGTTGTTGATTAGAAAATTTAAACCCTAAAAATCTCTGCCCTAATGGAAGGAAACAAGCAGGTTTAATAAATTATAACGACTGTATTGTGTTATCGATGAATGACAGCTCTCTAAACACCTCTCTGGATTACAGTGCCACTTTGCCATTATATGGGATATCTACATCAGAGTATCCCTACATCAGAGAATATCAAAGCATTTTCTGGAGAGTAATTAATTAGTTAACCCTAACTATCCTGTCTTGTCTCCACTGGAGTCAAAGGAAAATTTTTTTCACTGATTTCAATGGCAGCTGGAGGTCGGGCTGTTTGATTAGTACTTGTGTAATTTGTCCACTGCCAACTCTCCCCAGAACAAAAAAATGCGACACAGCTCTCTCTTCCATAGACTTCACTGTCTAAAAGCCTTATCCAGGTAACTTTCTGCATACTGATCTGCTCCTGAATTCAGAAAGACACCTCTGAGGGAGGCTTAGCAGGATCTGGCCCTGCGTAATCAAATGCCCTCTCTGATTTGCTCTTGTTGGTAAAGTTTCGATTATCAAATATTCTGATGCAAATTCTCGCCTGGATTGAAAAGTGATTTATTTTAATGGAATTGTATCAAGGCCCCCTTTTGTTCCTCCCCCCGTACACCTAGGAAAGAAAGGACATCCTTTTTCTCCCTCAATGAGCCTGCAAATCACTATTCCCCCTGGAGTCTGAATATCTATTCAAAAAAAGTAGCTAACTCAGAATCTGTTCTCATCTTCTCGTTCCTATAATTAAAGTTTTAAATCCTCAACTGTAGAGGTCAAATAGCACATGTAGAACATTTGCACTCCAGCTTACTGACTGTCAGCACAGGGCCAAATCCTTAAGTTTTTATACAGTCAATGTAGTTGACAGAATTTTTCCCAGAGTTAGGGCCAGATTCAGGCTATTCCCATTTTGTGCATCAGTAAACTAAGGCACAGAATGATTAGATATCTACTCTTGGCATAAGAATGAACTATCTAGGGTGTCAAGTCTTGGGTTTCAAATATTAAAACTAACATGATTGTTACCAAACTGATGTGTGCAAAGGTAAAATAAATCTCTTTGTGCCATCAAAAAAATTTGACTCAAGAGGCCTGGGTTTACTTTGTTGATTCTGCCAAAGATTTTTGATTCTGATGTACTCAGTTACTAGTCTGGTGCTTTAGACTCTCAGTATGCAGCAGGATAAAAAGCAGATCTCCATAACACTTTGCTCTTCAAGGAAGAAATGAACAGAATGCCATTTATATGCATGTGCACATATGTATATACATATATATTTGTATGGCCTCAGAGAGAACTGGAATATATGCGAATTTACACGCTTGAATTAGTTCAACAAATTGTGCCCCACTCATGCCTGCCCAGGTATGCAGCCTGCAGATTATGAGTCTGCCATGTGACTGGGAGATGGGAGGGGTTTGTGTGTGAAATTGCTCCTACGCCCACCCATCAGCTCCAGTGTGGTGGCAATCAGACCTTACTGTCATCTCTGTAGACAGTATTTTTGTATTCAGCATCTTTATAGCACAAAGAGAGACAGAGGTGTTCTGAACATTGGGATCTATTGCATACTGCAAACTGCAGACAAAAAAATGATTGAAATGGAGGGAAGCTTGAACCTGGCTATCAGTATAATGGGATTTGTCAGAGTTTTGTTTCTGTTATTCCTATAACTTGCCTTTTAAAGGCAGAAGTTAAAAACCAGAGAATCGTAAACAAACCAGTTTAAAACTTTTAAAGTCCACACACCTTCTCAACTCTCATTTCTACTTGATAGTGAGCCCAACATATTTAATTATTGTCAGCGTAAATTAACTTGCCACTAAATGAAATTGACTTTGAAGTGTTATGTTAGTTGATTTATTGTATTTTCTTTTTTACTGTGATCTACACAGGATTTCCTTGTCTAATTAAACTAAAAATCTGATTTTCTACTTGCACAGCCTTGTGGTGAACCAGATGTTGTACCTGTTCCACTATTATCATTAATGTTGCCCCTAGAAAGAATAATCTGTTAGTTCATGTTGAACCTTGTATAGTCTTCCCAATGTCAACTCTGTTGCTCCTCTCCTCTGACTATGGACTAGTTTGCTGGACTAACAGCCTCTCCTTGAATATTTGCTGTGAATACTGGTCCAAATTATTCCCACTTTTCTTCATTTGACTACTTCAGGATCTGAGTTAGGAATGCCTGCTCTGTGGAGTTGGCTGAGAGGAAGGCAGGCAGGCAGCCTGGCTAGTGCTGGGGATTTTAAGTGGCCATCACTCTCCTATTGTGATTATGCTTGTAAAGAAGCTCTCTTATGAGGAGATATATATAACCTTGTATGTGATGAATACAGGTGGTTGCAGCACAAGGCAAAGAATACACAACATGCCATCACCTCAGATGACCAGTAAGAGGGCAATTTAACTTTGTTCACATGAGAATGCAGGCTAATGCATTTTGGGGTCTAGTTTCTTTTGCATTTCATTTTGTCTTTCCACATCATTATTAACAAAGATAGATCAACAGAAGACCATAATTATGTAGCAAAATTATTACAAAAAAAAAAGGGAAAAAAAAAAGAGAGGGAGAGGAGGGAAGCAAGAGAAGGGTTTTTCTTTACCAGCTCATGCATGGACAAATCAGAAATGCAGTGTCTGGAGACTTCTGAGAAACAGGAACAGACTTCAGCAATTGTTCTATCTTTCAAATTGCAGTTTATTTGGGTGCAAAAATGCAGGCAGGATTGTAGAAACAATCTACAAAAAACAGCCCAGGATTATACTAAGATTTACTACTTTAAGAAAAAAAAGTCAAATAATCCCCCTGCAAAACCACCTTATTGGGAATCAGAACACAAATCTCTGAAGAATAAAAGCTTTTCAGTTTGCTGTTAAGTAAAATATGTAATGCCAAAATTCTTTATATACATTTTTTCTTTTTTCAGCTAAGTTATAACACTTATGTTATACAAACAAGGGGATTTGTAAGGAGGAGTTTTCAGTCAATACAATCAATATCCATAAGAAAAATTTACTTTAGCTGTAAATTTTATTTCAAATTCATATGGAATAATCTATTTATTTTCACACAGATGCACAAAAAAAAAAAAAAATCATAAACAGGACAATCCTGTTACTTTTCTGCTTTGTAATGACCTTGGGCAGGAAAGGAAATTTTGACTCACTGCACACCAAAAAAAGTACATCAGGCCATTTTCCACTTCCTCCTTCAGAGCTCAGTTGTCGGCACTACTTACAAATGGCGAAAATAAATCTCAAAAGTTTCCCCATAAACAGAAGTCTCAGTTTCTACTACCTGCTTGAGTTCATTGATTAAGCTATTTTATAAGATAATAAAATACAATACCCCCACACACAAATAGAAAACATCACTTGCCCTAAGGCATTCCAGTGTTTCACTCTCCTGCAGAAGTCCATAAGTCATAACTGGAGGTGCATAAAAGGTGTTGGGCTCAGGCTACACCAGGACAAGCAAAGTCTGTCTAGGCTGAGAAGAGGGTTATGCCTTTTAGGAAAGAGCCTACACCTGTAGTCACAACTGAGTTGAATGAAGAGAGCAAAAATCCCTCATCAGTCATGTCAAGAGCAAGAGGATATCCCCACTGAGAAAGACTGGATGGACAGTGTTGAAATCATGATCCACCAAATCACTCTGATGAAGGCTGTGTGCCAGTAGTTATGTCAGGATGAATGCTAAGACTCAGCTGAGGCTGCTGGCCACATTTTGGGTTAAAGTTCCCTTGCTATGGGCACAATATGGCAAATACCACACTGACCTCCAAATATGACAGAAGGTCTTTGTACACATCAAAAAAAGAAATGCATTTCCCCTTGCCAGAAATGTCTAGGATCACATGGACAATCTAAAAAAATGAATAAAATAAAATAAAATAATATTAAAAAACCCACAAACAAACAACAAAAAAAACCAAACCAAAACAAAACAAAAAAAAAAACCATAGAGCTAAATCAACTTCATTTATAGTTATGCAGGAGGTCAGAACCTCTTCTCAAAAATAATTTCCCAAATTATCACCAAAACCCACTCAGATATTTAAGTTAAAGATTTTTAATATATGTCTATATTAATTTTTCATTCAAAAAAGAATGTTGCACCTATATGCAATATATGTATAATTTCTGTATATATAGTGAAATTAAAAATAAAAAGTAAATAGTTTTTCAACTGGGCAAAACACACAGAATTTTAAAACATATTTATTTATATAAACAGTAATGCATCTATTTAACAATTTTTCAATAGTTAAAACTTAAGTACAATTAATAGAGTCTTTTTTCATCTCATTAAGAATTGTAGGAGCTCACAAGTGTCTACAACAAGAGAATGTTTCGTGCCTAATGTTAGAACTACAGTACAAAGAAATCTGCCAACTTTTCCAAGGTCATTCACAAAATGCAAACACTTTGTTTTCCCATTATCTATTATGACTTTTGAATTGCTGTGAAAGCACAAAGGAGGAGATAGCCGAAGACAAATGATTTTTCTTATTTGCAAAAGGTGTGTGCATATGTTTGTACTTTTATTATCACATAAACCAGTGTAATCAATAAGCTTAAACATGTATTAGAGCCTAAGACTTCTGCTTACTGAAAACTTTGGTATTCTATGTTTTATTATCATAACTGATGACCTGAAGCCAAAGTAGCAGAGAATTACTATTCTATGTTTTTATTGGTTAAACTCTTCTGCTGCATTAAGTATATAGTAACTCCTAAAAAGGAATGCTGTGACAGAGGTGTGAGAAAGGGAAAAGGAAGGGATTTTTCTTCCCATGCTTTTAATTAAGGTTTTCACTGGTATCATTCCTTACATTTTTACCATTATTGCACCTGAAACTGATGTGAGTACCACTATTTCTGATCAAATCTTGTTCTCTTATGCTGCTTCTTTTGTAGTTACATAGGAACATTGCCTTGATTGAACCTTGCCTACATTTGCCATTCTCAGGGTGTAAACACAGTTAAGTCCCTGCAGCTCATCAGATAACTGAGCATCGGCTGAGATTCAACTGTGTTCAGTGTGCACATTATGAGTCTGGAACAGATGAATCATAATGAAAGTTATCTTAAAGCCCTTTCATTATCTCACCTTCACTAAGGACTTACATAAGGAAGAGACAAAATGTGTTTTAACTTCCTAAACATTGGGAACTTGTTGGTCTCAGTCTACCCTTGTGTCCATCCCACTTACATACACCATACTTGCAGGCAAAACTGTTCCAAGCATAGAAAAGCATAAAAATAATTGGCTGATATAGGCTTACAATGTCTCCACGCATGAGATTTTTTTAGTCAGGTCATAAACAGGTTGTGGATTTTGTCTGAAATGGAGATTGACTGTAGTGGTCCATGTCTAAACAAGGGGGAAGGCTCAGTGCTGTTGGTTTTATTCCACTGCTCTAGGAAGCTTCCTGAGAGGCCAAAAACCTCTTAACAAACGACATGTGAAAAGATAGGGAGTCCAAGAAAAGTTAAAGACATATTTTGAAAAGTAATGTTGCCAATTGAAAAGTTAAGGTTGCACTGAAATGTGGTAGATAAGTTGTCAAAGTCCCATTTGGAAATAACTTTGAATGCTTAAGTTTTTAGGTATTTCCTTACATGAGTTTATTCCAGGACTTTTGAAAGCTGTGTTGTTGCTGTTACTATTGGCAAACCAAACTGGTTCAACAGCTTCCCAAATTCCAGGCACAGTGTTTTGGGATCTTCAGAAATTTCCTCTTTGACAAGCCACACCAACACCCGTAGAATAGGAAACCAGAACAAACAGCAGTTTTTTACTGAACATGGAAAGGTCTCATGGATGTTGTTCATGTAATTCTGAAATTCACACATAAACTTTTTCTTCTCTTGAAACTGACACACAGAAGAATGTTGATCCTTTAAACAGAGAACCTTTCCCTATAATTCAGAAACATTTTTTCTCAGGAATCTTACTGGGTGATTCTGCAATAGGGAGTGAAGTAACAAAGAGGATACTCCAAGCACAAGGAAAGAAAACCTGGCCAACTAACTAAACAAAACTTATTTAGGAAATATAAGGAAAGATAAGGCAAAGAGACTTTGAGAAGACTGAGTAAAAAGGGAGTTAAACTTCAGGCCATTTCCTGGGAGGACAATTTCCATAGCATGCCTCAGCTAGGTCTCCCCTTTGACTTTAAAAGAAGCTGAAAGTATATGACTCAGACTTATATATTTAACTTATAGCTGCCTCATTTCAGGCAGGTACCTTGTAGACAGAGAGATGTTACTGCTATTTTCCTTACAGAGATGCCCCTTTTGTGAAGCAGAAAAAAAAATGTTCTTCATGTTTGAAGTTTTGTTATTCCCTGTTGCTGCCAGAATTTTCAGCTGAGATCACTTGGTCTATTCAGGCTGAGGGGAGACCTCACTGCAGTCTAAAACTTCCTCATGAGGGGATGAGGAGGGACAGGCACTGATCTCTTCTCTGTGGTGACCAATGAGGAAACAGCCTGAAGCTGAGTCAGCGGAGGCTTAGGTTGGATGTTAGGAAAAAGTTCTTCACCCAGAAGGTGTTTGGGCACTGGAACAGGTTCCTCAGAGAAGTGGTCACAGCACCAAACCTGTCAGAGTTCAGGAAGTGTTCAGACAATGTCCTCAGACATTCTGTCAGAATTTTGTGCAGTGACTTTAAACTCCCAAGTAACTTTGACTTCATGTACATTTATGAATAAAATACTGGCCCAATATTATCTGCTTAACATAGTTAACATAATTGAAGGTGTGTTGATTTACACCAGAAAATGGACCATTAAATCTCTGAGAAATGTTAGAGAGGCAAAGGAATGATAAAATTGCCAAAAGGAGTTATCTGGCTTTTAGAAGTAAAAAGTATCTCTCTATTATTAATCTTCTTAAGTTATTAAATCAAAATTTATATTTCATTTAGAAAGATCTTAACATGTCAAAAAGATGTGTATTTGCCTTTATGTTAACTCTGCACCAAAATTTCCTAAGGGAAACAACCTTGCTTTATGATGGCACTTGTTCTTCTTGAGATCTGTAAGTTACTCACTGATATTCAGTGAGGAAGAAAGATATTGCAGACCTGGTATATCAATTTAATTTTTTTTTTCCTTTAGTTAGCTACCTTCACCTTTTCAACAAATTAGTTCTTTGGAATTTAACCTTCCTCTCTAATCCATGTGAGGTTTCTTCTCATAACTCACTTCTGGAGGAACATTAGCGGATGCAAGTTTTCTCCCAGGGAGGGATATGCCATCCATCTCTTTTAAATCAAAAACTGTTTTTGCAAATTAGCCAAAGGAAGCTGGCTTTAAGTGTCCTGCAAAAATCCTTCAGTGCATTCTCTGGGTCTCTTGCTCTGCTTCCTTTAAATTAGGTAGAGTAGAAGTAGACTTAAAGGGAAAGGAAATAGCAAAAATAACAGAATACATATGTGTTTCAGGCTTTGTACTCAAAAAAGAGGTGGGCAGTTGGTACAGATAATTCTTTGTTGAAATAATTATATTGAAGTGAACTGGATATAGATAGGAATGAGCAACTGCATTGAGCAATCCAGTATTCAGAATAGTCCAGCTAACTTCATGAAGTACAGAGCATTTACTCTACACATGAAAATATATATACTGCTGTATTCCTACAAGACCAAATTAAACTGAAAATTGTAATTTCTGACTATACATACAGATTAGGCCTACACAGACTGAGTTTAGGGCCTGTTTTCAAAGTTTCAAACTTCCTTCTGCTAAAATAAATAATTTAAATATATGTAGGGGGAAAAAATTAAAAGTGTTCATGAAGGACTGACTTGTCCACAAAAGGAAGAGCAGAGAGTGACTAGAATTAATAGCAGGCTACAATGTGAGCATGATGCTTGGAACATTTTCACTGTCTTGTCTACTAGTCAACATTGCTAAACCAACATAGTCAAGTAAGGATACTTTTCATTGCTACAAGCAAATAACTTCATTGTGAATAAGTCACTTTTAGAAGAGTTGGAGAAGCTGAAATGGGAGATGAGGATGGTAGGATGCCTGGTAGGACTTTTCAGATGAGAAGACATGAAACCATGTGGGAATCTTCAGGCTAAAGAGTGGACAGATGGAAAGACATAGGTTTTTTACCATTCATCTATAATCATGAACAGTAAAGAAACTGAAATCAGGAATATCATTCCTCATATGAAATATAATAAAGGGCATCCAGTAAAATAGCCATCACAAAAATTTTTCTCATAAAAGATACTTTATTGTGAAACTCATTATGAGAATGTCATGGTACATCAAAAATTGTAAACTATAAATCAGATGTAGTTTGGACAAGCTTACTATTTGCATCACTGAATATAAACTCACACAACTTAAGGTTCATGAGAATTCTACACATTGATAGAGGAAAACTACAAGACCATATCAGTCTGTATGTTTTTAATTCCTCTATTCTTGCCTTAAACATCTTGTTTCTGCAGGGAAAGTTGACTCAATTGTTTGGAAGTGGTACACACAGTATAGCTGGTAGTGCCCTGTCTTTTTCTCTACTTGCACTATTAATTAAATAGAGGACTTCAGTCTGAAAGACAATCAGATAAGTCCACAGGCTGATCAATATGACACTTTAAGCCAAGACAAAAATATCTGAAAAAAAATATAGTACAGACTAAAAAGAAAAAAGTCTAATAAAAATCAAAACTATCAGGATATATATGGAAATGGAATGAAAAAAAATACATAAAATTATTGTTTACCATTTGATTTGATTTATTCTTTGATTATCATTTAGGGAATGTCCATGATATGCAATTGTGTATTAATGATTTGTTCTATTTCCACATGAAAATCAGAGCTTTGTTACTTTTCCTAACTACATCACATGCACCTAAAGCAGAATAAAAAGAAGAAAAAAAAAAAAAAACCAAACCCTTTTCTTTTTTTTCTTCTGTTTAAATACCATCCTGAATGTGAAATGAAGGCCTTCACTTGAAAGTAGGTGAATGTATCTCTTGAGGCTGAAGACTGACTTCTTAACTTTGACAACATCCAAACTCTTTTGTTGATGTTTTATAATGGAAATATATCTTACTCAACTTAACTGACTATTTGCATAGTGGAAAAACCCTCCTTTTTTATCTGAAGTTACTGACTGGACTTTCAATTTTGAGAGGATATATTCATTCATACCATCTCATCTATTCCAGCATGAAAGTTAATATAGATATAAAAGCTGACAAATGGGCTGAATACTAAATGAATGGTTTGGACATAAGAATTAAAATATTGAAAAATACCTAGTCTAGATAATTTTTTATCTTTTTTTTCTTTTCTAACCTCAGTTAAATATCGTATTGATGATGAGAAGTGAAGTTCTGCTAAATTCTAGGAGCAAAAATATAGAAAAAGAGAGGGACAAGTCCATAATTATACTCCATAATGCTGCAAAATATTGTAATTGGAAAATAAGCACTAACCACAGTCCCAAGTGAAAGGGGTCCTGGACTTGACTAAATTTTTAACAAAACCCTCTTCTTGAGAAACTTCTAGCAGAGAAATTAGAAACTGTCTTCTGACTTTCAGTTGGTAGTAGCCAACTCTGTGAAGAGTGCTTTTCTAAGAATTGTATTAGTTACCAAAATTCCGATTGTCACGTGTTCTAAAAGAAAACTGAATCAGCTCTTTATTGGGAATAAACATGAAGCGTAATAGTGCTGCTATGTGTAAAAGGAATATTTGCCTGTAAAGGATAGGAAACAGAGAATTCAGGAAAGGTAATGCAGTGGAAAAACAATGACTACAAGATAACTTCTCACTTTCATATGATGAATATAATCAGGGACTTTCCATCGTGGCAAAAATTTCTCAGTCTCTGTTCCCATTAAATAACTCATTTTTGAACTGAGATCATATTGGGATCATAATATGAATGGAGTTTATTTTCTCCAGAAACAGACTAGAGAATTTTATTTTTTTTTTTCTACCACAATTACACTTTGTACTATTTGAAATCCCAGTATTCCCTTCTGTGTCTAACTCACAAGAAATGAAACTTTCCTTTCCAACCACTGTTAATAATAAAAGATATCCCCAAGAACAGATCCAGTCTCTGCAGTACAACATGGTCATCATCTGTCAGATCCCCACGCAAAATGGAGTACAGTCACTTCTATTTTAAAGTATATGCATAAATAAAGTGGAAAAGTCCAATAAGTTTCTCAATGCTATTAAGTTGCAACTTATAAAAGTTACTGTAACAAGCAGGGATATACTTCATCTACAGTTTATATCTCTTGAACTATCTGGCCTTCAGTTTCAAGTGTCCACCAACGCTTTTGTTTTGCCTTCATCCTAATAGGTAATTAACAAATTGTGGGATGAAAGAAAAAGAAAGAGAGAGAGGAGAATATTAGATTTCATTTCTCTAACCAACAGTCTTCTGCCTTGCACAAAGTGCTGGTGGTCATGCCATAGAGTCTTGTAGTAGTTCTAAAGGGTAATAAGCTAATGTTCAGAATTCTGTTCATTTATTCTGTTTTCTGTTTATCCTTTAGCTAATAATAATAAAAATAGAAAGGATGTATATCATGATGACTGTGAGAGGAATAAAAAGGAAGAAAATAGGAAGGTAGTTCATTTTCAGAGGTTAAGTGTGTTCTTATGTCTCTTTGCCTGGGTAAATTTTTCACTTCCAACTTTGCATTATGCTTCTGGTTAAGTAGAAACTTGATCCGGGGCAGGGGTGGGAGGGATAAAAAAATAAGTAAATATATTCATCAATTCATCATTAAAAAGTAGATATAAGTAGCCTGAAACTATAGGCTTATGTGTCAGGTGCTTCAGTTTATAGTTAGTGAGAGTATGGATCCTCATTTCCTCAAGTTGTAAGGTACCAATAAGGATAAGCAGCAAATTTTAATCTGCTGTAATAAACAGTGCTTGTGTGTGTATGCATATCCTACCTATGTTCGATGCCAGGTGTCCGTATTATATTGCTCAAATACTCAGACACTCACAAGAGAACACAAAAAAACAAGATGTTCTACAAAACCCTGAGACTCATCAGCAGGTTTCTGAGCATCTTGTCTATGAATCAGCTATTTACAAACATATATTAACTCAAAGCATATTTGCAATATTATTTTTTTCTGTAATCACAGCAGAAACCATATAAAAATGAGCAGGATCAGACACATATACTCAGTTTTTTTCAGCTGAAAATTAAAAACAAGGTTCTTAGTTCTAAGATAATAAGGTTCTTAGTTCTAAGATAATAGGACAAAAATGGAAGAAAAGAGAAAAGTGTCACAGAATTTAGATTGAAGGGCTGATTATTAAAGACTTTTCTCTTTCACTGCATTATGGATTTTAGGGCCTTAAGAAAGCCAGTTTATTTTTATCCTTATTCATCAGTCCCCAAACTATAGACTACAATCTTTGAGAGGCCAGTAGCTGTGGTCAGAAATCTTTGGTGACTGCATAACACAAGGATATCCTTAAGGACATTCTAAATTGAATGCTCATCTGAATGAAGATAAGCATCCATGCTGATGTATAATAAAAATTACAAACAATGTCAAAAGTCCTTGGTAACCAATGTTAGAAGTTACAATTGTTGTATACAATGAAGGCACTAATGTCCTGCTACTTCAACAAGGTGTTGAAAATGTAAGTATATATTTTTTACCTTGAATTTCAGGACATTTTAGTCTTAAGTCCCTCATAAGTCCTGGTTCCTAGACTCAATCCTGACCAAGTACTATTTTTATTAAAGAGAGTTATGTCTTTCTCTTTGGAAGGAAACTTGTGTGACAGCATGAGAATAAAATTGCAGCAGTTCCTCTGGCAAGGATCTTTCACACAACGAGACTTGAGTTCGACACATGGTAAGAACCTGTCCCCAAGACAGACAAAGCCAACAGTATAACCTTATGTTGACTTAATTTTTAGAGAAGCTTAGTTTTTATATGCCCTGCCCAAAACAGGATAAGATGTTGGTACATTTCATCTTTAGGAAATTAAAGATTCATGCAGGTTACAAAACTCCAAATCCACTACATTCTTTTGAGTGTCATTCAAACTCATCCCTGAAGTATATGTTTGTATGGTGGTTTTGTTCTGTGCAAGCATATTGTACATCAGTTTTATTTCATTATCGCACTACAACCTGTACTGATTGTAAACTCACAGATGCTTGTCTAATCATATCAAAACTTTTTACTGTTCAGGTTATAAGTACTTTGCTAGCTTTTAAAATTTCTCCCCATTATCTAAGTCTCCTTTTTTTTTTTATGTAAACTCTGCAATTTTATTGTATATTACAGAAATCTTTCTCTAATTTGATGTCATTCATTTTATTTTATTTTTTCTTTTCAGCTTAACTATTGTGGCTAATTATACAGCAGATCCAAATCTGCATGAATTTTGCAGGCTGCTGCTGGCCTCTCCAGTTCTTTAATTTTCTATTATCAGGCAAATTACTCTACTGTTGATTGTTAGTCCCTTTTCCCCCCTGCATTGGCCTCATATGCAGATTACAATCAGCCAAGGTCCATCCACTGGGTCATTCTATAAATCTTTTCTCAAAAGACATTTCTTTATGCTTGATGGATTTCCATTTAACTTTTCCTTCAATGTCCACTGTGCCCTATGGTACATAAATCATTAAGAACCATCCAACTTCTTGCTCTAGCTATCATGCAAGCCTCTCTGTATTCTGCAGCTTTACTCAGAAGTCTAAACTGGGAAGACTGGGTCTGCTCAGTACAATTTCAGCATTGCCATGCGCCTGAGTGACTCGGTATCTGAATCATAGCCATATGATCTTCTAACTTTATAGTTATATAAAATGGTATAGGGAGAGATAGATTTGTTTGGTGGAATGCAAATTTACTGATCCGTAAGACAACAAGAAAGCACTTTATCTTTTGAAGAAATTATTCAGTCTCTATAAACTCAGGCAATTATTACCACAAGTCATAACTATTTAACATTTCAAAGATTTTTGTAGGGGGGAAAAAAGTCCTGACAATTCTGCAGTATTAGCATGCCTCAAAAGCCATATGATCACTCTCCTACAGTCTCTCTCTCTCTCTTTCTCTCGCTCTCTTTCTCTCTCACTTTCTCATTACCAGTTGGATCATAACTTAGAATTCTTAAAAGTTTTGCATCACAGGAAAGAAGCAACAGCACCATGAACAATTTGAGCACTACATAAAGCTTTCCATTTGGTCTCTTCCTATCACTCTCACTGAGGTTCTCTGTTTAGACATGACGGACTTTATTCTTGACAATCAAGAGTTTGGGGTGGAGATCCAGTGAAGTGCAAAGCATGTTGTAACAGCTGTTCTACTTGCTGATCTGAATGCCCTGGTTATGACAGTAAATTTAAGTAAGTGTGCAGTCTTACATGCTCTTGGAAACCTCTCTGCCCCAGTGATGTCTTGAGAGCTGTCGTGCAAGCGTGCTGATATTCCTGTCACTCTCATAGAAACAATGGCTACTTCTTTGAGAGATGTGCCTATCTAGCAACAACAGGACTGAGACCTAAAAATAACATTTGATGAAAAAGCTGAATACTGGGTTTTTTTGGTTTGTTTGGTGGGGTTTATTTGTTTCTTTGGTTGGGTTTTTTTGTTTGTTTGTTTGTTTTTGTGGGTTTCTTTTGTTTTCTTTGGTTTGGGTTTTGTTTGTTTGTTTCGTTTTTTTAATTACAGTGAGGGAAATTCTCAAATAAAGAAACTGTAGCTTCTGGATCAATGTGAGTATCCATTATCCTTGAAGACAGACCAATTGCCTCCAGACAATAAATTTTGGACCTACTCAGAGTTCAAATTATTATAAATTAAAGGAATAAAAATATCAGGCTGGCATTTCACAGCTAATTCCAAGCTTGGTTATGTAAAGTTTACAAAAGTAAAAATAAACTCACTTGACAAAGTTAAAACAAGTCATGCAGTGGTTTATTTTTCTTTAAACCCAAAATATGTTATTGTCAAGTAATCCAAATGTGTTTTGATGTCCACATGTTATACAAAGCCCTACAGGATATAACTGAATCACACTGAAAATAGTGAGAAGGATGTTACTCCTCCCATAAAATCCTTGCTGAAAGAAAATTGTCCAAAGTGCATATAATCAGTGTGAAAGCATAGTTTATGTTGTCTGTTAAACATGTCAAGCTCTATTAAAACTGATGCTTGTTTCCTAAAGTTAATGGAAAGAGCCACTGACAGTGCTGTTCTAGAAAGAAGTTAAAAACAAAGGGGGAAAAAAAAAAAAGGAAGTGTAGTTAGGCAGACTCTTTCCTCTTTTCAGAGCCATCCTTTCTCAGAGTAGCTCATACTTGTGGAACAGTATAGGCAGGGCTCTCCATCATGAGGGAGTCAGTTCAGGTGCTTTGCCAAGCTGGGTTGTGTTCCACCAGTGTGTCTGCTTCTTTAACTTTACTGTTTTTCAGTTGCATCATCACTGAAAGAAAGTAAAAAGCATACAGTGTTGAGCAAATCTTGTTTACTGATGAGCTCATTATTTGACACTCCAGTTTATTCAGTGGAGGGAAACAGGCATTCCTGGCAGATGATTTGTTAACTTTGTATTAGGTATCTGAAATCACACAAATTAGTTATGCCATGAAAATGCAATTTATTTCCACTACTGTCTTCAGATATGAAATGCAATGGCATGAAGAGGCCAATGCCTGTGCTGTGCTCTTTAAATGTAGCATTTACACCAGCCTAAAATAGTTTGAAGAGGCATCAAGCCCAGGTTAGAGGGGGCTTTGAGCAAACTGGTGCAGTGAGAGGTACCCCTGCCCCATGGCAGGCTGACTGGAACTAGATGATTCTTAAGGTCCCTTCCAACAGAAACTACTCTGTGTCTACAGCTTCCTCACAAAGGGAAGCCAGGAGGGCAGGCACTGGTCTTTTCTCTCTTGTGACAGGACGCAAGGAAATGGTATGAAGTTGTGTCAGGGAAGGTTTAGTCTGGATATTATGGAAAAGTTCTTCACCGAGGGCATGACTGGGCACTAGAACAGGTTCCCCAGGGCAGTGGTCACAGCACCAAGTTTGACAGAGTTCAAGAAGTGTTTGGATAATGCTCTCAGGCGCACAATGTGACTCTTGGGTTGTCCTGTGGAGGGCCAAGAGTTGGATTCTGATAGTCATTGTGTCTCCCAGGATTGATTGATGATTCCATGATTCTATGATTCTATGAAATGTAGAGGTACTTTTGGGTCTAAGTTTAAAGTATTCCAAACTGGTCTTAAATTATTTTGAGAATTACTTGTTTACGACTGGAGTATGGACTCTTTGTTTCTGCAATGGATGTAGAATCTTAGAATCATTACGGTTGGAAAAGATTTTTAAGATTATTTCATCCAAATATTAACCCAAGAGTGCCAGGTCCACCACTAAATCATGTCTCTAAGCACCACACCTACTCGTGTTTTTTAACACTTCTGGGGATGCCAACTCCACCACTTCCCTGCTCAGCCTGTTCTGACCACCCTTTCCGCAAATAAACTCTTCCGAATACCCAAACTAAATCTCCCCTGGTGCTTTCTCTCATCCAATTGTTTGCTACCTAGGAGAAAAGTCCAAATCCCCCCTAAAACCTCACTTCGTAGAGTTTTAGAGGTTGGTATGGTCTCCCTGGAGCTTCCTTTTCTCTAGGCTAAGCATTCCTAGTTCCATCAGCCACTCCTCAACAGACCTGTAATATATGTAAACCTATTTCTTCCTGTGCAGACTTGACTTCTCAGACCTGCACCCATTTACTGTAGCTTTGCTTTTGAACATCTGAGTTTCTCGCTTTTCTAGATTTATCTGCTCTATTCTCTGTGGCTGACCACCTTAGCAGCACAAAAGCGCATTATTCATTGCCACAGCTGTTTCAAATGCTAAATACCAACAAAGTACACATTTTCAAGGGAGACTGAGAAAGTACCCAGCAGAGAAATCCTTTTCAGACAGCTGGATACTAAGACATTGCCCCAGTTTAGGAATTTCTTGAGCCCCAAGTGGTAAAGAGCTTTGAAAGGACTGAAAGACACTTTCTTTTATTTTTTGTCTACCTGTCCTGGTGTTTTACCATTCACAAGATGTTTGCTTTACACCTCTCTGTCACAGACAGGATACTGAGCTGGGCAGAACTCTTGTCTGAATTATTTTAGCCACCCTGATGGTCATAAATATTCAGGTCACAGGTTGTGCTTTTGTGTAAGCACTGAAAAACATGACTATTGTCTCTGAAGTCCAGAGAGAACATCTCCGGCCTTTTAGAGCTTCTTTGTCTTTTTAAAAAGGTTATAGTTCTGGGAACATACAGAGTATCCAAGTCTAACAAAATTTTTACAATGCAGAAATATCTAACAAATAATTTGGTTGCTTGTACAAGAGTCATCAGTATGCTAACAACTTCAAATCTTAATCAGGAGATTAAACTCAGCTATCCTGATGTAAAATTGGTGTAATTCCATTTCACTAGTTTCTCCTCTCAATTACACTGGTTCAAAGCTGGTGAGTTAGACTATTATATCACCACAGTTTTATACTACAGAATTAAACTAACTGTGAAAAAATACAGACAATATCTCAGCTAATACTCAGTCAGGAAGAATGGATTTTTGATGAAATTTAAAGCATTGTTTCTACATGGCAAAAAGTATGTTCAAGGGTGGTTACACACATAGGGTTTCACAAACATGGACAGAACGGAAGAGGGAAAGGAAGAAGGAAACATTCATGTTCAGGAGTTATTGCCAATTAGAGGTGCTTGATGGAAAAGTAATACCTGAACATCACCTTAAGCTGGCATTTTCACTATCAGTATCACTAATGGAATCTTCAAGGTCACTAGATTAAGGGGTCAGAATTTGCTTTTGTACACAATCTGGAGATAAAAATGATCCTTTTTGATACTGAGTTTTCAGGAGTCAGAGCTAAGAATGACAGTAGTCCATGAAAATCTTCTGAAATCAGAAAATAGCCTTCTCTGGCTACCTCTAAGATTTTTTTTTCCAACAATGTTAAAATTTGGATTAATCTAGAAGTCAGTTTCATATATCAAATTGCAAATAATTCTATATGAACATATTTCACTAGACTGAAATAGAATTGGACTTATGAAAAGAATTTCAGTGTGTTTAGAGTACTGGGAAACTAGAACTACTGGACCCTCAGGGATCCATTCAATGTCATGTTTCTGCAGAAATGAAACATTAAGATTGCATGGAATGCAATTCATGCAAAGTAACTATCCATAATTCCACAGCTATACTCTCTAGGAAAAAAGAAATTCAAATAGATAGCTGTGTTTCAGCAACAGAGCAGGTTATATGTGTATAAGAGCAATACAAAAGATTTACCCCATATTCTTTCTTCCATCATTACTCCGTCTTTGATATCACCCACCTCCACAGTCTTGTTTCCATAAATCCCAACTTCTCCTGATTTCAATCTCCCTGCCTTGCTTTTCTTTACAAGGTCCTCTATATATATCCTTTTTTGTTTGTTTGTGTGTTTGTTTTATTTTTGTAAATATGGTATTTTTGCTGAGAAATATTGAATAGTTCCTTACTAACTGAAAGCAACTCTTTGAAATGAAAATAATACCTTTGCACCTAAACTCCTAGGATTAAAGTTTGTTGCAGAACATGTCAGATTATTCAGACTGTTTCAATAACTGGTTTTAGGAAAAGACCCTTCTTTGAACACTTAAAATGAAACAATATCCTGGCAACTTTATCCACATTGTCTCCTTTTGCCCTGTCATTATGTCATTAGAATATGGATTTGCATTTGATTGCAAGATTTTTGAAAAAGCTTCTATTAAGAAGTACAACATATACTACCTATTCTTAGTGTTTCCAAATGCTTTGGGGTTTGCGGTTGGTTGGTTGGTTGGTTTTTTGTTTGTTTGTTTTGGTTATGTGAGTTTTGGGTTTTTTTTATTTGTATAATGGGTGTTTGACTCAATGCATACCTTCTTCAGTTTGCTTTTCATTAGCTCTAGTATTTCTGTGCCTTTGAGTGCACAGGCAAGAGTGGGAAGGTCTGGTGTGCATAATAGTGTTAGGGGCAAATTACAGACTAGTAGGCTTCACTTATATGTAACAGGAGTGAGGTTATTGTGGTGACTTGACTGCTTCGCACTGTTTGCTTATTTGTTTTTTCCTTCCTCCTGAAACACTCCAGGGGTGTGTCTTTCAGCACCACCGGGTATCATACCATTGTGAAGACATAAACCCCAGATGAGGAGCTGTTCCATACTGGAACTGAGACCTAAATAAGATTCCTGAATATAGTTGTCATGAAATGTTTCAAATATTCCGAGTTTCAACAACATTTCAGTCATGAGTAACAGTAAATTACTATTTACTATTTACTTAATTACTATTATAAATTACTATTGCACTGGATGATCTATGGCTCTCCTTGTAATTCATAGAGAAAATATAGGGTTTTCTTAACTTTGAGATTATCTAGACTTATCTAAATTGTCTGGGTTTGGATAACACTTATGCAAATGATAATCCAAGGAAACATACTTTGTAAGAGCTACTTTTCATTTGGTCAATAACCCTCCATCCAATACAGTACATAGATAGATACCTAGGATCTTCACTGTAGGATACTTGGCTCTATAGACTTCTCTATGTTAAGTTATTCAAGTAAGCATGATAATTTATCTCATATTTCTTTTTTTTCTCTTTGTCTTTCTTTTTTTTCTCTTTTTCTTTCTTTTTCTTTTTCTTTCTTTCTTTCTTTCTTTCTTTCTTTCTTTCTTTCTTTCTTTCTTTCTTTCTTTCT
>JAWWTY010000088.1:66694404-66707278 GCA_035222235.1 Margarornis squamiger | reverse complement strand
GAAGATAAGAAGGTCAAACTTGGAGGGGAAGGAACAGGTGAGTGATGGTGGCGAAATAGTCAACTAGATGAGAAACATATTGAAAATTAAACAAAATGTCTTGACTACATCTATCAAAAAGAGAAATAATGAGTGCTTGGGATTCATTCTACAGTAACTTGAATGAGTCCTTTTGGAAAAGAGATGAGTTTTGAAGAAGACAGACGGAGATGAAAAGAAAGTCCATCTCATGATAATGACCATAATGGTTAAATATTCTCTTAAGCTGACAGGCTGTTTGCTTTAATTCTTTCCTCAAAGACTGAAGCCAGTTTGCACAGAGCACTCCCCTCAAAAGCAATGCCCCTCAAATAAAAAGTCTTCAAAACATGGAACTTAGGAGATTTACTAGCATGATAGTCTAGTTAGGGAACCACAGCTTCATTTCTACCTTAAAATACAGGATGCAGCATCAAATACCTTGGTTCATGAGCAGGCCATTTGTTTCCAGTTAGTGGACAGAGAGGATGGGTAGAGATCAGAAAGAGAAGGCTAAATGCATGGCCAGTACATTGACTGCTGACTTACTGAAGGATTTGAACAGAAAAGAGAATTCTTTTGTGTTTGGGATAAGGTTTTTTATTGCCCACAATGTTCTTATTTTAGCAGAAATGCATGATTTTATCAGGGAAGTGTTGCTCCTGCACACTCTCGTTCCATCACATCCCAAATAAAAACTAACTCACTACAATATATGAGGCGGAATTTCACTCACAGACTGAAAAACTAATTGCAAATATTTAGATGTACAGGTCTACCTCTGAACTAGTTTTCTCAACTCCTGGTACCATCAAGAAAAATAAGATATTTGATTGAGATGTTAAAAAGTGGTGTCTAGTGCATTCAATATGCTCTAGATAATTGTTTCTGGCTTCCAAGTTCCAGTCAAGAGGAGTACAAGCATTGTGCAGTCTTGCCAGACCCATGTGGATATTTCATACTCTCTCATAATATCAAATGACAGATCTTCATTTTAGATGGTAGAACCAAACTGCTTGTTAACAAACACAATAAAGCCTACAGAGCTATTCAGCTTAGGAAGTTTAGATATGCATTTGAGGACCAAACAGATAGTTTTCTGGACAACTGGTATTTCAATTAACATCTGTACACTACTGTGCAAACTTAAATGAGTATTTTCTGTCTGTACAGCTAGACCATCATTTCTGTGGACCATCGGCACTTGAGCCAGTATACCCATACCTGTCTCATAATATGGAAACAGACACAGTACTTGAGATGTCTCATCAGTGCTAACCAGAGGGGAAGGATCACCTCCCTCAACTATCTGGCAGTGTTCTTGGTAATATAGCCCAAGATGCTGTTGACCTTCTCTGTTACAAAGGCATATTGTTGGATCATATTCAATTTCTTGCCCACCAGGACCCCCCTAGGCCCTTCTCTGCCAATGCTGCTTTCAGACAATTGGCCTCCAGTTCGTCTTATTATCTGGAGTTATTTTTCCCCAAGTTTAAGACTTTATGGTTTCTTTCGTTGAACTATTCATGCTGCTCCTTTATGCATTCTTCATATTCTGGAAATATTTATTTGTCTGGACTTTAAGGTGACTATCTTCCTAACTTGAATAACTTTGTTAACAGCCTACACTTAGTCAGGCTTATTTGAGAGATCAAAGCTGTTTCACTGCATTGCCCAGAAATGGACCTGTCTGACAGGGTCTTTACCTTTATCTTCATAGAAGGAATATCCCTTCCATAAGTCCTTTGAAGAATCAAATCTCTCAAAGCATTCAATTTCAGTTAGAGAATGCCAGTATTATGGCAGCATAATGATCAAAAATAATTATTCAAGTTACAGGAGACCTTGAAAAAATTTCTTCTTCATCTAGAAGCTCCCGCTTTCCAGCAAAGTGTTCCAAGTGCTCTTAGTTCAGGGCTCTTTATTCCACAGGTGGCTTAATGGGGAAAAGGTAGGTGATGTAGCATCAAGTTACACAGATTTTCATCCTTTGTAAACTTTAGCCTGTTCGTTCATTCTAAAACTATTGCATAATGATGCATACGTTCCTGTGTTCTGAATTATGTAAGTTCTCATCTGCTGTTTTCTTATGTCTATCCACAGATGTATTAGGTAATCTGCTGAAGCCTTTCCATTTCTGCCTGTTATCCCTGTATTCAGTCTCAGCTTCTCCTACTGCCTCTGCACATGCTTGCCTCCTCCTCCTCCTTGTCTCCTTCTCCTTGTCTCCTCTCAAGGCATTAGTGCCAGGAAAGTCTCAGATTTATAACAACTGTGTGATACCCACTCTACCACCATGTCAATTTAATTTGAACCAATTTGACAACCCTGATACTAACACAGGATTGGAGACCACAATGATAGTACAACATCTGTCTCTTGTTAAGCTTCCTGCACCTGCTATTGCTTCTCTCTGTAATTGCCCTAGATCAAGAGACCGATTGTAAATGCGTTAAGTTTTGCTGACAACACAAAGCTGGGAGATGCAAGAACTCAGGCTTAAGAGGCAACGAAAATTCAACAAGATTTGCTGGGCTCTGAGCTGTTATGCAGCAAATGAAATTCAGTATTGACAAACACACATTAATGTAATTGGCCAAGGGAAGTGTGGGACTAAAAGAGAAAAAATGCTGACTAGGAGAAGGAATGGTTTAAAAGGCCTCTGACATAACATTCATATCGAGAGCTGGCACCAAAATCTCTGTGCAAGTACAGAGAAAGTCACTGAATGTAGAATAGCTCTTTACATGACTAGGAGTTCTACATATTCCCTATTCAGAAGTATTTCACAGAATTTCACTGGTGAAGCTATTGCCTAAATGAGAAACGGAGGCCACATTACCCAGTCTTATAAAAACTCATGGAATGTTTGCAACAACTGACTGGTCACTTGCAACCTAGAGCACCAATTCTATTTGTAGGATCTATGTTTATCAAATCAACATCCATAATGGTAATTATTAGATACTTTGTTGAACAACAAAACTGCCTAGTATTTTTTTGATAGAGTAAACCCCATACTCCTGACTGTAGTATTATCTGAATGGATTGTGTGTGTCCCTTCAAGCTGGATTATTTGAGGACTAGTTTATCACAAATAAGTAAGGATGTGATTCATCTTCTCTAACTTCAGTTGTCTAAAATTTAGAGGTCTAAGTCTGTTTTCATTACCTAAGAATTCCTTCATGACAGTCCAGAATAGAGAGAAACAGACATTTCCAGAGATTGATTTGTATTAATCTAGGTTTGATATATATCTTAAAGTGAGCCAATCACTCCTGGAAGCATTTATTGATCAGTTCATCTATGTTCAGACAAATGAGTCCCACCTAGTAATCCAACCTGTTCCATCAGAAACATAGCTTTTTAATTGTTTCTTTTTGTATCCCTTCTCTTTCTTCTTTCACAGCATTCATTCACAGCAAATTGCCATTTTTTTTTTTTTTAACATGTATATGTAAGGTGAATTTCAGTGCCATGAAACCCTTGGATTGAAAAGATGAAACTGTGACTATCACATAAAACACAAGAAAAAGGACTGCTTTTTTTTTTTCCTGATCCTGGGCTGCAGTTCATAAGGTTCAATGACTATCACTCTTCACTTGAACTCTCTCACTTTTCTTGACACTCTGAAAGTTTCAAATATTTGGCAGTACTTTGCTATAGTAGCAAAAGCTCTGTCCTGTAGCTGTTCTTCACTTCTTTTCTAGTCCACTGCTCACTGTACCAATCTTCTGCATGCTCACATGGGCGTGCTGAGTTCACTCTCTGTTTTTCTAAGGGTTTTTCTGTTTACTGCAGCATTTTGTACTTGCTTGCAGTTGATGGTCCTGCTTTGCTTTATATGTGTGTCTGCAGCAGTGGTCTTGAGACTCACATGTTACTTCATTTCCTCCAGACTCCTTGAACCAGGGCAAGAATTGGAAATGAAAAAGAGATGATTAATTTAGCCAGAGTGCAGTGTAGGGATATGAAAAACTTGAAAAGTACAAAATAAGCTGTGATCCTAGAGGCTATGAATGAAATTTCTCTGAGCAGGGAAGGTTTTTGTTCTTTAAAATAAAATCTCAGTGACTGAATTTGGACTATCATTAATACATGGCTATGCAACTCCACTCCTGTTACTGAATCCTGTTCACATACTCAGACTGTAGCTCTGCTTTTGTGCTTTTTTGGTACCCACAGTCAGCCTCTAGACCATGTTTATCAGTTATTCACACTGATGATGACTTAGAGGACTGGGCAATCACCAACCACATGAAGTTCAACCAGAGAAAGTACCAGATTCTGCACCTTAGGTCGTGTAACCCCAGATGTTTGCACAGGCCAGGAACTGAGATTCTGGAAAGCAATGCCCTGGAAAGGGACCTGGAGGTCCTGGTTGATGGCAAGTTGAATATGAGTCAGCAGTGCCCTGGAGCCAGGAGGGCCAGGCCTGTCCTGGGGGGGCATCAGACACAGCATCGCCAGCCAGGCCAGGGAGGGGATTGTCCCTCTCTGCTCTGCACTGGGGCGGCCTCACCTACAATATTGGGGAAGTTTGGGGCTCCACAATGTAAGAAAGATACTAAGTCATTCGAGAGTGTCCAAAGGAGGGCAACAAAGATGGTGAAGGGCCTTGAGAGGAAGCTGTGGGAGAAACAGCTGCGGGCAATTGGTGTATTCAACTGGAGAAGAGGAGATTGAGGGGAGACCTCATTGCAGAGACAACTTCCTCCGGAGTGGCAGAGGAGGGGCAGGCACTGATCTCTGCTCTGGGGTGACCAGTGACAGGACCTGAGGGAATGGTCTGAAGTTGCATCAGGGAAGGTTTAGATTAGACAGTAAAAAATTTTCTTCAACCAGAGGGTGGTCAGGCACTGAAGAGGCTCCCCAGGGAAATGGTCACATCACCAAGGCTGACAGAGCTCAAGAAAAGTTGAGATGATCCTCTCAGGCACAGGGTATGACTCTTGGGGATGGTCCTTTGCAGGGCTAAGGGTTGGACTTGATAATCTTTGTAAGTCCCTTCCTGCTCAGGATATTCTGTGATTCAGTGACTTGATTCCCATTCAGAATGAGCTAAGAGGTCAAACTCAGGCACAGGTATCGACACACATGCTGAGTATCTGAATGCAAACTCTTTCTGCTGTTGGAAGCATGGACTTGACTGATGAGAGCTGAGTTAGTTTACAGACCAAGTTCAAGCCTAGGAGTGTCATTACAGCAGGGCAAGAATGGTGGAACCTGGTGCCTCTCTCTCCACTAACATTAATATCATGGCTTTAATCCTCTTGCACTTCAGACCTCTCCTATAAAGCATGAACAAAGTTCCATGATATGGATGACAGCAGGGCTTGAAGTGACCTGACAAATCATCCATCATATGAATAAAGCAGTATATAAGGATGATGTTAATAAAGGAAAAGTGGAGAAAAGTTTTCTCTGCTCCTCACTGCTCACTCGAAATTGCTTCATAATGGTAATGTTTGCTTCAGGTCTCAATGTAAGGCCATGTTTAAGGGTGTGCAAAATGAGCTTCTGCCTATTTCAAAGAAAAGTTAAAAGTGTGGGTGAAAAAAAAAAAAAAGTAATTTTAATAACCAGAAGCATTCATTGTTCGCTAATGGTCATTTTTTATTGAAAACACTAGCAACTTATCATGGCTGCAGATTGTCATTTTCTTGGCATTTTAGATGGGAATGATGAATTTAACTTAGGAGGTAAAAAAAAAATAAATATACTTCTATGTGCTTCCAGCAATTAGATTCAAGACTTCTGGTATAATTTGGTATAATTTCATGATAAATTCTTAGATCATAATCTATTTGAGGACTCTAATCCTAACTTTGATGTGTTTTGTTAACCTTATCATGATAGATTGGGCAAATAACTGAAATTCAAAATAAAATTAAATATTACAATGATTCTTCATTCTCAAATAGTGTCCTTAATATATATATTTTTTTACCAATACTTTTTTAAAGACATAAAGCTCAAAATCTCCATTTGTTCCTAATCCATTAATCGGTGCTTTTGTACCACTTCTAAATTTGATCAGTTTTGATTTCAGAATACTCAGCAACAGCAAAGCAAGAGTTTAGGACAGGACAAGCACTCCTTGGAAGATGTTAGCAAGCTGTGAAAACCAACTTTTTGGCCTGGAGTAATAGTTTACTTTTCTAATTCTCATTTTATATCACGGAGGGAGGTGAGACAGCATTTGCCCCAGAACAGAAGAAGATAATTTATCAGATGGATTCCTACTGACTCTTCAAACAGCCTATTGTGACCTTTGGTTATTAAACCTTTTGACTGTTAGTTAATTCCAGCAGTGGGGAGGCTATTAGCTGACCGGCTAGATTCCCTGCCCAGCATCTGCTAACCAATGACCTGTGATCTGGGCAATAAAACCGAAATTACATCTGGACAATAAATATATTTTGGCTTCTAACACAATGAGAGGTCCCATCCTACCTCAATTTCTTGATATTTTAAAGGTATGCCAGAAGACATGTTGCTGTGCTGTGTCCTAATGAGATAACCTGATCTTGGCCTTTATCCATCCATGAAATACTTTTTTCCATAGAATAATCATGCCAGAAATTTGTGGCAGTCTTGGAGACAGAAAGAATGGAGATGGGAAGAAATAAATAGCAGCAACAACACAGCATACAAGTCAAAAGAATAAAAATTATGATTTCTATTTTGTTGCAAAATGGAGAATAAAACTTAGTTTCAGAAATGGCATGCGTTCATCAACAGACATCTTAATGTGTATGACCTGAATAGTATAAGGAAGTATAAGGAAGAGGGTATAATTTTGTTATCAGAGCGGCTCAGCCATATGTTCAATACTGAAAGAATAGTCCTTTAGCAGTAGAACTAGAAATCATTCCTGTGAACTGTAAGAAACTCATAAACTATATCTCTTCTAGCAACACTGGTGACTATCAAAAAGGAGAATAGGGGATGAAATATGGCCACTTCCTAGGTCTGATGCAGGAACAGCCTTGTAGGAAGAGTGTTTCAAGTGCTTATTAATCATTGTGACATGTTCAGAGAACTATAATGAGAGCTCAGACACTCAAAGAAATCTACATAAGTTTAGTGATCCACATGCTCTTGAAATCCATAGAATCAAAGAATCATTTAGGTTGGGAAAGTCATTTAAGAACGAGACCAACCATTAACCCAGAACTACTAAGTCCACCACTAAACCATGTTCCTAAGCACCAGAACTACATGTTTTAAGTATCTCCAGTGCTCATGACTCAACCATTTCCCTGCATTGAGTCACTCTGTTTCATTGTTTGACAACCCTCTTAGTGAAGAAATTTATCTTATTATCCAGTCTAAACCTGCCCTGGAAGAACTTGAGACCATTTCCCTTCACCCTACCATTTGTTACTTGGGAGAAGAGACCAACATTTAGAGAGCACGCATGGAGATAGCATTTCATCCAACAAGTTTGTAGTTAAATTTAGAAGTAATTTATTTTAATTATAGAAACCAGGATTGAAATACAAATATTTTAGCTACAATAGCAACATGTATGGACACTTCAGTTTTATACCTCTTCACTGTGAAGATTTTAAGGACCTGAGAGGGAAACCCACATGAAACTAGACCAAAAGAAAGCAAATCAAAAGAAACCAAACTGAAATGAACCAAACTAAAAAAAAAAAAAAAAAAAAAAAAAAGAAAACATAAATTAACAAAAAAAAAAAAAAAAAAAAAAAAAAAAAAAAAGAGAGAGAGAGAAGAAAGGAAAAAATATTTTATTATGCTTTCTCTATGAACTTTATGACTCAAATATGACAATACAGTGTTTTAAAGTCAAGATCTCATTTAAAAGGGGCAGACTCTGAAGAGCAAAAGCCTTCACTAAGTTTCAACATTTCAGACAAATGCTTGAGACCTTAGTATACAGTTTTTCTGTACTATGTGCATGGCTATACATCTTCCACTGAGACCTTCTTTTGTTGTGTTTAAACTGTAATTACTCAACTGGTTTCATTAGAGCTGACACCTGTCTGTGACAGCAGGATGAAACTACAACCTAAATTCAGCCCACACAAGTTTTTAAGCTTTTAAAGTCATGGTCTAAGGCAAAAGCCCAATCAATTAAAACTCCTTCAAACTACAGTGATGGAAGCTTGAGAACTCAACAAGTTCAATCAACACAACATCTCTGTGATGCAGCAAGAGTGTGTATTTGCCTGTCTTTAAAGCATGCCTAGACTGTTGACACCTTTGGTTAGAGTGTTTCAGGTAAAGAGATGGAATCTCAAGTTAGGGTACATGATTTGGGTTCCAGCATAAAAGAAAATAAAACAGAAGGAAGTCACCAAATCTAGGGGTTGGCTTTCTTTATTTATTTATTTTCCCATGGATACGTTTTCCACTCCCCATTCTTTTTCTGGTTTATAGCTTGAAGACTTTCCTCTAAGTTCAAGGTTGATGATGCAATTGTGACTGAAGGAAATGCAGCATTTAGCTTCTCTTTAGAGACTTTTTCGGTAGCACACCACATTACATTTCTTGCTTGTTGTTACATTCTGCCAGCTTTTTGGCGTTTTTTCTTTTTTCTTCTTCTTCAGTTTTACTAGCATGCATTATTCATTGGACAGAAAAAAAAAGAAAAAAAGAGAGAGAGAGGAAAAAAAAGAGAAGAATAATTTGCATTTCCTGATTGGAAGCCAGGGATTATTCATCATTGCCCTGTACATCTCTTATAAAGATGATAAATGAATGTATATTAACTGAACCCTAAAACAAAATAATGTGTTTTTCTAAAAGTTTTGCAGAGCTGCATTTCCATTGTAATTAGTTTACTTTTTTTAATCAAGTACTGTTAAAGCACCATTAAAATGAAAGCTGAATTCTGAACTGTTTAAAGGGGGTGGGAGAAAGTAATGGACTATTCAGGGTTTTTTCCTTCCTCTTTTAGGACAACAGAAAATAAATAAATTTAGATTGTCTCTTTAAAACAATAATAAATATAAAAAGAAAAACCAGCAAACAAACAAAAACTTAAAAAAAATCAAAATTCCAAATCCAACAAAAATAAAACAAACCAAAGACAAGAACAATAAGAAAACCTAAAAACTTATTCAAGGAAATGAAAGCTTTGCCAATGAAGAGTTATGATAAAAATGCTTACTCTTGGGCAAGCAGATGACCACAGTGGCAAAAAAACTTGCTACACTTATTTGCCTCATAAAAGACTTAATAATCATTTATACTTCTCCAAAAGGAAGTGAGGAAGAGATAGGTCTTTTCATCATTTTTCGCTGCCTTGATTTATTGAACTGTTTGAGGTTTAAACAAGGCACTTGGCCTCCAGTACAGGTTTGGACCTGCAGTGCTGTTGTTTCCAGCCATTCCCTCTCTGTGCTTCTCTGGACATGCTGTATAGACAATACTGGCCCTATCAGCCAAACAGGACGTTATCCCCTATGAGATGTGATCTTTCAGTTAAGTAAAACACTTTTGTGGTCATAAAACTGTAATAAGGAGATAGTTGGGCCAGGTAAGACCTGGGAAAACCTCCCCACCCAAAAAAAGGAAAAAAAAAAAAAGAAAACGAATTGTTGTGTGTAAAGGTTTTGAAGAAGTGTGACTGGTTTATTTTTTTAGAAAAATGTGTTTCCCATATGAAATTTTATTTTTCTAAAATGTTCTCATTTTTAGCAAACCACAAATAAAGTGATCAAAGAAACTAATAAAAGCAAGGCCACTGAAATTGCTTCAGTTTGCATTTTCTGGAAGTACTCTATTTTGCTATCTTTGCATTCCCTTTTTCATTCCAAATCTTCCCACATTTTCCCTTTGTTTTTCTGTAATAGTTTTTTTGGGGGTTTTTTGTTTGTTTGATTTGATTTTTTAAAGAGGAAACTAAATAATATCTAGTTTTATAATGTCTTAATATTCTTTTTTAATTTAAAATATTTTTATTATAAAAAACAAGAACTGGAATTTTTATTAATATTATTTATCAGTCTGGACCAAGTCTGAATTAGTTATTCTCAGATCATGATGGAAAACTGCTGTCATTTACTTTTCTTACTATGATACAGCAATTACTTCCCTGAAATGAAGAATTGCTGAGAACTTTCAGCAGCACTGACAGACTTTTACTCTTTTTGTTGTTTTGCAAAGTAAGAAAATGGGACTCAAAGGCTGGGTTCCCAGCACCCAAAGGGAAAAATCTCTGGTGCTATAAATGACTCCCTGGAGAAAGTCAGCTCAGTGCTCTTACAAAGCAGAGCATTTTCAGACTATTATTTCCATTAAACACCAAATTAACTGCCTGTAAACTTGCTCAGTTATTTGTTTTTACTGGCCTGTAAAAGCATAAAATATAAATACATAAATAAATATTTATAATGCATGCATAACAGTGCTAACACATGCCATAAGCCATGCCAGGAAAAAGGAAATAAATCAAACTTCGTGGCTGAGAGATGCCACTTGGCTTGATTTGTAATGAACAACTTCACTTATTGTTATGCAGCTTATTCCTATATATTATTTTGTATTAGAATTTTACTCAAACCTTTTCAGTGTGCTAGCCACTCTTCAAAGGACGGTCGCAATCTGTAAGGACTAAAATTATGCCATCTAAATTTAGGCACTTAGCTGAAGCATCTAAATTAACCTTTCTCTGTGGTCATTGCAAGTCAGTTAAAAAAGACAAAAGCAAACCCAAACCTCAGCCAACTGTGAACCTCAATCAAATCTCTTACTGGTTAGACTGACAAGAAAAAGTAAGTGAAACACAGACTTGGTCAGCATGAAGGTAAGACAAGAACCTTCCTCTCGTCATGATAATGCCAGAACTAATGATTTCGTCAATTGTTCAGAAATTCAGCTGCTTTGGATAGATCATATCGAGCAGAAGACCAATGCAAACATTGTGTTTTCTAAGATGGGTGAGAGCTTATTCTCCTACCCTTGTGTGTGACAACTAGACTGCATGTTGCATGATGAAAGTAGTTTTAAGAAAATGAACCATTTCTAAGAATATAGATGGAATTTTATAGTTATAATTTTTTAATCAAATTGGTCTGGGCCTTCCTGAAGAAAAGACTTCTAGATTGCTTGAATTTTGTATTTCTCCAGCAGCTCCTTGGTAGACTTCCCTTGCAACTGTGTAGTCTTCTCCATGAGAAATTACAATCACAATCCTGCTACTGAAATAACTGGCCAAGAGAAAATTAGAATAACTTTCCATGCTGCTCTTAAGGGGTAGCAGGCTGGGCTGCAATAAACAGGCAATGTCAGATTAAGAATTGTGAGACTGAGTTTGCCATTTTGGGAGGAAAATCTCTGGAGAACACCAGAGATTTAACATTTGCAAAGCCGTGGTTCAGAGGAAAGCAACTACTAAACCATTGAACTCCAATGCCAGCACTGGGTGAGACCTTCAGTAACTCCTCCTCCACTGCTGAGTTTATTTCATGTCTTCCGTCTTCCTAATTCCCTAGAGCTCAGTTTGCAGAACACAACTACATTAGTAGTCAAGGAGTGGGCAAGGCACTGGAATGCATTTCATCCTCTCAAGCTTCCAGTAAGGAAAGCTTGAGTCCAGCCCTGGGCTGTGATCTGCATGGCTAACATCCACTGTAATTTAGCCTTTACGTGCACTAATGTTTGCAAGAGGTGAATACACTATTTTCCTGCAGGAGTGTTTGAAGTGATTCATTCCTTCATATGTGTGGCACGTTAGGTAATATAGCCTGAGTACTTTTATTATTACTTCCATGGGAAAACATCAACTGATTTATCTGATTAAAATTTGAGGTGGCAGCCATAAATAAACAAAATACTCAATAAAGTCTCATTAATTTGGACACTTGTTTCTTTTGTTAATTTTAAAGCATTTCTTGACATTGTGTAATGTCATTGCAAGTAACACAAGAGAGCTTTGGGGGTTTTTTTATTACTGCTTAGTTAGATATAATTTACTTTGTCCCATAGCTAGCAAGTTTCTTCCAGTATTATTCAACACAAGTTGCAGAGGTCTCTAAGCATCACCTGTGGTCATTAGGTCATTTCTTCCACAGCTTTTCTGGTAGTTACTCACAAACTGATAATTGCTACCAAATAGATGCACTGCAGTGCTGGGCTGTCATTTGTTTGTACTTCCCCTCGGCTTGTAGCCCTGTGGTCCTCTCTCGGGCTCTGTCTACATGCCAGTATGCTGTAATGATAAATAACATTATCGACCTATAGGTATGCATAAAACATTAGATGGATCGTATGTTTTCCGGCCTGCTCAACTTTCATGAAGTGCATTTCAAGTTATTCTGATCAGGTGCCTTAGTCCTGACACCATCGGTTTGGAGTGAGAAGAGGAGTAAAATGGGCAGAAATAGCTCAACAAATCTCAGCAAAAATATGTATTCTCTTTTCCTCTTTATTAACTGAATGGTTATTTCATTTAGTTTCCCAGACAGCACTTATAAAGCCGAATTTAAAAATTTGGCTTTAAAAAAACCAGTGCACTTTGATAAGTTTAAAATGTAATTTTTTTTTCTGTTCTCATTTCAATAAACAGGTAGAGTCAGAGCATTTAAGTTTAGTAAATAGAAGACCTTCATTTTAAATCTTTTTAATTTAAATAAACCTTTGCACAATTTAAAGGTCTGAAGGAATTTTTTTGGGTGTTTTGTCAAAAGTCATAAATTATATTGGGAGGCTAAGTTTAATTTTTAGGGGTATCCCAGGAATCACAATTTGAAATCCCTCCTATTTCAAGTAATATGAGACTTATTAACATAAGAGTGTTGCCTTAAGAAAGGGGGAAAAAACTTCCAAGACAACTTTATGTGGGTAAAGTAGAGAAGAGTTCTTTTACTTATAGAATTTT
>JAWWTY010000088.1:66679816-66690031 GCA_035222235.1 Margarornis squamiger | reverse complement strand
CAGAAAGGAGGAAATTGCACTCAGTAGCTGTCAGCCGGAGTGCAGTAAAAACTCCAGTAATGATGCCCTGTCCATGGAGGCTTTACCAACCTTTCCTGTAATTGCATGTTCTGACCTTCTCAGGTCCCATTCTATAAAATAAATAAACCACAAAATAAATACATAATCCTTCCATTTTGACTTTAAGAACAAACTGAAAATTATATCAGTTAAAATAAAAAGGCTTCCCTTATAGAATACAGTAATTGGAGGATGTTTCTCTCTTGCCAGGCAAAATAAGCTGCATGAAAATGAGCAATAGAAAAGAACAAAAACAGCAAAACAAAATTATACTGCTAAAATATCTCTTTTAACCTTTTTTTTTTTTTTCCTTTAGTGAAATTCTATAGGTAAGAGAATGGACTCCTTCTATGTGATTAATTTAGGGAGCTACTTGCTAAAAATTAGTATTTGTTAAGTTTCATAAGAGGCTACAAAGATAGCAAATTATACAGGGTCAGAAAGAGGACTAGAAGAAACAGTAGAAAGTGAGGAGCACAGAAATTTGTGCACGTAGTTTGTATTATCTTTCTGGACTTATTTCAGTAGCTGCTTTATACAGCAAAGAAATGCAGCTTGAAAATACTGGCCTGAAATAACTGGAGTAAGATGAGAATATCTTTTCTTGTTGTTGATGTGAGACATATCATGATTTCCACATATTTCTACTTGTTACCGATGAGGGGGGGGGGAAAAACCCACCTTTTTTTTTTTTTTTTATGCAATTTTTTTCAAAAATAGTCTTTAAACAAGCTGAATGCTCTGTTTTGATTAAGGCAAGGTGGTTCCTTCTGTGCTTAGTTTTCTCTATCAGTGAAAAACAAAAATCCCTTAAGAAAACCCCCGTATTTTTAATATCATATTTTGAGTTTCTTGAAACATTTCAGCATCACATCTTCCTGTATGTTTTGATAACAACAGAAATTTTGTGCAAGAAAAATGCCCAGTATTCACTTTTAATGTATATGTGTTTAGACATAGAAACATTTTCATGTTAATGAAAGATAAAACCCAAGCCATGCTGATATCAGTGGGGAGTTACCACTTTTCAACAATATCAAGTTACTCCAGGCTAAAGCCATTCCAACAGCTAATAGACTTACCTGTAGAGAGCCTGTTCTCACCTCAGTCTCTGTAAGTCGCATGCAGTTTTAAGAGGCTAAGAATGTAAATTTATTCCAGCAAATGGACCTTCTAGAGGGTTTAATTACCAGCCAGTGATACTGCTCTCTGCATTTGTTGGACAGATAGACTGAAACAACTGTCTCCTAACATAGTTACTGCAGTTATATGTGCAAAAGGGTTTGGTGGAGAAGAAGAAGGTCTCTAGGGTGAATTTTGATAGTTACCAAGGGTCCTCATCCTATTTGTACATCAGTTGTCTCTCAGGCTGGGATCTGCAGAGAACTGGTCTCCTTTGAGTGCTGAACCTGCTCATAGGATTAACAAAGGTGAGGGGCAAAGTCAACATCAGGTTCTCAACATCACCTGCCTTACCTGCCCTGGGAAGTCAGTCACTGTTTCTCTTGTTTAAAAACATAGAAAATATTGCTGAAGTTTCACTTCCTAATTTATCCTTAAGTACTGAGCTGTCCTTGGGCTTGAAAACTCTACCAAGGGAAAGAAATCTCTGTTTTCTCCTTGACGGTTCAAAATGTCTTCTGTGTAGCTGTGAGAATATCAGTTCATTTCCTGTATATTTTTCAACAGTCTTAATTTTTCCTATTTTTTTTCGTTTGTTTCTTTCTTTTTGTCTTGTTTTCTCTTTTCCCTATGCAGACCATAAAGTTTTCAGAATGAGTACTGTATTTTCATGCATCCTTCTAGACATGTAACATAATGGAGCCTCTGGGGCTTACAGCAGAATGAACAATAATTGCTTTAATTCACTGTGCAAATAGAAAAGAGCTTCTCAAAAATGGCTGTCAGAATAGGATGAAGTCTATTATGCATATTTATATCTGCTAAGATTTGTAAATATTTTAATAGGCTTGGGTTTTATCTGGGCAAAAGTTAGTTATCAATTACTATAGTTCATGAGCAAAATATTGTCCACAATATGTGTATAGGGCAGTATTAGTCACTGTCATGAAGAATGTAAGCAAAGCAGTTGGAATAAAAGATAAGCAGGAGTAAGGGTTATTTTGCTTTTATTTTTCTTTGCTATATAACATAGAATTTCTTCAGTCATATAGCTCTCAAATAGAACTGTGATCTAAAGTTAATGCTATTTTGGAGAAACTGCTTTTGGAAGATGAACAGATTGGCTTGGCTAATAAGAAAAATAATCCCTATAGCCTCTCCTCAGACAAATATGTTTGGTAATACTGTTCTTCTTTTTGATTTTTTTCTTTTATTACTATTTTCAAAGTGTGTTTATTTTGTTGAGAAACTCTTGCATAAAACTGTTCTTAACAAAAGGTAATTAAAATGTAAAAATAACAATTAAACCTTATGTTTAAAGGAAAATAGAGTAAGAAAAATATCTTTTTCATTTTTCTAAAAATATCATTCCAAACCATAACTAGAACTGGAGAGAATTTCAAAAAATACCAATTATAATGTCATTCAGACTTCAATAAGTATATAAATAATATTAATACTAAAATTTAAAGCCTTTTTGCTTCTAATTCTATCTTAACTATTTACTTTTTTCTGGTTTAAAAGTTATGCAAATAATTCACTTAATCATAATAATTATATTTAATTCTAAGTTTTCTTATTTTACAAATAATTTAAATGATTTTTCATTATGTTTTAAGACCACACAGGTATCTTAGAGCTATTTCATCATGATGTGTACACTGTGTGTGTAAACCCATTCCATTTCTTCAGTCTTCATCAAAGGGAAATTAAATATTACTTTAGGAAGTGGTGCAGTCAAGATTTTTCTTGAACATTCCAAATTTCTTTTCAGAACTTTATAACCATTTAATTTATTCAATTCAAGAATAAATAGTATTAATTAAAATAGATTTTATGTGTGTTTGCAAATTCTGTCTCAAGTATTTTGGATAAATAAACTAGGCTGAAATAATAACAACTTAAGCTGCAGAAAGAAATGGATACAGAAGCCTGAAATAGCTTAATTTTTATTTATTTATTTTTTAATTAAAACGATATACTTTGGCAGGTTAAATGAAACATTGAATGAAAACATTGACTTGAAATTAGGTTTAATTTTTAAAAGTTGATGTGAAACATAAATTTTGTATTGTATTGGTATCATACATTGAAACACCACACAAATTCTACTTTAACTCAAATTCCAATTTAAAAGAAAAGGGTTAAATCTGAACAGACAATTTACGAGAAATACGTTATTCTGTTCCAAACTGTTGATTTTCAAAAGCAGAAAGATTATCAGAATGCACAATGGCTACATACAAGTTTGAATAAGATGAAAGTTCATTTTTAAAAGGAAAAACATACAAGCAAACAAACATTTTTCATCTGCACATTCTATCTCTAGCCTGACTCCTTACATATCTATCTTGGATATGTCTGAACTAAGTTCTCTGGAGCAGAGACACATTTTTACCATTTATTATAATAACACTCCAGAGAGATGTGTTTAATAAGCAGCTACTTTGTTAAGGAGAATGTTCTTAGGATGTCACAAACAAGCACCTTAGAGTCAGGAAAAGAAGAAACAAAAAACAACAACAACAACAACAAAAAGCAATTGAAGAAAAATGAAAAATGTCAGGAATTTCTCAGGTGTTGTTAAAAAAAAATAAAATACTTCATTGTAATAAAGACTTGCAAGTATGCAAAAAAGTTATCAGGCCGACCTTAAGTTACTGTACAGCACCCTGTATGCAAAGGAATGTTTGGTCTCCATTTCAGTTTTCATTATTTAGGTAGAATAGTTTGAGAAATTCCAGAAATGTTTTTGCCTAATAAAAATTTAAATAAACAAAATTATGAATGTTATTTTTAACAGATCCTTCCTATTTCGATGAAAATCTGTCAAGAAGGAAAAGGAAACAATAGTAGGTTATATCATATTTGGGAGCTACTCTGTGCTGCTGTTGTAAGGCACTTTGACTTATTCTATGCATTTGAACATATAAGAGCTGTTTCCTGTGGAAATGCTGTCAGTCAGACATAATACTATTTTTTTTTTAAGAAGTTACATATATAATGAGAAACATTTTTGCTTTCCTAAGTCTCTCTCTGACTAAATATAATTCTAAATTTCAGATATGTTGTGAATGAAGGTTAAAAAATAAAACAGAACAAAATAAAAAAATAAAGCAAAATAAAATAAATATGAAGTAAAATGAAACCAAAAATAAAATTAAGTGAAATAAAATAATAAAATAAAAATAAAGTAAAATACCAGCCCTATCTTCCATCACACTACAGATAACAGGTTTTTTTTTTTTTTCCCCGTCTGAGTGCTATGATGGTATGATAATTAGGAAATGAAGCATAATAAATAGGAAAGTGTGATCAATAAAGGCTGATATATTTGTCTATAGGACACATGGCCATTTTTCTAATATGTAGTGCTCTGTTTATATATTATCCAGTTATGTCTAAGATTGTTAGGCACAAATAAAGAGTATTTTTTTGCTTAAGGGAAGCATAGTTTCAGTGAATTCTCCCTTCACATCAACTTAAGTCTGTGCTGCTTTCAAATAAAATTATGGAGAAAAAGTGGGAGAAATGACTTGCCCATCACTAGCTCTGTTACAAAATGAGTCAGGTATGTGGTGGTAGACATAAATGCCTAAATGGAGGTACAAGGCAAACAACATCTTTCTATGATAGCTAAGCATTTAATGACTGTAATAGGTACATTTTCCCAGTCACCTAATAGAAGCAGTGTTAGAAGGAAAGGAAGATTACTTGATCTTTGGGATCCACCTGGAAACCAGCACAGAACCTGTAGTTTTTAAATTTATTTTTAAAGATATTTTTCCTTTGTCCTAGGGACATTTCTGGACATGATTGTCATTGAGCAAATCAAGAATTGGGGTTTTGTTTGATTTTTTGTTTTGGTTTGGTGTTTTTTTCCTACTCTACTGTCTTCCTTGCTTTTGTTTTTATTTTAACTGGAAGGTAAGAATTTCCTCTTCGAGCATGTCTATATTCTATCCCAAAGGGACAACTCAGACATGCTGATATACATGAGATAGGTTTAAACTACTTAATTCAGGCAGTAATGATAATACAGTCACAAATCCATGGAGATGCTTGGCCTGAACACATTTATCTTCACTTGAGTTCCTGGCTGCATTTTTACAGTCTGCACTGAAACCTTCGCTCCTATGGGTTACTTTTTCAAAGTAATTAACTGAGAAGTACTTTTACTATGTCTATGCAATCTTCCACCACAGCTTAGCTGGGCTGTTGCTGAAGATGAGTGTTTTCAGTGCACTGAATCTGGCCTCTATTTATTTGCAAGAATTCTCCATTCTCAAATGTGAGAGAAGTAGAAAAGAAATGGCACACCATGAAAGAGAGGAATCCATTAATCACCCTACACTGATAGTTGTCAAGAAGAAAATTCATCTCAAGCGTTCTTTTATGCGTGCTGGAAGGGAAGAATGAGAGTAGGAGCAGCAAAGAGAGAAACAGAACAACTTGGAATGTTAGCAAAAAGAGACAAAAGCAACTTTTAAAATATTATTGGAGAGTCACAACTTTTAAATACTAAAATATTAAAATTGATTGAGGTTGTGAAATAAGGGTATTACTTAGTCCTCTGTGCATTAAAATTAATTTTTCATCTTCTTATCTAAGCAGCTTCCCTATTGGCTTTTGCTGAGCATTCTTAATATTTTATATGCTTAAGGGAAAAAAAGCTGCACTCTGACATCTCAACATTCCTGAGAATGTTTAACTTTATTTCTTTCTCCTCTCCTATGCAAAAGGTTTTCAAATCACACGTGAACAAGAGGAAAGAGAAAAAAACAAGCACAGTTTTGCTGCACTGTTCTGGGCTTTATTTCCCATATGATTGTGTATGCAAGTGCTAAGAGCTCTATTCTTCTCTACATTATTATTTTTCTCTTTGTTTCCCACTATCTCACTCATGTGGCTTGCATCATGCAGGAGCCCCAGCAATGTTGAGAACATCAATAATTTGATTGTAACTGAACAATAATAAACGATGAAGCAACTTCATCTGAGCTGGAAGATCTGGCCTTAACCTTTCTCTATTTACAGCTCTGGAAGGTTTGTATTCAGGAGAATTTAAATCAGCAGAGACATGCCAGTCCTCATGTACAGCAGTGCTGACATAAACATAGCTAAACTGCTGCTATTAGGAGATAAGTTCTTATTTTGTAGCCCCACAAACAAAAGGTTTTAGTATATCATCATTGGTGCTAAAAGCAGCATAGGCAAGTGGCCCTGGATAAGGCAAACAAGTGCTTAAATCACTGCAGCTTGGTCTCTGCCAGGAAATTAAATATGTAAAATCTTCAATATTATGGTCCTTATATTCACATGCTGAGGCTGTATCATTTGATACAGCAGGGTTTTGTGTCCTAAGGGCCACTCTTGTGCCCTAAGGGCCGCTCTTGTCATTGTGGTTCTTCCAATGAAGCTGTAAGTTTGTGCCTTTCAGCATAAAGTTATACTCAGATCTGTGTATTTTCCTGAAATTGTACTATTCCCAGCACCTTGATCCTTGCCTTTGGACAGTTGTGGGTGAATCCTTACATGGATACAGGTAATCAGAGCTGGACCCAGAGACATATGTGCATACTCCTTATTGCAAATGTTAAATGTCATCACTTGGCTGTCATGGAATTGCTGAAGAAAAATTTTGAAATACTATTGTCTTCCACCTTCACGGAGGGTGGGGGAGATAGGTGTGAGGAGTGTGGGAGAGAGAAGAAAGAGAGAAATTGAATACTGAATATTCAACTTGCCCATTGGCTCTTTCATTGGCAGTGACTCCTCCACGGAAGAACTCAGTACTGTGTGTGAAACCCAGAGGGTCTAGGAGCAGCAGCAGCAGAGTGAACTGAGGTTAAGAGAGATCATTTTAATGGACTAAAGTTAATATGAATAAAGCCTTGGACTCTTCTCACTTGATTTTAAGAGCAGAATTTAATATTTCTGGTAGTGAAATATACATCCTAACTTCCTTCTGTAATTGATGAAGAGAGATGGACATCTCCATTACTTTGGAGCCATAGGCCACTACTTAAAGCAAGGTGAATCCAGCCTGGCTATTCTGTGTGTCTTCACCTTTGTCTCCCTCTAATTGCTTCACAATTTATGCACATACTTTCTTGTCCCTCCTGCTTTCTTTCTCCCTTCTCCCCATATCAAAATTTTCTGGTACCTCAAACTGTTGCAGGAATGGAAATTTTGCCACTTTTTTCTCCTTGATCAAGAATCAACAGTGAAGATCTTTTTGTATGGGCATTTCAGTTCACCTGGAGTAATGGCTGTCAGTAGCTGGACTCATTTATATAAGAGTTACAGGATAGGATGATTCCTTGGAGGAATGGGGACTCTTCTGATCCATTTTTAAATATGCACAGAAGATACCTGGACCCATCTTACTGCTGTTCTTGACAGTACAAACTTAGATGGCTTGTCCCCTGCTTTATGTGTCAGCACAGAAAGCTGAGGCTTCACTAAAAAAGGACATCATCCTATATTCAATCCATGCTTAAGACTGAATGCTACCTGGATTTGCTTTTGAAAACCATGGGTGCAGGATACAAAACAGAGATCATTACAACTCAGAGCAAAGCTGAGTATGGAGTGATAAGTCTACTGTGAAATCTATTGAATTCATATTGCACGACATCCCTAAATCTACCCTCACAAAATTCTGCTCTTTTTAGCATAATCAGTAACAGATTCTTACCTCTCTATATGGCATATTCACATATGAAGAGACAGAATGCTTTTTTTTCCCACTCCTAAAATGTGTCTCTCAGACTGTTGCTCAACAACAGTAGTTCTATATAGCTAGAATCTGTTGATTTTTGCAACTAAGTTGCAAAACTGGATTCCTTATGATCTAACAATAACTCTAACAAATGAAAATTCGTGCATTCAAAGAGACCAGAGATCCAGAAAGGTTCTAGATTAAAGCAAGACCAGTAAACTGGTCTCTGAACAAATGTTTCTCACTGATGACCACAGAATACAGTAGGGAGAGCAGACTCGTTTATAGTACAGTATAAAACTCAAGGCTAATGGAAAATTCAGGTTTTTCATCCTTATTCTAGTACTCTCAGCCCTGTAAATTCAATAGCTTATCTCACATCAGGTCCTATTTATGTCTTCCTTTTCCTACACAATTTAACTAACTGCATTTTTAAGAGCTCTTTTTGAAGGCATCTGTATTCAATCTCTCTTTGTTCCTCTAGAAACAAGAAATAAATGGCACAGAATAACCATACTTTCCTTTTCCTCTGTTTTACATCTGTTCCACACCAAGTTTGATTTCTCTCTGGAAATATTGCTGGATTGCCTAGAACTGTAGACCTTTGTGAGCTATTAAGATGGTCTCCATTTGATCCCAAATATACCCTGAAATAGCATCATGAAATGTAGAAGGTATGGAAGCTTCAGTGAGCACATTATCCAAAACAAGTATACCAGCCACATGCCTCCAACTCTGGCTACTTGATGGGTAAAGTCATTTTTCCCCAGAGTCTTCCTGGGCTACATTGATTGCATCACTTTCAATATCTTGTCTTTTGTTACAGATGACTCCAGAGATTTCTCTCTCTATGTTGCCTAGCTCTGTCAATTCCAATTTATCTAGATATTCTTTTACCTTTTTCCTCGACAGCAAAGGTTTGTGATCGATAGGAAGCCTCATAAAAGACCTAGAAACTATTGCTAACCCTTCTTTCTTGTGTTACCAATTCCCCCTTTGGGTCTACACAGGAATGCTATCAAACAGCTTGACTAGTTGGCAGGTACCATTTATACCCACCAATTACTTGGTATTCTCATTTTCCTCTGAGAAGTGGCTTTATTCAATGTAGGGTTCCTTTCTTGTTTCTTCTCCCACTTTGTCCCCTTTATATATTTGGGAAAATTGAAAGGTCTTTCTCAGTGTCTGAGAAACAGGACACTGACAATTCAACCATTGGATATTACCTTGTTTTTCATTTCCACAAAAATTCAAATATGAAGCCTGCCAGCTGCACCCACTTGGTTTCAAAAACTAGTTTTTGTTCCTTTTACTTTGCAATACTCAGAAATCCTATGAAGAATCAACAGATAAATTATCCCTTGAATTCTGTCAGAGTTGGAAATTGCTATGGCTAGCAAATCTTTTCATTAGCCTCATTTAAGTTCAATGGTCCCCAGTGCATTAGATCATTCAAAAAGTTTCAATTTTGAATCAGATGTAATAAGAATAAGCCAGAAAAATAAAAAAGATGAACTCCCTATGGTATACACTAGCATTCATGCACACAAATTCAATTGAGCAGCTCAAACATCGTTCTGCAAAATTTGGTGCTCCAGAATATATATAGTATCATAGAATCATAGAATATGCTGAGTTGGAAGGATCAGCATGTCCAACCCCTGACCCTGTGCAGGACACCCCAACAATCCTACCAGGTGTCTGAGACCATTGTCCAAATGCTTCCTGAGGAGCGTGTTCCAGTGCTCAACCACTGTCTTGGTGAAAAACTGTTTCCTGAATCCAGCCTAAACCTCCAACTCAGCTTCAGGCCATTCCCTCAGGCCCTGTTGCTGGTCAACAGAGAGAAGAGATCAGTGCCTGCCCCACTGCTGCCCCTCGGGAAGATGTTGAAGACCACAGTGACGCCTCCCCTCAGTTTCATCTTCTCCAGGGTGAATTAACACAGTGCCCTCAGCCACTCCTCATAGGGCTTCCCCTCCAGACCCTTCACCAACCTCATGGACATCCTTTGGATGTTTTCTAATGGCTTAATATCTTTTTTATATTGTGATAGCCGAAACATACAGCAGTACTCAAGGTGGGGCAGCACCAGCATGGAGTAGAGAGGGACAATCAAAACTTATACTTCTTTAACATGTGATCTTTTGTTATTATTTTGGCATTAGTGAATGAGTTTCTTCAGATCAAGGTATCATAAAATTGTGGAGATTTTACCAAAATTTTGTTAATTTAACTTTTGAAAAGGGAGATAAATCAAAAAAAATAAGAAGTTATTACTCAAATGAATGAAAATTAAACAATAATTA
>JAWWTY010000088.1:66640500-66656396 GCA_035222235.1 Margarornis squamiger | reverse complement strand
CGTGGGTCTCAGCACAAGGGCTAACAAACCCCTTTGGGCTTGTGCCCTGGGACACTGGGTTATACTGCTGGGTTTTGTTGAGTTGAAAGCAGTTTTCTCTTTCTGTCAGTGTATTTATTGTAATATCTTTCATTAAATTGTACGTCTGACTTATAATCTCTCTTGTGGTGAGTCCATTTTCTCCTGCTGGTTTACCTTTAAACCAGCACAAGGATCAACAATTCCAAAGCCTTACTCCTAAAGGGAGGCAGGGGAAGGAGAGGTGCTGATATTCTCTCTCTCATGACCAACAATTGAGCGTGGCCATGTAATGAAGTTGCATCGGGGAAGTTCAGATTTGACATCAGGAAAAGTCTCTTCACTGAGAGGGTGGTCAGTCACTGGAACAGGCTTCCCAAGGAAGTGGTCATGTCACCAAGCCTATCAGAGTTCAAGGAGCACCTGATTTTTCATTTTGCAATCCAGAACCCTCAAAAAAGCTGTAGGTATTTTAATGTTTTGGGGTTTTTTTTCTTACTATCTCTATGTCCTCCAAAATTCTTTACCACTACCTAGCAAAGTCAAACACTTGATTTATAATATCAAATATATATGAAAGTTCATACTCTCTGTTTTCAGTTTTAGAAAATAAATTGAAAAAATCTTAAATAATATGTCCTCTGCAAAAATAAGTGGAGGAAAATAGTATTTTCTAAAAATCTATAGCAATCTTTTAGTTTTTATTTTTAACTTTTACTAACTGAATTATTGATTTACCCAAGCCATCTAAGATTAGATTTTTGTACAACGAGCAAGAGAATGGTAAAATTTTGTTCCTGAAAAGACATAATATGCTTTACTTATGTCCATTATTACTTTGAATTTAGTTAACATTGTAATGAAACCAGTAATATGCTTAAAGCGATGGAACTAAATAATGGTATATTTATAAAAATAATGGAACTACCTGATTACTTAATGATAAGAACCTCTACATTTAAAAATGTGGTCATATTATCTACCTAAGCACCAGCAAGAGATATAATATCTTTAAATATCTTTTACTCTAGAAATAGTGTCATCATATTAACTACATCTATGCATTGACTTGCCATTAAAAAGTACCTTAGGACTCATTTTGCACCTAAGTTTTCTTTAATTTGTTGTTCTTCCTTGGTCTCTTTGTAAATTACAAGATTCTTCAAAAAGAATCAAGCATGAAAAATCCTTTAAAGGAATTCAGGTTTCAGGGTACATGATAACACAGCTAATCCCCTGATCTTCATAAAACATTCCCTGCAGGAATTTTGAACACAGCTCTGTGTTACAGTAAAAAAAAAAAAAAAAGAGAGACAATACTTCTGTTTATCTGTTTGTTTGTAATTAAGAAAGATTTTTGTTTCTGTCCAAGCTGTAAAACATTCTGCTTATTCTGAAAATCAAATTGGAGAAATAATACACTTCAGTCCTGATTTATAACTCTCGGCTATGTTAAGACTGTACCCTTGCATATATATTGGGGTTTATAACCAAAACTTGCCTGTAGGACTTTTAGTCTGGCTCTTTTCTATTCACACACTGTGGTCTTAAAACACCTCTGCCCTGACTTTCAGCATAAAGTTGTGAGTCTCCTTTCGGGTACCTCAGCAGCAACCTGAAGCAAACTTTGACTGCCTGTGCCAGCCAGGCATGACACTGAAATGAGCATAAATGAGGAGGTACCAAAGTCATTCTGAATAGTGACTAGACCCAGAATTTGAGCTTGGGTTGGGAGATGAAAGGCTGGTGAACTAACACATTGTGCTTGCCCATTACACTGCCTGCTAGGAGACAATAACTTTCCCAAAACTTGCCTGATGCAGCCAAAAAAACAATGACACAGAAGCAGACGTGTTTGTTTCTTATCAGCAGGGATCCTATTGCTGCAAGCTCCACAGTGTTTTGGACTCTAGCTCTACTCATCAAACCATTGCTCTTGCTCCACTCGCCAAGCAGCTTACAGAAGGCAATTAAGTATTGCATAGGCATTTGACTGTAAACAATTATGGAACTCAATGTCCTGTAGCTCAGAGAGGGGAAAAGGGCCTCCTACACTGGCTGTGCTGATAATCAATGGCTTTGACAGTGGAGAACTCTGGCTCTGAAATACAAACGAAGCTGTTTGACCAATCAACCCCATCACCATATTCCACCACAAACTGTCTTCAGTTGGGAGATTATTTCTTTGACAGGGCCTGGCAGTCAGTGAGATCCCAGTGCCAGGAAAGAACTGGCACAGACTTTTGACTGTTCAGCTTGACCACTGCAGTGTATGTGCATTCAAAAATGCACATCGTGCTGTGTGCTCTTCTGAAGCTGACGGTGAGAGCTGAGCCACGGTGGGAGGCTAGGGAATGAGAGATGCAGCATTATTCTGATAGCCTATGTGGCTGAATTGTGCTATGTAGTGCACCAAAGATGGGATCCAGGCAGTTAAGCTTTGGGCAATGTGGAAGCCTCATATCAAGAAACAGAAGCCTCAAAAAGCAGACCTGCAATCTGCAGAGTTTTGGTAAAAACACAAAGTTCATGCTGAGAGCTTTGTCAGGGAAAGTGATGATGCATCATTTGACACAAGATGTTCAGTCAAAGCATAAAAAAGAAATCTCTTCATTAAACATCATGATGTCTTTGGAGTTCACAGCAGTTTTCTTTGCTGTGACAAGAAATGATCTCCTGTGTCAGACCAAACACATTATCTGGTCTCTTTCAAAAACCTAATATGTAATGTGATATAACTTAACTGCAAACATCATAGTTACCAGATATTAATTTCTATAAGTATTACATACCACATTTCACAATGTTCTTCTTATCACTTGGTCACAGACACCCATCTTTCACTTAAACTGAATGATCAAGTGCAAATTCTGGATAGAAAACAAAGCTCTGTCATCACCTTAGGGATGAAAAATCCTGTGTTGCTTTTACTCAGAAATCACAAATAAAGCCTCAGTACTCTGTAGATGGTGTTATTCCTTCTTTCAGATGAGAAAAGAAATCCAGTGATGATATCTCAGACTTTTATGTAGGTCCAGATGCACCTTTAACATGTAAATTTCCATGGTCAAATGGTAACCTCACCACAGGGTGATCCTATCTATCTTAAAACAGATACGTACCTAAAACAGAATGAGTCATTTTGTCATTTATTCTCATCATCTATAAGTAAACAAACAAACAAATAAATGAAGAGGCTGGATTCCTATAGCTGAGGAATTTGAATAGCCTCCCTAATGATTATTACAAAGTTCCAAGAGATCATTGAACAAACATTAACAACTCAGCTCTGTGAACTGGCAGGAAGTTAACTCAATGCCAGTGTCTGAAGAGAAGCTTGGGATGAGATATTGGCTCCTGATGAAATCTGTTTTCCCCAGAACTCCACAACACTTCCATTTACTTCAGCAAGGACTTTTCATGCAGACCTCTCATTTTCCAGACTTCATCTCTTAAAAGCTAAACAGATATTCACAGCAAATCACCAAAGGTAGAAAAGATGTTCTTGGAGTCAGAATGTGGGGTCATTTTGGAGCAAGGGGCAGGAATCAGCACAGGGAGGAGATCGGAGCAAGAACAGGACGTATTGTGGTGGACAGAGGATGGGCCATGAACACAGTGACATAAACTGTGAGGAGACACTCTGACCTCCAGTATGTGGTGATGACCTTCCCCAACCTCTCTCACCTGCCTCTCACACAGCTACTGGATCACACACATCCATGCCTCTTGTGAACCACATACCCTTTCAATGTCTCCTTCTATTCCAGAGCCGCCAAGTGTCCTTCCCACAGCTCCAGCTTTGTCTGTCACACAGCAAGAGAAGGAACAAAGCAAGTTCTTATGGGGAAACCCCTTAGGAGCACTTTCCCAGGTCCCTGAAAAATGCTCAGTGTTTGCTTTACTTTCTTTTCCCCTTCTAGTGTGCTTGGTGTGTTACCAGACACAACGCAAATACTTAACAGGCAGAAAACACAGGAGGACTGTACCCATAAGATTTGTCTGGTGAGCTTCCCTGCCTCTGGCACCATCTTCATGCTGGAACTCAGACCAATCCAACAGTGTCAGAGTACAGGGGTATGTGAGGTCCTGTGGGAAGTCTCATTCAAGAATTCCATGGCTGCCAACTCCTCCAAACACCACCTGAATCACTTTCCTGTACTCTCCTTGTCTACCTTTACTTGGTATCTGCTCAAGTCTGACTGTCTGGTCATATCTGCAGGCACTACACATAAAAAATCCACAGAGAGTATAAGCTGTTCCTGCAGTTGCAGAATTGGTCCTATAGGACATTCTTCTGTAGAGAAGACAGTCAGCAGAAATGTACACAGTGCCAGGAGTGATGGCTTTTGAATGGGCTGCAGTTGTCAGAGAGTGACATTGTGTGTGTCAGAATCCCCTCTCAAGCAGCAAATGACAGGGCAAGGGGAAATGTGCTGAAGTTGCACCAGGGAAGTATTAGATTGAATTAGGAAATATTTCCTCACCAAAAGTGTTGCCAAGGACTGGAACAGGCTGCCCAGAGAAGTGGTAGAGTCACCAGTTTTGGAGGTATTTAAAAGATGGGTAGATGTGGCACTTGAGACATGGTTTAGGGGTGCACATGGCAGTGCTGGGTCAGTGGCTGGACTTGATGATCTTAAAGGTATTCTCCAGCCTAAATATTTCTATGATTCTGTAGCAGAACTGGTTAGCTGGATATGGGGACATTTTAACAGTCTTAAGTATTAGTAATGAATGTGAACAAATGGTGCATATTACATTGTTTTAAGTGCTTATTTGGAAGATAGATTACAAAATCTTTTTTTCCCCAGTCAATTTTTACTTTCTGAAGGCATGCACTGAGTGCTTAAAACTGTTTTAAAAGTCCTAGCCATTTCAGAACCCATTTTGCCTCTTAGAGCAATGGTCCGGGTACAATTGCAAAATGTTTGTTGCTTTTGGGATAAGCTTAACATAATTTTATATTTGGAAAACTATTATATACCCACCAGGTTTGACTGCCATTGTTCATCTAACCCTGGATGAGGACTTTCTGAGTATCAGTAACAGGTTAAGGGAAGTGTAGCTATGAGCCTCTGAAGAAGATGGAGAAAACTAGCCATAATGCCTTAAAAACAGGCTTTTACTGTGTTGTAAAATGGACTCTACCCTTTTTCCTTGAGTTACCTTTCTTCTTCTCAGGACTCCTTGAGAAAACCCTTATTAGTATGCAAGAATGTGCTGGGGCAGGTTTATGTGAAAAGCCCCCTTATTGGTCCTTTGTCAACCCTTTCCCATTTGCTGTTAACCCTCGGTTTTCATTGGTTGTGACCTACTTCCCCTAAAGCCCCTTAAATACCCTGACGGTGGGAATAAACTCTCTCTCTGCTTCCTCTCCTGCGGTCTGCATGTGCCTCTTTCCTGGGACATCTTGGAGACCACATGGCTAGGAGGGATAGGGGAAGGGGGAGCGCTCCACCACACTGTTGCAGGGAAAGAGTGGGATTTCTGTATGATAAGAGGAAAAAAACTTTTGTGAAAAAATAAACGTTGCTTTTCCAGGAGTTGATAGGAAAATATCATCTTGGTGTTCTTGGTTCTGGATGACTGTGGCTTGTTCATGGGCTGCCGAAGGAAAAAAAAAAAAAAAAGAAGAAAAAAAAGAAAAAAAAAGTGTTGTACTGAAAGTCTAATGGAACAATAAAAAAAGCGGGAAGAAACATGCTGTCTTCATTATTCCTTTATTAAGATTCACCAAGTACACCTGATAACATTAAGTAGCTGCCAATCAGGTGAGAATTAGCATCCATGTCTCTGGAAGCCATAGTATCTCCTTCAGGTGCTCTCTGTTCAAAATGGAGGAAGAATCATTTTCAGAAAGCTGTAAATCTGTTAGAGCAGCTGCACTAGGCAGGCCCCATACTAGGAGGTAATTCCTGGCTCAGATGACTATGAATTCTTAGTCACTAGCTCCTAATTGATTTATGCCTGCAATCAAGTTTTGAAATGGGAAACTATCATCATTAAAAAATTGAAGATTGAGAGATACCATGCAAGTCTACATAGATATAAAATATCAAATCTTTGGTTGCCTCCAAAAGATTGAAACCACATGTACTATTCTTCCCAGTCCTGTAGTCAGGGAAGTCAGACCCTTCCCATGTCAATTTACAATCAAACCAATCTTAAGCTGAATGATATTCTTATATGTGGAGTGAAACACTAGAAAATTACTCTATAGGAGTTTGTCTGTTTTTTAATTATTTTTCTTAACTTTTTTTAGATAGACAAATTGGAAAGCAAAGAAGGGATACAAGAGAAAGGGAAATGAGCAGTAGGAAAATGTGTTAATTTTGATCAAGGACTCTGCTTTCAAAAATTGTAAATATGAAGGTCACAAGCACAGTTCAGACAGGGGAGAACTAAGAAAAATAAGGGAATAGGACAAACATGGTCAGAATTGAAGCAGTTTCCAAAATCATCCTGGATGTTTCCTGATTATAAAAATTGAACATATAGTTTAGATGTTCAGGAGAAATAATGTTAAGATCAATTAAGGTTATCTTTAATTCCTGGTGTAAAATTAAGCAAAGGATTTTATCAAGTTCATATAGCAAGTTATTGAAATAAAATCCTTACTCAGATCCTGATCTAGCACAAAATGGCATAGAACAGAATTACACTGACCTCAGGCAGCTGCATTTCTGTCCCAAGATTAGAAAATCAAAGTTGCATTTACTGGATGGAAAATTCTATCTTGAGAACTCTGATCTTGTAAAAGACTTGAAAATGAGAATCAGTCTTGGCTCAACAGCAGAATATGAGATGCAATGAGATGTTATGTTGCAGAGGGCTAATATGATCTTTAAACACATAAATGAAAATATATCAGATGGGAGAAAGGAATCCTTTTATTAGTTTGTACTTGGCATTGATATGACTATTATAGGAAAACTGTCCGGTCTTTGTACCCACAGCTGAGAAAAGATATTGAAGAAGATTGGAAAAGGTTCCAAAAAGTTTCATAGGGATTATCACAGGTTTGAAAACACTGTGCAATGAAGAACTGCATGCTCCAATTAAATTTTTCAAAAGGAAGATAGAGGCGTAACTAGACATGGTCTATAAATATCCACTGAAAGAATAAAAATGTGATAATAGAAGTTTCTCCAGTCTTGGAAGGAAAAACTTGAAAAGACACAGTAGTTGGAGACTGAAAAAGTTGGAAAACTGGTTCTGCAAAGAAATATTCATTTTTAGCAAAAATGATAGAAAAGAGTAAAATGACTGGTCAAGAACCATAGTAAGTCACCTGGCACTTTCAAATAAGGAAATAAAGCTTTTGTTTGCTTGTAGACTCTACTGTTTGAGCATAGATCACAGAAATAAAACTGGAATTTCTTCATGAAAGTAATGTGTTTATCTGAAATGTAGTTAAAAATTCAAATAAAACTAACTTATTTTAATATCAATTAGAAATTGAGTGTTTTGTCTATGATGGCTATGTAAAAAGAGTTTTCTGCATATTCAGGGGAAAACAACTAACACTTTCACATGCTATTTACCTCACTTCTCTTAGACAGGGATCTTTGGTAAAATGACTCACTACCCTCTAAACCTACCTATTTCTCCTGATTGTACAGGGAAGTTGTAGGCAAGTGTCGTCTGAAAAAAACCAGTTATCTACAGTTAGTCTTACCCATAGTTTGTCTTCTAGTCAAAACCAAAACTGGTATTTTTATGGCATAGCTCAGCTCATCCTAAGGAGAAATTCTAAGTAGGGCCAAGGAACTGTTCTCTAAAAATGCCTGCTTATTGTACTGAATTGAAAGTGTTATTATTCCAGTTGCAGATCTTGTAGTCTTTTACAGTTTTAGTTGTATGAGATGAATCTCATCCTAAATTAATACAATGATTTTTCATGGCCTTTAGGCTAACAGGAAATTCTATGAATAATTAAACATTCAGATATAACAATGATAGTCAGTTTTGCAATATTGGTGAAGATCCCTAGCTGGAGCTTGGAGAAAAGAGTTGTCTCTCTGACTCATTAAAATTTTGCTGAGTAACTGACATTTTCCTACAGCAGTTCTATTTTGTCATTGAGGGAAACTTTATTTTAAAGGACCAGGTCATGACTTTGGGTTATATTACTTTAGTAGGCAATCTCAGTTCTACCCAAAATGCTTTATGTGTCTAAGGTCAGACTTCTAGACACCTCATTAACACCTTCTTAATTTAAAGATGCAAAACCCACACAGGTAAGATGAGAATTGACATGGGTGAAAGGTGGGAAATTAGGAAACTTAATAATGATTTAGCAATAATGTTAATGTCTCACAGATTTCATTCTCTTACCCTAAGAACAGCCTTTGGTACCATAAATTATATACCTATTTTGACTAAAAGGCACTGCATGATGAGTTCTGAGACTTATAAAAATCTAGTCAACATTAGAAGTGTCTGAATGATAGACAGAGAGAGAAAGTATAATCTTTGTGATTCCCTGATGAAACATACACTGAGGCTTAACTTAATCCCTGAAGGAATGACAGCAAAAATAAGGTGAAAGACCAATTAGCCTTCTCCCATACTAATCCCTGGTTAGAACAGCTTATTCTTTTTCATACCTGTAGAGACATTCAAAGTACCATGAACAATCAAAATTGTACTGGCCATACCTTTTCTTCAGAATAATTTCACTGCAATAGCATATCAGTCCTTTCTATCTACAGGTTTGTCACACGCCAGAGTTAAAAGATTTCTGATCCCATTGGAAGATTTGGTAGCGATAAGTCAAGAAGATAAGCCAGCATGAAAATTAACCCTGGATAGAATGATTTTAAGGTGATTCTATTCAAATTAATGAAAGGATGAAAGTAGGTCTGTAACTAAGTTATTCAGTAATAAAGGACAAAAGGAAATTAGTCAGAAAAGTCAGCTGGGTGGAACAGATCCAGAACATGAATATAAAGAAGGTTCTGTATATTTTGTTTTTCCATCACAGGAAAACTGCTGAGAAGTTCTGCCACAAGCAAATATTAAACTTGAATATAATGTTGCTAGGCTATACTGAACAAAAAAAACTATAACAGAAAAATCACTAAGGTAAGAAGAACGACTAATAGGCAATAGAAGCCAAAAACATTTATAGACACAGCAAAATTATTTTGGACATCAAAAAGCCAATATTCTTGAAGTTGTTTAAGACTCATTAATAAGAGGACAATATATATAAAATGAAAGAGATAAATATTAAGGTAAAAAATTATCAGCCTTCAAGAATGAATATATACTTTAGTTGTCAGGGGAAAAGAAGTACAATAAATATAAAACCATAACTGTTTAAATGTATTTCAACCATACATTTTGCCAGTTCAACTTAACTCTGTGGAAAGGGTTATATTTCCCAATTTCAAAAATAATGAAATGGCAGAGGGCAAAAATCAACCTAAAAACACAAAAACTCTCAGTTCTATAAATTTCAGTTCACATCAGAAGAAATAACTTGGTGAAAAGAAGACAATAAGTATGCATCTGAATCTTCAAGATCTTATGATGGATTTAAGTTTGATTTATGATTATCAAGAAGTATGATACAACTAATTTTAATATGAGTGGTTTGCTTATTTTTCAGTGAATATCCATAAAAGAACTTTTAACATTTACATTATTTCTTGAGGTATAACAGTCATCTTTTCTAACTTTATATTCACCACATATCTCTTTGTAATACAACTTTATCTAAAGAAAATCTCTTTTAAAAAGAAAAGTTCATTAACAATGGTTCCTAGGTAGCTTCAACTTGTACACTCTTTGATAAGAAGCAATAATTTACATAGGATTCGAGTCTTACTCAAGTGTTGAATACTGACTAAATTAGAAAGTTAAAACTTCTTTGGTTAAACAATGTAATATATTTCAGTTAATAAATACATCTAAATGAATTATGTGTCATAACTGTAAATCCATTATTTCTCACAGGAAAAAAATTACAAGATATACCATAGCATATCCTTTCTTCAGGAGAAGAACCAGTGCATCATGGAGTGCATCATGGCATTCATGTGATTGCAAGAACATTTTTGAGCTGGGGACACACTAGAAAAGAATGAGAATATGTGGTGTTCAAACAACAGTGCCTGTAGGAATGATAATAACACCACAGTTTTGGGTTGTTTATGGCTTGGAGTAAAACTACATCAATGAACAGATGACATTTTTAGCATAAAATATTCACTTGTTAAAAAATTCTATAATCAAATGTTTGAAGGGAAAATTTTCCAGTGGAGAATTTTATTATTCTTTTTTCAAGCAAGAAAATCAGTATTATTTTGGAAGTGGAAAGGAATTAGAAAATTAGTCCCATCCTTAAGCAGATGCCTGAAACTGATAAAACAAGACACCTCTCAAAATGTGCATCTCAGTCACTAACTGAACTCAAAGGCTAGAGGACTGATATGCACTAGATGTTAAACTTCCAGAATGGTAAAGACAGTTGAGCTGAGCACCCCTCCCATCTTCTGATTTTGAGCAGTAAATCTTTAAGTAACTTTTTAAAATTTAAAAATAAATAACCATGAAAACCACTAAAACCACTAAAGACACAAGGAAACTAAACAAGCTGTCTAAAAAACCATGTTTTTGTATATTACTGCTGCTTGAAAGATACTACTTGAAAAAGTTCTACATTTATTCTTAATACTAAAGTACTGAATAGAGTGTCCTTCTGGTGCCCTGAACTTACTGCTGCAGCAAATCTAAAGGTCTTAGAGATTTTTATAATAAAAAAAATCTATGATGAAAAATTCTTCCAGATTTCTCTAGAGCTCTCGTACCTTTGGTGGCAGTCTCAGAAGTTAAAATTCCCAGAGTCAAATTTAGTAGGTATTAAGACTTCCCAAAATACACCTCTGAAGACAACATTACTGCTACTGTTCAATACAACAACAAAAATCCAGCATCTTTAAAATTTATAACTCACTTTCTCTTTGCCCCTGTTTTCCCACAGTAATTGTCACTACATCAGACTCACGGAACTAGATGGCAGTGAGCAAATCAGCACAGATAGAATGTCCTTTCATTGAGTTAATGTATTTAGAGATGGCACAAAACCATGAGGATGAAATTGTGGTAGATGTGTACAGAATTGCTGGCACTGGTAGGAGCAGACTGGTGTAAAACCACAGAGCAGAACTACGCGGTATCTATTGGGAGGAACCTCTGGTAGTCTCTTGGTCCACCTCCCTGCTCAAAGCTAAACCACTTAGATCAGATTTCTCAACAGCTTGTTGAGAATCTCTCTCAAATAACCTTATCACTTTCTACAACTCCCTGAAAAGAGGTTGTAGCCAGATGGGTATCAGTCTCTTCTGCCAGGCAACCAGTGATAGAACAAGAGGACAGAATCTTAACCTCTGCCAGGAGAGGTTTAGGTTAGACATTAGGAAAAATTTCTTCACAGAAAGTATGATTAGATCTTGGAATGGGCTTCCCAGGGAGGTGGTGGAGTCAGTGTCACTGGAGGTGTTAAAGACTGGACATGGCACTCAGTGCTCTGGTCTAGTTGACAAGTTTGTTCATAGGTTGGACTCAATGATCTCAAAGGTCTTTTCCAACCTAGTTGATTTTGTGGTTCTGTAAAATCTGGCAAAGATTTGAATATCTGAATATCTAAATACTTGAATATAAAATATTTGAATATCTAAAAGCATGAGAATTCCAAAAATCTCATTAAGGTTCCAATGAGAAACTATTAGGGGAAAAAAAATATTGGAAGAGAATTGCATAGTGAAGAGTAAGGCAATTGGAACTCTCACTGGCTCTAGGGTGTCTGAATGGTTGCCATAGATCTTGGTTCCACTATGATCCTCGATCTAATACAATATTATATTTGAAATATGCAAGATTCATTTCAAACATCTAGAGATTCGTTCCCCAAAGCACATCAGCTTTTCTCTCACCGTGTGTGTGCTCTGTAGTCAAAACTGGTCACTGTTTTAAGACCAGAACTTATAGTGGTGTACTGAGGCTGGCAGGAATGGATCATAACTTTCTTTATAGAAGTCCATATGATGTTGTGTTGTGAATTTGTGACCAGAACAGTGTTGATAACCCACTAATGGTTTGTGTATTGATGAACACTGCTGCACATCAAAGGTTTCTCTTTGTCTACTATGTCCCCCCTATAGAAAGTAGCTTAGAGATGGGAAAGAAGCTGTGGGGTGAAACTGAGGCAGGACAACTGATATGAATTGAACAAAAGTATATTCCATGCTATGCCACGCTCCACAATTCAAAGCTGAAGTGTGGAGGTCAGTATCTTCCAAGGTCACTGTTGCTCAGAGGTAGTGGGAAGTGGTGTGTGATTGCCTTTGCGTCACTGCTGCTTGGGTTTTATGCTCCTCTTTTCTTCACTTATTAAGGTATCTTTATCTCAGTCAATGAGTTTTCTCACTCTTGCCCTTCCTGCTTTCTTTCCTGTCCCACCACAGAGGTAAGACTGAGTGAGCAGCTGTGTGGGTGCTTAGTTATTCTCTAGGTAGAATCCTCCCCAAATGACCAGAAGATAGAAGAACAGCAGCATGAAAAATTGTCTTTTTTCCCCCTTCTTCCCATTCTTTATAAATATTTCTGCATAATCATATCCCTACTTGTCCAGCTGCATTTTACCACTCCCTCCATATAATATTATTACTTTTATTTCATTGGCACTTAGACATTTAATTATGTTAAGGATCTCAAACACAGTCATACACTTTTCTATTCATACGTGCATTTTTTGAGTTTATAAATTTATAAATTTCTTTGTGTCTAAGTTTTGTGTGGCAGTTTCTTTAAGGAAAAAAGAGTGAAGAGCTGGTGTTATACGTGAAAAAGACAGGTAGTGTTTCACTCAAGGGAACACCTCCTCTAACGATTATAATTTATAAAACAAAATATCCTGAGTATGACACTAGTCAATTTAGTCTGATATAAAACAGGACCTGTGTTTTCTTTCATTTATATTTTTATGATACATAATGTCTTTATAATTTCCACCACTCACATCAAAGCTGCCAACTGCTGAGTGTCTGAATAAGTAGCATGCAAAGAAAATGAATGAATTGCTAAATGTCCCATTACGTCCATGGAGAATATCCTTACATTTGGAGTCAAGAATCTTAAAATTGAACGACAAATGAATGGTTTTCACTCCAGTGGAGTGAGGGTTTTGGCAGTGGCAATTCTATTACGCTCTGTGTTTGAATGGAAAGAGAAAAACAGAGACAGAGAGAGGAACGAATAAAACCAAACCTATAGAAACCTATTTCAATACCTCAGCTCCAGGACTGAATGACAATTACTTCAAGAGAAAGAAAGAAAAGTAAATCTGGTGGAACATGATTCATCCAGATGCATCCTTCAAAGCGCTGGAAATATTTTGGATATACCAGGGTGCACCTAGGAGTGGGGAGATGGGAATATGAGAATTTTTTTACCATTTCTATTGTTTAAATGACTGTTTGTCTGTTAATGCCTACACATGGCTGGATTCTTAGGCACTATAGCTATGGTTGTTGGATGAAATAATGCCCAGAATGACTCTTGTCCATGTCTGACCATATTAGTGAGATACTAGGACTCTTTCTAGTCCAGTTCATAACAGCTAACACACTGACAAAAGCAGGGAGCATTTTAGGAGTTAGAACTGCCACTCCCAAAAACTACTCCAGGTGCATTCACCCTTCTCTGAAACTTAGTGAATTCCTCAATATAGACCCAAATATATTTTGCTGCTTGCCCCTAATGACCAGAAATGTTCCTGGTCCCATTTAATTTCTCAGTATAAATATATTCTTAATGATTGTCATAAATTAGATGCTAAGAATAAAGTAAAATTGACTAGACATAATTATCTAGTGTCATTTGAGATGCCCTTGGGTGTCTCTTTTGGTTGCCATTCCAAAAGAACAGAAGCATTATACCAACCTATGTTGTGTTACATCTGCCAACCACAAAGCATCCCAAACGACATAACACACTTACATGTCTATTCAACCAGATTGAGTAGGAAGGGTGGGTTTCAGCTCCAGATTCAGAAGCATACATAGGGCAGTGATGGTACATTTATTCTTGTTACAGTCAATGGAAATTCTGTTGATGCACTGAAAGATTCGGGGGGGGGGGGGGAGGAAAAACTTGTGGCGGTTTTAGAGAAAGGTGTCCATATTGACCATAATCCCCTTTGACTCTAATGGGATCTCAGATAGTCAGCTCACATATGACACCTGCAATGGAGATACCTACCTCTAAGTGATGAAATCCTATGTGGTTAACACAACACCACCAGTAATGCTGTCATTATTAATCAAGGGCCAAACAAGTAGCAGAAGAAACAGTTATCATAGGAAGAAAACAAGACCAGATCTCCATCTAAGCTCTCAAAAATATTCCATCTTTTGTTCTGTTAAAAAGACTTTCCTCTCTATGAGACAAAGTCAGCATTAAGCTGTCAAATTGTGATTGAAATTATTTAGTCCTGTCACACCATATCACTGTTGGGATGAATGCTACCAAAAGAAGACAAGAGAAAAGAACTTTTTTTTCTCCTAGGACATATGTATCTTACCACAATACCTGGAGAAAATCCCTGAATGTATTATATTTTAGTAAGTAACTATCCAATGGGTGAAAAAAATTGTCTTAAGTTATAATTCATGAAGTAAAACCGGGATGTCATGTTGTGTTAGAATACCCTGGGATATTATGTCTTATACAGTGTATCTTAATGTGAATTGACAAAAGAAAACACTCATTGATTTATGTCACTAATTTTAGGACATGATATTTTTTGGTTTTGCTGCTGCTCTTATTTTTACTATTATTGTTACTGTTATTGTTGTATTATCCTTGATCTATTACTGCCTTTTTTCACACCAGGATTTGACAGGTGGATAATGAATATTGTCTATTGTGCCATTACTATGATTAGATGTGGATAGCAGTTGTTCTGCTATTGACTCATTTTTGCTATTGACAAGCTAATTCTGATTTTTTTCTAACTTATCAAGATGTATCATCAGCTGAAGTATATGTGTCTTGTGGTTAGCAAAATGGTCTTTTACTAAAACTGTAGGATCCAGACCATTAGTTCATCAGTCAATGCATATGGCACTTTTTATTCTGTGTAATTATGCACTATGTTAGCATTCTAAGTCATCAGTTGTGATCAAGGATGAGTGAGCTCCATACAAAGAAAACATCTTGGAATAATTCTGTCATCTTCAGCTAGCCAGTTGTTATGTGTAGTCAAGGTGAAGTGCCAAGCCATATCACCACTTTTAGCCATGTGTTCATTACCTAATCCAGGCTGACCTTCTGAGTTCCAAGTGGTCCAGAGAGCATTTCTTCCTTCTTGTGAGAGACATTTGTCTTTTTCTGATGTTGTGTAGCTTTCTGTAGCTACCTCTGTGTCTCCAATGAACTCAGAGAGAGCCTGTTTGAAGTTTTGGAAAGATCATAGGAGGATTTGGGTTGGAAGGGTTCTCAAGTGGCCATCCTATTTGAATTCATGTTCAAAGTAGAGTCAGGCCATGTTTCTTAGGGCTTCCATTGAAATCTTTGAGAATGATGATTGCACAACCTCTCTGTCCAGCCACATATCCTGTCAACCTCAAGACTGCTGTCAATGTCATACAGTAGGATAGAAATGTAAGAGGTATCCCTTGGCATTTCTATCTAAATGTGTTTTCGACCATTTATAAAAATAAGAGATTTTAGTGAGCCACTCAAGTTTTGTTGCTTTGGTTGTTTTTATATTCTAGGTGGATTTTATTTGGTTTGGGCTGGGTTTTGGGGGAGTTTGTTTTTTTTTTGTCGTTGTTTGTTTTGGGTTTTTGTTTGGTCTGGTTCAG
>JAWWTY010000088.1:66630061-66640400 GCA_035222235.1 Margarornis squamiger | reverse complement strand
GGTTTTTTTCATTTGCTTTTTTGCTTTTTGGTGTGTTTGTTGTTTTGTGGGTTTGGGGGTTTTTTTTGGGGGGTGGAGGGGATGTTGTTTTTGTTTGTTTGTTTCCTGCTTTGTTTGTTTTTCTTTTCTTCGGTATTGGCTATGTTAACATAGGATATACTACTGCTGAAGTTCCAACTTCTATGTTAAGCACATTTAGGGCAAAAAAAGTCTTATTAAAGTGTAGAGTAAAATATATAGTGAGCCAAGAGTTTTCAGTTTACAGGGCAAATTATTGTCCCTGTAAATGAAAAAGTAACCTCCAGTGGGCAATAATGCCTGAAGCTGAATTATATCCACTTTTTCATCCCATAAGTCAATAGCTTTCCACTATAAACATCAGCTCCAGTCAATATGATATGCTGCATACTGATATATTGACTAATGGTACTATTAAAAGCTCACAAAATGTCAGGAGCTGGGAATTTCTCATGCATATAGTTCTGCATTTCAGTAGATAAGGGTGCTCTGTGTAACTTATAAATCCATGCCCAGTTGGGAACAGTCTTTGTAATACTCCCCTTTGTGTTATCCTTAAGGATGCACAAGTTCCCCAATGTCTCAATTTCCACTTTTTTTTTTTCATTGTTTTTGTAAAATAGACTTTATCATTCTGTAAAAGAAGTCATCCAGAAAATTCCATGTTGCAAGGTAACCAAAAGAGGTAACATATAATTATTCTTTCTCTTCTTCATATAAAACATGACATAGAGTGAAGTTTTCCTTTTTGTCTCTTCCACTGAATACACTGACTCATATCTTCTTTGCTGACAGAGTGTCTCTGAAGAATTAATTTAGATGGCAGGTAAATGAAAAGCAACCTTCTAGGTTTTCAAGTTGTGTTTGTTTAAGAAATAATGCTCAAGGCCAAAAGTAACTTCTGGGGCTTAGTGAAGAGCTGGGAGGAGTTGTTGGCCTGGGGAACACCTAGAGGTCATTATCTCCAATCCTTCACTTGTCTAAATAGGTGCCTTATATGAAGATGATCTTTCTGTCCAAAGCAGAACATAAAAATAAAAAAAATTAAAAAAAAAAAAATTACGGTCAAATAATTTGCATTTACTTTGATCGGAAAATTTTTACAGAAGTAAAATATTTTCTGTATTTTTGGTTGGTTCATTGGATTTTTAAAGCTTTCCCAAAATAAGAAAAAGATATGAGTGCATAGAAGCCAACTGAATAAGCAATACACGTACACTGGTGTTTCCAGTGCTTTGTAGGTTATTTGGCATGTGAGGATCTTATTTGTGCCTACAATTGTATTAACGGCATGAGTAAATTAGGAATGAAAACTTACATGCATCTGTGAACCTGGTCTGAAGTTCCTGACAGTTTGTCAATCACTATTCCAACATCTTGCAGTCTTGTTAGTCAGAGAGATCATTTGAATTTTGTTCAGCTATACAAATGCCACTTTTCATCCCACTAGTGGCTGCTCACCATGCATGTCATATGACATCATTCGTTGTCAGACTGAAAAGTCCTTCAGGATTAAGAATAGCAACCTGAGGAACAGTGATGTTGTTTTTGTTATTAACCAGATGTGTTTTTCAAGAGAGATAACTAAAAGGTGTAAGCTGATAATGGCATTCTCATGGAGGGAAAAAAAAAAAAAAAAAAAAAAAAAAAAAAAAAAAAAAAAAAAAAAGAAGAGCTCCTTTCTCATTTTAGAATGTATTTCTATTTTGCAATTGTTTTTACAGCAGGTTGGAAAACATTCCTGTGTATGTTTTTAGCTCTGTCACTTTTTCTGCAAGTAGGTCATTTTTCCCTTTCATGGAAAACATATTTTTTAATAGCATTTATTTATTAGAGTACAAGATTTTCATGCAAGCCAAGGACCTAAGACCATATACCATTTCAGAAACCTACATACACCATCTCTATTCTGACAAACCTGTGTTAGAAGATCTTTATCCTGTGCTTCTCATGCATTGACAAATTAACTTTAACAGACACCCAAGAGGGAACAGCAGTCCACCACAGAAGTTTTAAATTGGATGATCAGTGTCTTGGAATGTTTAACAGAAATAGCAGCAGTCAGGAGAAAAAGGTTTTATCCCTATGACACATTCAGCATTTTTGGTACCCCTCTTTCTGAGCCTGTTTCAGCACCGAAATGCACAACCACAGAGGATTTTGGGAAACACCACTTACTTTCAGTACTCAGCTGATGGAGAATAATGAGAAGGTGGAGAATAAGAACTATAAATCCTACTAAGTGCCCAGCAGACTTTTTCTAAATTCAGATTCTTTCAGGTTTCTCTGAACATTTTTAAGCACTTATTTTTGCCCTTTTCCTTTTGATTTTAAATGCATCTATTTCATTTCTAAAAAGTTAAAATGTTTAGAAAAAAACCCCACCTTAATTATAAATCCAGTTTTCTATCAAAAGGAGATTAAATAGAAATTTTTCAATCTAACCTATAAATAGCCATGATTTATACTGATGCATTTAACTTCACTTTATTAGTAGAGAAAATAGGTGTAGTGATAATTATTGCTATTCTCATAGGAGCTGTGAGCATGAATGGACGTTCTTTAAGTATGCTAAGATGTGAAATGACAGATAATGGATATGTCCAAAGTATCTTTGCTTTGGGTTATACCTGCCAAAGGCAAAAGCAGCTATGGGAATTGCTATATGCAATATCTCATTTTGGTATCAAACTTTTCTTATCAGCATGGTTTATAAAATAATTATCATAGACTTTAATTTTATTACCCAAGAAATATATTAAAAATGTAGATCTTTTATAATTTCTTCAATTAACAGTAGACACTTCTTGATTACTTTCTAATTAAATCATTTCACTCCAAGACTTGGTAATTACAACAAGAAGTTATTAAAATTAGAAAACATTTGCTAACTCAGTACTTTTGATTATTAAGCCTTTATCGCTTAATATCACCAAACAGTCTATGAAGATATATGAGGATGGAAACTGAATTTAATGTATTCGGCTATGATAATTAACCACAGGTGTTCCAAACAATGCAATGTCTCTTTCCTGTCACATAGTTTCCTATGAAATCTATTGTTTCTGTCACTGAACTGATTTTTCATCTTATTAAGGTATCTGTCTATTGACAATGTATTATTGTTCCTATTACAGGGAAGAATACTCTTGATATTATTCCATTCATCTGGAAGATATAGCAATGAATAATATAATTTATATTAATCAGTCTCTATATAGCATAAAACAGTTTATACATATTTACATACAGCATCCAAGTATGGTGTGTCCTCATGTACATGAAAAGAAGTCAAGATTCAACAAACAATCACTTAATAACAATAAGAGAAAATTCTGTTCAAGGACAGCATCATAAAAAAATTTGTATTGAAGCACAAGAAATATCTAGGATTCAATGTGCTCATAGAAGAGAAGGATCAGCAGCTTTCCATAATGTCAAAGGGGAAGGAAGGAGGAGGGAAGGAGGGAGGGAGGAAACCTCTAACATAAACAACTTATGTGCAACTTAACAATCATTTGACATGGGCTGAAGAGCTGAGGTGACCCAGGTCTGTCTCATATGGGAGTCTCCACTAACAAATGGAAAGAAATCTTCGCTCTACAGCAGTTGATAAAATTTCTTACTGGAAACAGAGGAACAAGCAAACATCTTGGATTTTTAAGGCTACTGTCATCTTTCTAGATGAATTCTACACAATCAAACTGAGCTTCCAAAAAGAAAACTTTTATTTTGATCACCACTGAAGTTGTTTGTAATTAAATGCATGTGTTCTTGAGTGGGTATTCTGATGGAAATGTTATGTGAAGGAGTCAGCCACACATAAAGAGTTGGATTAATCCTGCTAATTTGTGAAGCATCTATGGGCTTAGATATAGTTGCCTTCAGCTCCCTGTCTAGTCAATGAAGAGAGATAACTCCTTTCATGAGTTAACTGAGTACAGAGGAAGGCTGAATTAACCTCTAGAGAAATTAAGCTCCTGCTTTTAACATCACAGAGTATTTTGGATGATTATAACCTGTCAGATGCTTAGGGAACAATGAATCTAGGCCTTTGTAAGTGTCCTCCTCAGTGTTTGGTTTGACAGCCTAAACAGGTCCTTCATTTTTAATTTTTCTCTGTTTTTCACCTGTTGACAGCAAAACTTGAAATCTGCTTGTGTTCAAAATTAAGAATCCTTCATGTTCTCAGGCAGCTTCTCTTTCCCTTTCTATCGTTGTCTGATAGAGTAGTCACAGAAATTAAGAACAAATTTGAAAACAGTCATTAAAAAAAAAAAAAAAGACATTCATAGATACTTTAGATACTTTTGTTTACCAGAATTTTGATGCAAACCTCTGAGTGAATATAATCTGAATCAATTCACTTTTTAAAGCTGACTGAAAATCTTAGTGTCATTGGTTCAACTTTGTCACATTCACAGAGCATCAGCAAGTCTTATCTGCCTTTTCTTATGGACCTCAATAAAGAGTCATAAGACTTAATTAATGTGGATCATTTTAAGAACCTTAGATTAAAAGTGATATGTAAGTGAAAAAGCACTGCCATTAAGGTTTATGTTCAATGCTCTGCAAACTTACCAGATGGCTTTATTTATTTTTTTTATTTACTTATTTTTATAGGGAATTAGTCATAGCAAAGAAAGTAAATAAATGCTGGCATTATGGCTATTTCTATATGACAGAGATTTTACATCACTGCACCCGATGATCAGAATACTTAAGTAACCCTGCCATTATACCCTGTCCCCATGATGCTGCTTTTCCAATAATCATCTTTACAGCCTCTCCTAATCCTGGATTCTTCTACCCCTATAACAGACATCTGCAAACATGGTTGAGTAGTTTCCATTCTTTATTGTCCAGTATTAATTCCAGATCATTTATAAGCTGTACTGCAGCAGAGCTTTGATAACTTCAGCAGAGTTATGTGTTACTCTGGCGAGGAAGTAACCCGTTGTTTCGGACAGCTACTCATAAGAACCCACAGCAAATTAAGTTCTATTTTTTGCTTACTCATGCCTCATCAGTAGCAATCTTGCCCTAAGCAATAAAAGAATAAAAATATTTGAAAGTATGACAAATGGAGGACAAAACACTATATGTGAACTTTCTTTAAAACAAAATCCAATGTTGCTTTTACTTTTTTTTTCTCCTCAAAGCATTCAATTTGCCACGCATTTTATTTTTTTATCGTGAAAAAAGAGGGAGCTCTTCCTACCTACCACATTTTAGAAGTTTTCCATAGCAGTAAGATACTGCCAAACAAAAATGTCAATGAATACATCATTTATTTGCATCTCTCTGACCACAAGGACATTGTACATTGGAGCAGGTCCAGAGGAGGCCACGAAGATGATTACAAGGATGGAGCAACTCTCACACATGGGAAGGCTGAGAGAAATGGATTTGTTCAGTCTTGAAAAGAAAAGCCTTCAGTGTGATCTAATTGCAATCTTCCAGTTCTTGAAGGCAGACTACAAGTGAGATGAAGAAGACCTTCTTTCAAGAGCATGTAGTAACAGGACAAGAGGGAATGGATTAAAACTGAAGGAAAGTAGGTTTAAATTGGTTATTAGGAAGAAATTCTTTAATGTAAGGGTGCTGAGGCACTGGAACAGATTGAAGTTGTGGCTGCCCTATCCCTAGAACTGGTCAAGGCCAGATTGAAAGGGGGATGGAGCCACCTAGTCTAGTGAAAGGTGTCCCTGCCCATGACAGGGGGGTGGAATAAGATGATCTTTAAAGTCCCTTCCAGCTAGGGCCATTCTATTATTTTATGATGCTATGAAACTAAATCCTTCCTTTTTCAACCAAAATATTACTGAATTTATGGAATGAATTCAGTTCTGTTTTGACATAATTCAGCTGATACTGTTGGTGCCCTTGATTTTGAAAATTCAAAAGATACTTGATGTTTCTGAAAGAAGGCATGGACTTGTTCTTGAAGATGAACCCCCACTTGCCTACACATGTGCAGACAGGACTTCACTTTCCTTTCCTTTTAGCTGAAATTTGATGTGGGGGTTAGGGTTACTTACTTTTAGTATGACCCAGCAATCCCACAGTGTCCAAAGGACCAGATCACTACAGCTATTTCAAGATAAGACCTTCTGAATCATTTGACAGAGCACAAATCTTGTGTTCTACTTGCCGTCTCTCCATTTTTACTATCTCACTACTAACAGGCAACCTTTTTCCGAAGCGCTTCCTTAGGCCATGATTGTAGTCTTACTGAGATGCACCTTTGTCTTGCAGATGGATGACTTTGATTTCAACATAATCAAACATGGTGTAAGATCTTGCTGGACATGCGTGTTCATAGCTTTTGTCTGACTCAGGACTTTTTAGTTTCACCAGAAGACTGAGACTTTAGTCCAGGAAAAAAGTACTAGACATCATGGGGTGGTTTTTATCCACCATCAAACTCATAGCAGCATTGAATTAAGAAACTGTAGAGAAAAGACAGTAATTAAGAGATTTGACAGTTAAGATAATAATTATGAGAAGCACTTTCTAACTTCCTCTGATGGAACAGCTTGCTCAGTCCTTTTCAGACATAAGAAATGGAGTCAAAGGTTGGAGTCAATGATCTTGGAGGTATTTTCCAACTTAAATGATTATGTGATCCTGTGGAAAAAAAACCAAAACAAACAAACAAACAAACAAACAAAAACAACAACAAAAAAGATACAAGGGAAAATCTAGGTGCTTACTTATGTGACATCAATTCTCCACAACCATGCATATACACATTATATCATATTAAGCTTGTTTTAAAGATGCCCTTAAAAATCTGAAGTGTCTCTTACTTAAAAACATCAAATCCCTGCTGAGCTGCACTTAATGTGTTTCACCTGTCTTTAAATACTCTTCATGATCACCATTTTTTTGCAGGCAGATGTTCCCCTGTATGATTATTGGAGCTGATAGGAAATTTTTCAACATTTGTTGACATTGCTGTCAGAAAAGACTGATTCATTGAAGCTAAAACTTTTCTCAGAAACTTGGCATATTTAGTGGATCTTAGCTATGTCAGGAAATAGTCACAGCTTCCCCATAAAATTCAATATTCCAATAATGATGGGAGACTCATGTTCAAATGTCTAGTCTGCTTATTTCCAAAAACAGACTGTTTCTCCCACATCAGAGTAGGGCTTCATGTGCAATATACTGAAGAGTTAGGTCCTTGTAGTTGACTGTAGTTTAGGAACTGAAAATACTCATCACCTAGAATGTCTAGTTGTTTGCTATCCAGTTGTTGTCATGAGTGATTCTCAGGACAGAACTTCTAAACCTTTTATATTTTGCAGTCAGTTTTTCTGATATAGCATGCTGAAAAAATGAACAATAAGTAAAATTGTGGACTAGGTCCTGACCTCAGGCTCTATCTTTAACAACACCTGTAAAATCAATTGAATTTCTCCAAATTTACACAAATGTAATTGGCAACAGAACTTAGCCTTTTATCTCTCCATGTATCATCACTCTCAGTACTCCCCAAGTGCTAGTGCCACCACACTGCTACTGAGGATAGATCATCAGGGTGAAATGAATTTCTTAGCAATTTATTACATGATCCCTGCTGAAGTACAATTCTCGGATAAAGGCACAGAGCTTCCTTTCAGAGCCACAGATCTCAGCTGTGGTGCTGTGGCCTCCACACTTTCATCAGTCTAAATTTTTTGATACAATTTAATTAGTCTAATCAAAAAGCCCAGGAATTCTTGTAACTCTGTTCAAGAAAGAGGAGAGGAAAAAAATCAGTGCTTTGTTTACTTACAAGGTTGCTACCGACGCATGAAGACACACCAAAATAACTGCTGTTTATTTTACAAGATGGAAAAAATATTGAACGCCCTCTGGTCATAGAAGCCATTTTCTTTTGGGATTACAAGTGCAGAGATGAATTAGGTACACTTAGGATCAATATCTGTTTCTCTTCTCGGCTCAAGATGGGATTTGTCAAAATTCGAGAGCAGCTTCTATTGAGTGTCAGCTACAAATCCTTCCAGTACTGAGTCATATACTCATTGAAAGTTGAAATATAAATGGCAAAGGGCTTTTTCAGATACAATGTCCGAGGTCAGAATGGTAGATCACCTTTCTTCCTTCTTTTTAATGAGCTTTGGTTTGATGAAGTGACCTTGCAGGTCTGGAATATAAGGACGCAAAGGGTCTTTACAAGCTCTGGATATGTCAGGTTCCATGTAGCAACCACTTCAAGAAGCAAAAAGCACAACACAGTATAATGGAGCATTGATAACTTAAAGATACAGCACATTGAGAAGATTTTAATTGAATATTGAATGTGGTCTGAATGCAAGGGGAAGAAATAGCTATGGTTACAACATTTTGGCATGGTCAAAAAGTGTTAACCAGCTTCATGACATTCCTGAATGTTGCATACGAAAAATGAGGGGGAGCTGCACTATTGAGAATGTTAATGTCTATGGAAACACCATCATCTTTGGATGAGGTGGAGTCCTAGTCCACAGACCAGAAATCCAGGAATCTTGAAAGCAGAGCAATGTTCCATCACCTATTTGGAAACTGAAACAATCTCTGAAGACAGAACCAGGATGAAAAATCAGAAAGGCTCATCCTTCAAGATTGGATTTTGTTGTGCACTTTGGAAAAATATATCTTTTCTAGCAGAACAAACCACTCCCAGATTCCAGTTGATCACAGAACTTCAATTTGGCTTCTTGGTCAGGGTAAAAGTAGTTAAAAAACAGGAATGTAACCTAGATCTGTGTGAGGGTTTGTTTTTGTTTTTTTTCTTTGGGGGGAGGGGGTGTTAGAGTTTTTTTTGTTGTTTTGTTTGTTTGTTTCATTGGTTGGTTTTCATTGTTCATGGATTTCTGTTGGTTTTGGGGTTTTTTTGTAGTTGTTGGGGTTTGCTTTTGTTGTTGCTGCTGCTGTTGTTTTATAAATGGAATAAAAAGTAATAATAATAGAAAAATTACTCAGTTCCTTAGGAGTTTGAAAAGTTTCCAATTTATTTTGCTTTCTTTGGGATGTGTGTTCAATACTGGTTTTATAAGAATGCCATTTGGCTTTAAATATCTTAGTATGAAGGTGATTAGTTACTACAAAGAGGGTGAGTCTGCAAAATAAGAAGTCATTATACAGATGGATGGACACAAACCATTTTTTAAGGGCACGTATGACCATCAGGTTACGTATCATGATGTTCTGTGTAACACCATAAAATTCACTCAGTTCTGCCTGCAGATACAGACGCAGATAGTTATACTACTATATATACTATAAGTGATACTGTAGTATCACTTTGCATGATTGAAGCACATGCTGAGTTACCTTTTCCATTTAGGAAGATATGATTCATACCTGGGATATCTGTGTGCCATAAAGCACTCTTTTGGAGGAAGCTGAATTTTCAGCAAGTGTGTTGCGCTGGTGCACCTTTAGTTGTCAAAAACCTCTAGTCTGTGCCTTATTTATGCATTATTACCTTAAAGAAATTAACTAGGGAATTGGGATTGAAGGAGCTGATTCTTTTTGTTAAGTGGAAAAAATACTGTATAATTAATATTGAAGCCAATAACAAAGGAAAACTAGGCTTCTCATCCTTGAAACTTCACTGACTGGAAAAATTAGCCTTCTCTCCCTCTTGCTCACTCTCGATCTCTTTTCCTCTCTCTGTCTTTTTTTTTTTTTTTTTTTTAATTATAACTTGCTGAAGCACTCAATAATACCCTTTAATCTCCTTTAATAACTACCCTATCCTAGATTTTTCTAAGCATCCTTTTGCACAGCATCCACAAATCCAAGAATGAATTGCTGTTAAGATTGACTGACTGATCACTGAGCTCTGCCAATTTACTGATCCATGGCTTGTTCCTGTGGTTCTTTGGGTTCATTGTAGACTGAAGGGTGGGAGGGGAATGGGGAAAGGCAGTTATTCTCTCCTGTAGAGCTGCCACATGTACTCAGCTCGTCTGACTCAGCCTTGTGAGTTGACAATAGCACTTCTAGGAGTCCACTGAAGTGAAAGATATGTTGACCTTGTAATGTCCAGAGATAGCAGAGCCATTTTTGCATTCCAATAAACGTATAGAGCAAGATAATGGAGGCAGAGTGATAAAATAACTGACTTTATGGCCCTGGCCTCTGACTACAATTTACCTCCTACATTTCAAGAGGTGCTGGGCAGGGCAGGGCAGGGCAGGGGGAGAGGCATGGGCAGGGGCAGGGGCAGGGGGAGAGGCAGGGGCAGGGAAGGGGCGGGACCGGGCAGGAAGGGACGGGCCGGGGGGGGAAGCGGCCGGAAGGGCAGGGCAGGGGCGGGCCGGGG
>JAWWTY010000088.1:66614124-66625615 GCA_035222235.1 Margarornis squamiger | reverse complement strand
AAGCATGTTCCTTCCAGTGCAGACTGATACCAACAAAACCTATTTGCATAGAGATAAAGCTAAAGTAGTGCTTCTGAATTGTAGCTGACTCTCTCTGTTTGCAGAGTAGCGGTGCTTAGTCCCAGACACATTGCACAGAGTGGGATGATATGGAAATATCTGAGGATACATTTACATTAGCAAACAGGGTGATGTGACTTCAGTAGATATGCAGAATCATCTGCTGCTGAGGGCCAAATATCCACATTATATGTCTTTTAGGAATATTTTAATTCATACTAGCCATAGGGTGGTCCCACAAAGAGCAAATTAGCTATTTTATTAAAGTTCATCACCGAGATCAGTCTTGTCAATAGAAGATCCTGTTCAGACACTCCAAATTCACTTTATCCAAGTTGTAATAATTGAGAAAGATCCAGAAGTTCACTTCAGAAATACACTCAATCCAAACTGAGTTTTCAAGGTAGACATGTCCTGAGCCATGTCAAGTCCTTGTGCTTTTCAGTCAGCTAGAGCATGGAGCACACTTTCTTTCTATAATACAGCATGATTTCCAAAATAAAAATGTCCTGGACTGTCATAATCAAAGAGCCCAGTACAAGCTACTCTCTGTGTGGCTGGGGAGCACCTAGGGATCTGGGGGTCCTGATGGACTACAAGCTAAATATGCGTTAGCAGTATGCCACTGAAGCAACAAAGGCATATCAGTTCCTGGGCTGCATCTGTAAGTCCATTACTAAAAGAGATGTAGATGTACCAACTCATTCCACTCAGCCCATTTAAAGCTGCAGCTAGTCCAGCTTTGGTCCTTACAGCTAAAAATTGTTGTGGACAGACTGGAGAGGGTCCACAAGAGACCCACAAAAATGATCAAAAGGACTGGAGAGGCTGCCCTGTGAGGAAAGAGTGAAGGAGTTAGATCTTCTTACACTGGAGAAGCGGGTGCCCAGGGACAAATTCATCCCCGTCTTCCTGAAAGTAAGGAATACCTAGACACAGGACAGAGACTCTGATCACAAAAAGTCACATGGAGAAGACAAGGGTCAATGGGAACAGGTTGCACTAAGGGTAGTTTCATCTTGATATAAGAAAGAAATTTTTTATAGTGAGAGCAACCATTCAGAACAACCTCCGCACTGACATGGCAAAGTCCACGTCAATGGAGGTTTTCAACACGCAATTGGACAGGATGCTAGATAATCTCATCTAGAGATCTCATCTAGAGTCTTCACTTCAGACCATCTTTGGACATCCCTTCTAACCTGGGTTTTTCTAGGATTCCATGATTCTATGATTCTATGTGTATTCATATATTTATATTTGTGAATATGGATATTAAATATTTACCTTCTCTTAGAAATGCTTACATGTGTGCTATTTCATAGCCCTTTTCATAACCACCTCCACATTATCACCAAACTGATACTGAAAGGAGTTGACTCACACATGGGCAGCACCAAAGAAGCCCAACACTTGTTGTAGTAATAGACTGTCATGCATCATAAGATACTGAGCCTGAGGTGAGAATTACTGGCTAAAATTTCATGACAGGCACTATGCAAGAGGTCAGAGCACATAATCATAATGTTCCCTTCCGGCCTTAAAATCTATTAATCTAAGGATTTCGTTCTACTCAGTATTGAGCACAATTTGCTACAACAAATACTGTATTCAATTCACCCAGGTCACACTGGAAAACAGTTGTTTTTTTTAAGATTACACTTAGAAAGATTTTGCACATAGTATCAGATGAATTCATGTACTAAAGAAAGGACCACAGCAATCTTTACTCACCTTTTGCTTGGATCAGCATACTTTTTAAATCTCTGACAAATTCCAGTGACTTCAAAGGCTTGAGTTTTATAAAGAAGAGTCACTTGTCAAGCAAATAAATGTACATTGTACTTCTCAGGTTGATTTTTTTGTTGTTCTTGTTGTTTGTTTTTTGTTTTTCTGTATTTTATTCCTGCATGGCTGAAAGGTCTGATAAAATACAAGACTTCTTTCATGTCATCATTTTTCACAGTATGTTTGGTAATATCTAAATTAGTACGGAAAAGCAGTTTAATCTTAAAATTATCATCATACAAAATGAACAAAAGATATGCTAAATGGATTAAGACCTGGCTAACTGTCAGGTCTAAAAATGCAGTACTTAATGTGTATGATCCCAGGATCTAGGATGGAGCTGTTTCTAATGTGGCTTAGTAACTGGTGCAGCATTATTCAATATTTTCATCAATCAGTAAATAAGAAATCACTACAGCTAAAGTCTGCAGATGGCACAGAGATTGAAAGTCTGGTAAGGATGGGGACAGAAAAATCACCTGTCTGTCTCATGAAATGGCAGCCATATAAGTTTCACTGTAACATGGTTATGCCTTGAAAGGGAAAGCCCAAAGTGTCTTTGCTTTCTTTAGAAAGAGAATCCTACACTTTGAAAAATGGGAACTCAATGTTAGAAAAGCTGTAGTCATTGTACACTCAACAAGAAGTCACGTTCATGACACCAAAGACTTTAATTTCTAGGATTTTGCAAGCTAAGTAATAATCAATTAATTTCCATTATTTCTTTACAATCATCATGGATTTCCATGTTGATTTTAAAAAAAAAAAATACATGCAATGTGCCTACATAAACTTTCATTCTGTGTTCAAACTGAGAAATGAGGATTAGTGATTTGGAGAAGATGATGTTTTCTGTAAATGTTACTGATGAGATTAGAGACATCGCAGTCCTGAGAAATTGTCATTGTTTAACCTCAGCTGACAACCAGCCATTTGCTCACTTCCCTGCCAGTAGCATGGGAGAGAGAATCAGAAGAGTAAAAGTGAGAAAACTCAATGGTTGACATAAAGACTGTGTAATAGGTTAAGGATGTGCAAGCACGTGCAAGCAAAGTGAAACAAGAAATTCATCCACCAGTTCCCAAGGGCAGGCAGGTGTTCAATCATCCCCAGGAAAACAGGGTTCCATCATGCATAACAGTGGCTTGGGAAGACAAACTCCATCACTTTGAATGTCCCCCATTTCTTCTTTCTTCCCACAGGTTTTTAGGCTGAACATGATGCCATGGTGTCTAAAACACACCTGTGGTCAGCTGCAATAAGCAGCCCTAGCTGGTGGGGACCTAATGCTATGTAAGCGCTTTTCAGCTATAACACAAACAAACATCTCTATATTATCAACAGTCTTTGCTGCACAAATCCAAAACTCAGCCCCATACCAGCTACTATGAGGAAAATTAGCTCTACCCCAGCAAAACCAGCACAGAAATAAAGCTGCTGACATAAAGCAATGGATAAAGAAGTCTTAAAAATTATCATAAGTTTTCAAATATATTCTTAATGAAGGATTAAAAGAAATCAATTCACTTAATTTTCTGAAACGAAAGCCAGAAGGTGACTAGATTACAACACAGGTAGGACAAGGCAGGATATGTAGTTTCATCTAATGCAATATGACAGAACAAGCAGAAATGATTGGAAACATTCAAACTGGCAGACAATCAAATTTGTAGGAAGGCACAACTTTTTAATAGCTGAGGTCACAAACTATTGGAACAAATTACCCAAGTAAGTAATAGATTCCCAGTGTTTTGATGTCTTCAGAAGCAGTATGGATGCCTTTTGGGAAGGAATGTAATCAAATACATTGAATCCAATGCTGAGTAACTCTGTGACACTTAATAAATTGCAATGTGGAACTATCCACAGTAAGAGTGAATGTGAGTGTCCCTTCTGGCTTTATCATCTCTGCATGTATTATTTTGTATTATAATGGACATCCCGCAGGATTGTTGGCAGGAATCCTACTCCCCTTTTTATGATAGAAGGACATGCTGCAGACTAACTTAAAAATAATAATAACAATAAAAGAAATTTAAGTTCTTGTATTCCTTTTATTTCCACTTTCTCCATCCCCATCCTTTACAGCCATAATGGGATACATCTAGGTGTGTGTTACCACAAGATAACTCTCATCTTGGGTCATTGAAGGCGCTCCTCTTTGCCTTGTGTTTCACACTTCCCCAAAGGTATGTGTTATCTCAGTGTAACACATGCCTTGTTGTGTCTTATTTCTCAGCTCCAGAAGAGACCTTGAAATTAAATAAATAAGTCACCAAATAGTTTGGGAGGAATTGAAGGGTATTTTTACCCCAGTGTTTCTTTATGTTTTTGTGTGCATGGGGGGTGGAGGGGTGCAGGGATTGTTTCTCTGTGTGTGTGTATGTGTGTGTGTGTGCACGCGCATGTGTCTGTGATGTATGCCTTTTGGACTTCTTCAGGGGAGAGGAAAGAGGATAGAAATGTCTGGAAGAAAGAAAGAATTAAGAATTGAAAGCACAGAGGTAAAAAAAATAAAAATGTTGGAACAGTGGCACAGCTTCGTTACATAGCAACAACACAGGTTTGTGATAATAGGTTCTGATGAAAGAGTCCCAAGAAAATTATTAGCATGTTTGCACATGCACACAAACTAACAAAAACATTCTAAGATAACAAAACATACATAAAGGATGGGAGGGTGAGGGGAAAAGAAAAACTAACTCACGTGAGAACAGCCAATACCTGCATAGAAAAGTGGTGCATTTTAAACCTGGAAGCAGAAGAAAGCAGAAATTTCAGAAAGAGAATTATTAGAAAATGAAAACAGAAAACACTAGTACCACATATTTACATATATGCTATGTTCCAATTGTGATAATAAAATAGACAAGATCATACAGGTGAGTGAGGAGCAGCAGGGAGGTACTGAAGTGACAGATGAAACATTTTTACATGGATGAAGAAAATGAAGGCCAGAAGTGTACCTGCAGCTCATTTCTTCTCAGTCCTTATTTCTTAAACTGGTTAGAGAAGCCTTCAGTGGCGCTGACAGTCAAAAGATGGTTGGCAGAAACCACTGCTATTTAGGAAGAAAATGTCCATCCAAATAATTAATTGGTTTTGAAAATACCAGAACTGTTTTCACAGTTGGTTTTTGGTTTGGGGGGGGTTTAGTTGATTTTTTTTTTTCCGTCTATGACTCAGCCACTAACAGACTCAGATCAGTAAATTAAGCTCTCCATATCACAAGGCTCATCAGCTCTTGCCAACAGGGTGTGATGAGGAGACCCTTGGGCTACTGTTGGCCTTGTCAGCTCCAGAGCTGGGACTAATCTGGCTGTATGAACACAGGTCTGCATTCAAGCTGCAAAGCTGATCAGCAGGACACATGGATTGGGATGTAAAGCCACACTGACACAGCTAGCCTGTTTCTGGATCCAGTTGTGCATCTGCACAAGCTCCTAAGATCCACAACATTAAGAAATCAATTTAGGGGAGCATGTTAGTATTGCTCTGAATGTGCAGTTGTGCCAACTACTACTAGTTCTCTTGGGAACTACAAAAGACAGAGTTTTATGGAGGAATGGAAGCTGCAATTTGTTCCTTATCAAGAAGTGCAATCAAGCTTGAAAGACCACTGAGTTGGACCTTTAACTGCACAGTACCATCCTACTCTTCAGACTGGTAAACACAAAAGCCAGTCCCATGTTTATGAAGTATATGGGTTTGGATTGAAAGGGTCCTCAAAGTTCATCTACTGTCTCAGTAGATGATTGAGGTAATAGTCTCCCTGGAGAGTAGTTTGGAGCAAAGTCCTCTTCTTTCTAACATTTATGAAATGCCTAGAGCAAGGCAATATTGGCCCAAAAGTATTATTCCCTGAGTATTGATGATAACTTACAGCTCTTTCAAACTAGTCTACTCAGAAACTACATCTTCTCTTTTGCAAACATGAACATGTGAGCATGATGAAGAAAGAAGGGCTAGTCTTTTGCTTGAAAGACTAATCCCCCTCTCAGACTCACAGCAGTGAAGCAGCTCTTTCTCTACTCCATCTGAGAGAAAATGACACATAGGTGTCAGGGTCCTGACTCATCCATGGACCTTACTGTCCCTGACCAGCCCTGCTAGGTGTCCTAGAGAGAGTGTTCTAGGTCACTTCCAAAAGATCAATTCCTGACAAAAGTGATAAGCAACCATTTACCTCATGAACTTCCAACCCTATTGCTGACATCACTCAGTGTGACTTGATACAGCATTGATTTCATGCATGACTTAAGTCAAGACAAGCTACTGTTTCCACCGAGAACACCATCATCACATCCTCATCCAACCCCTCGTACAATTTCACATACAATATCCTCTCCATCCTGTGCTAAAACAAGCCTTTGTGTTGCCACACTAGGAATCAAGTCAAGCTGATTTTTGATATAGGCTAAGCAAATAAAACACATATATTTCATCTATTAGATCCATCTCTCCATAGCACTACAGGAATTTTTTCTCCAGAGCTAAAGAGGGGCAGACAAGGGAACAGGATAGAATGGCTTTGAAGAGTGTGCCTGCTTTTTCTCCACATCAATATTGTCCTGACAGAATGATAAATTATACAAAAATCTGAAGCTTAAGTCAGCCCTGGTGTCCACATACAGCTAACTGCAGCTTCATGAGTGACCAAACACACAACCATGTTCCTACAGACCTACAGACCAGATGTCTGTCAAAGCTGTGCTCAACAAGAATTTGCTGAAGCCACAGGAGAAAACATTATCGTATTTGTCAGCTAGATCTACCAGAAAAACAGGATAGCAAATGGCTGCACTGAACGCAGTATTTGGACATAGAAAGCAATAATGGATATGATCTAATGCAAAGCTTAGTAGAGGTAATAGGGTGCCTTTCCACATGTCTCTGTTGGGTTTTGATTGTGAACAAGCATATCTCCTGTGTATTAACTGCTCTTTTCTAACTAATACATAGCTCAGCTAGATCAGCTCACAGATGAGTTCATTTTCTGGATCTTGGCTACAGGTATAGCACTTCTGGGTACAAATCACCTGCTTCCTGCAGATGAAGAGTTCAAATGTCAGGGCTGTAGAGGAAAATGCCATCCATTTCAGGCTCCTCATGAGTTGCCATAAGTGCAAGAACTAGAGGTACGGAATAAAGAAAAAAAGACTTGCAGTCTGGGAGATTTCCTAGTATTGGTGGAAAAGCGCTTGCTTCGGGCCATTGTAGACCAATAAACAGTTCATTTTTTCATTGTTCTAATTAATTTAATTAAGTTAACTTCCAAGGTGTGTTAAGAAGCAATGCCTTGGGTGATTAACTGTTCCCATATCAAGGTGTTTTCACAAACACATTTACCTTGATTAGTGTACACATTATTATGTAATTAAATACCTCACACAGAGGAATTTATTAGTGCCTCCTTGTCTCCTAACAAATAAAGCAGCCCTTGAAATTCTCTCTGAAAAGAGCACTCCTAAGCTAGGTGAGAAGGACAAGCAGAAACGTGTGGAGAGAAAGATAATCATGGATTCATCATGCAGGTAGGTCCCTCATTGTCTCAGCAAGGCTCTGCATCTCTGTTTTTTGCAAGGACTGTGAATGTCTGCCTGGGTCTCCTGGAAGTTTTCTGGATAATTAACACACTTTTTATAGATCTAGTGGGCATTTCTTTGGCCAACAGAATCATCACTGTCCCAGGTCGTGGGACAAATTTTCTATTCAAACTATAATTCAGCTATATGGAAAACCTCAATTTAAAGCATTTACTTAAGAACATTTTAAATCTGAATAAAAAAGAAAACAACAAACAAACAAAGAAACTTAACAGTGTTTTAGAGCTCTTTCTATGGAGCTTAGTAAAACAAATGAGATAGGCTACCTTGGCCAGTTTCACCAACAGTTCGCTCCTACTTTCTTTCATTTGTAGCCTCTAGCCATTCTAGCTACAGTTCTAGACTTAAACATGTGCTTAAATATTTTGTTGAACTGAGGCCAAGGTTACTCCCATTGGCTTCAGTGAAGATTAGTGCATGAAGCTGAGATTAGTCTCTGCCCTATCTGCAGGCTGTACCTGCTATTTTATTAGGCGTGACCACAATATTTCAGCATTCTCTGCTGGGTTTGTCAGTAGATCATAAATTGCACTCACCATCTGATGAAGCAATAAGATTTGCTTTATGCCTCATTGGTCACTTTCCCAAGCATTAAAGCTTAGAATGAACAAAACTCAGATGGTTCAAAGGACTGGTTTAGAGATTTACCCAAACTTTATAAAACATATTTTGCAATTCTTGTGATTGTAAAACAAATGAGAATTTTTCATTAAGTTCTGGTACTACTAATTTATTCCAGATCACAAAGCAGTTGGAACAAAAATTCTTCTAGGCAAGTAAAGTATGATTATCAAATTCCCTGTAGACCAGGAATTTAATGCTGGAGTAGCAAGGTAGAAATTCACCGTCATTATCCCAGTTTATCTGTGAGAAGGGAATTTCAGACCTGTATGAACAGTTCATATAATTTTCCCATTCTATGAAAGTCCCTCTTGAGCTAAATTTTGAAGTATAAGTTGCTTCCATTATAGTTTTTAGATTAATTTCATCTAGACTCAATACAATCTCTTTAGTTTTTTCCCCTCCTCCCCCACTAAAATAAAAGATTCTAGTTCCACTTCAGTGTTTCTTACTCTGACAAATGACAGGAACAGAATCTGTGTTCTTTCCAGTGCTTAAATGCTCAAATTGATTATTATTGTTATGCCTGCTTACCCATAATTCCTTTAAATACTAAAATTAAGGGAAAAAAGAAAAAGAAAAAAAAAGAAAAAGAAGATAAAAATAATAAAAAAAAGAAAAATATTTTCCACTTTGTGGAAAATTGAAGAAATGTAGGAAATTAAGAGAAGGGTTAGACAGTTGGCCAACTGCCTAGTAAGTAGATGAAAGAACAGTCTGAGTGACTGTGTAAAAAAGGTTTACATTGCTTAGTGCTTGCAGCAGTGTTTGAAATGTCAAGGCCTCTGATCCCTCCAACATCCTCTTACACAACCTCCCTCTAAAGAGTTTTCCAGTCTTGATTACACAATACCCTCAAATGTGGGCACTGTCCTTTCACGACCTGAGAGAAGTCAGCCATCCATTCCTTCCACCCCCTTCCTGACCTCATGTCAGATGCAGCACATTGGTGACCACAAAGTGATTCTCATCAGTTTTCTTCTCTGACCAAAAATCAAACATTTAGGGTTTTTCTTTTCTCCTGAAATCATTTTCAGCCAGAGCATTGAACTGCATCGTCTCACTCTATGGTTGCACGATTTCTGGAACTCATGTAAGGTAATAGCAGGAGATCACAGTCAGAAGCTGGGGATGGTTGAGATCACTCTTAGCCTGTAGCACAATGTCAGAGCAGTTCAGGCCAAGTGGAAAGAGGACTGTGCACTGTGTGCACTGGTAACTGAGACTGGTTTTTGAGGTGGTGGAGATGTGAGTCTCTACTCCCCACAGCAGGGCAGGAACACTGAAAAAGTCTTGCATTGTTTGGAAAAGTGCTCTCCCTAGCAGGTTTTGAGTACCATCTCTGCTTCTAATGAGAAAAATGTGATGCAGATTCCTAATTATTGGAGCATTTCTAAGCTTCAAATACCAGCTTTCAGGATTTCAAGTCCCAAATTATAGTAAGAACCTACGCAGAAGAGAGCTCTGTAAATGCACTTCACTCTTTCACATATAATTAGCTAGTTGCTGCTTGGGAGTTGGCTATTTTGACTCCCTGTCTAGGATTAAGAATAATTTAAGAGAAAAAAAAACCAAGCAAAACATTGTTTTCTCCTATCCAATGAGCATAACTACTATGCTCCTGAATAAGCACTCCAAATTCTTGTAATTCAGTGGGCTTACACACCTTGATATTTTTCAGGACATTTTGTCCCAGGGAGGAAAAAAAATCAAGTCTTAACTCTAGTGTATAATCTTTTAGCAGGTAGGTCCAGCTTTCACTCTATGGTAAGTATAGGTCCTGGCTATAATGGTGTTGTAGTACAGAACTCCAATGCCTTTGAGTTGCCATTGGAATACAAATAATAAGGCTTACTGATTAACCTACTTGTTGACAGACACAAAAAGCCTGACTGAGTTAAAAGCATTCAAAAGCTTTTAACAGCCATCCTTGTGTGCCTACCATTCCCCTTCCTCAAATCACATGGACAAAAGGCAATACAGGAACCAACAGGATCTTGTTTTTCATTCATCTCTTAGAGTGTAATGTACTACTTGGGAAAAAACAAGTATTAGGATACTCTAATATACAAGCATCACCATCCCTTTTAGAGAGGATGAATTAGGTGACATTTTCTGGGAATCTGGAAAATACTCCTGAATGCCAAGTGAATCAATGTTGAAATAAGAACAAATACAATCCCTACAAATGGGACAAGAGCTATCAGGTCTGTGGCAGTGAGAGAGAATTATGTTTGCCTGGGGCCAGCTCCTCAGGGAGTGAAGATTGATTCTTTATGATTGATGACTCGGCACTTGAATGCCAAGTCATCAATTCCCGGTGTTCATGGCACTGACTGCATCAAGATAACTTTTCCCTGGTGTCTAAGCACGGATATGGTCCTCGCCTGGAGTGCAGCCTCAGAGGGCTCAGGTACAGAACCTGAGTTTGTTGCTTTAAATTAGGGCCAGACAAAAAATTCCAAGGGCCTGGCTGCAAGAAATAGACAGCACTAAAAACATTAAGTGCGACTGGTGCAGGGGAGACTTGGCTACCCCCTTACTGTATCACACCCAGATTATATATCCTAAAATGAATGGGCTTACATTATGCAGTTATGTACTCTGAAATGCAAAATAAATAGTTTTGGTTTTGTTGGCTGTGCATTCAAGCCTTACTCCTGGAAAACTCAACATTAGTGTCACTGCAACACTGTAATATGTGCAGCTCACAGCAGAGGGAAAAGTGGCAACCAGAAATACACACTGTTATCTGAATGTCTCATGGGGTGTTGTAAAACGCACCTGTCCTATGGGTCTTGACAGCTATTGACAAGCTTTGAAAAACAAAAAAACTACCCACTGATAAAGGAAGGACTCTGATTTCACTGTCAGAAGGGCTCTAAAATAGAAACACCATGAAAACTGCACTTCATGTTTGGAAGAAAGTTCATTCCCTGTCTCATTAGCTCTGTCCCTAAAGTCCAAGCAAATAATTTAAGTTTCTAAGTAAAATTTATGTTTGCCCTGATTAACCCCCCAGCTGTTGTAGTGTTTTAAAGGATATATCCAGCTGCTTGGAACTAGCCTCTAAAATTTCCCCTTCAGGGAAAGATCCGCAGCTGACATAAAGCCCCCCCAGGCTGCAGGCCACATCAGTGATGTAGAAAGGAGGAGGAAGTAGAGCAGGACTGTGATGCCTCTCAGCTGAATTCAGGATGATAGAAACGCTCTATCAGTGTGTGTTAGGTGAACGGTCTGGAAGTTCTTTCATAGACTTCAGACTGTTTAAGCCTGGACAAGTCACAACCAGAGAAAGGAAAGAACTCCTCTGCTATAAGGTCACCCTTCAGTCTCACTTCAGGAGGAACAAACATTCCAGTTTTTTCCTTCCCTCTTTTTTACTTTTGGTCGTTTTTTTTTTTTTTTTTTTTTGG
>JAWWTY010000088.1:66594282-66607620 GCA_035222235.1 Margarornis squamiger | reverse complement strand
CCCTCAGGATGTGACATCACTTCCCCCTGAGAACCCTATAAATACCTGTGACTCTGGGAATAAAACCTCTTTGCTGCTTGCCTCCCCGGTGTGTGGTCTCCCTGCAACATCTCTGGGACCCTGGCCGCCACCATGTGGAGGGGGGAGGGGTGAGGAGCGTCCATCAAAACTGCCATATTTTCCCAGATTAACTATTTGAAATTGGGAATCCTTCACTAAAAATCTTCCCATTTACTCTGCTTTTATATTTGTGCCACTGACAGCATGACACATGGAGTAAGGTCTTAACCGGAAAACAGTAGGTGAATAAAGTCTCCTGAGATAACCATTCATTTCTGAAAGCTGTTCATAATGGTGAATGTCTGGGAAATGCACTGTAAGGGGAAAATTGTTCATTTAACCTCCACCTCTGCTTCAGGCAACATTCTTGTTGATGGTGACAATGAAGAGTTAGTAGAGAAAATTGAAATTCATGGAGAACTTGAAAGTCTTTTTCAAGATTCCTCAAATGTTTGCTACATTGCTTTGAGTTGGTCTTTGCTTATTGCTATACAACTGATAGAAAGAGAAGAGAAAGGTGGTTACCCTCTTGATTTCTAAAGGCTAAGAAAATGTCCTATCTTTATGAATGAAGAGAGAATATATAAGTATAGTCTGCAGTCATAGCTATATAAACTCAGATCAGTGAGGTTGAGCCTGCAGAAGTGTCTTTGCCTGTTTCTCTCTCACCCTTATTAACCACTCCTTAGTGTGGACTTGAGTTTCCTGCTACAGGTTTCCTGGGTCAGTTAAATACATGTTACCTGAATTAAGAGTTCAAACCATTCTCCATGTCCTCTTTTTCCCTCATACTTGACAATTGTTGCTTGGAAAGCCTTAATTTCCTTGACTCCCAGCTGGTATCCAAGATGGAGCTGAACAACATGACCTCAGGGACCATCAGTCAAAGCTGGTTAAAGCTGCAGCCCTGACATGACAGGCCTGGAGGTTTTTTCTTTTTTCCTGTTAGTTTACCATGCTGAGTATGATTAAATATTTTCTGCTGATGGTTCATCCTGGTCCTCCTGCCACACCAGGGAGAGTTTACTATCTGTCTATCTCTAAAAAACACTTGAAGACAGAAAATCATCAGGATGCACATGGCCCAAAGAATGCCAGACCATTATGCGACTGCTCTTCAAGCCGCTCAACACTCTAGCCAGAGACATTTGTGAGGAGGTGGGTGTGACAATTATTATAGATTCCAACTGCAAGGATTGAACCAGGTACTATCCAAATTGAGATGGAGGTGTCTTCACAGGTGGAGTAAAAGAAGTAGTCATTTGACATGAGGAGAGCTACAGAATACCTGCTGCACTATGGGAAAACCTAGTGAATGTCACAGTGCTATGTTAGTGCATGAGGAAACAAACAAGTTAAACAACTGTTTGGTTAATCAACTTGTCTGATTTGATAAATAATAACAACAAATTGTTTTCTTTTCAAAGCTTCCTAATTATATTTAGTCAAGTTATTATTAATTGTTTAATGATCTCTCCCATATCCCTGATGTCTCGGATCAGCTAGAGAGTCTAACATCTCCAGTCAAAAACCTGCATCACTTTAAAGAAACAACCCATATAACATGCATAACAATCTTACCTCTTTCACTTTCCTGTGAATGAGTACTGACAAATTCTTTTTCTTTTTTTCTTTTTTAATTTCTAGATTACTCTGGCTTCAAGTTAGCAGTTTGTAGCATTTTGTCCCAATATATCAAAATGTCCTTAGGAGGCTCAATAATGATGTCTGTAAAAAGAAGCTTCATTGATCATATCTGAACTGTGTGAGAATGAAACATAAAACAGACTACTCTATACCTTTGCCAACACACAGTAGTCAATGAAAAGTCTTGACTAGCTCATGAAAAGTAATCTTCTGGGAGGTTATTTCACTCTTATTTTTGGCCAGAGATTTAGAAGAGTTATTTTTGTGCTATTATTTTGAGAGTAGTTGGTACCAATACATAAAATTATGACTCTCCTATATGCTTTATTACTAGACATTGTATTCAGATGGTTAAAAGTGTGAAAGAAAAATATATCATGCTGGCTACAACAACTCAAGAGAGGTGAGGCTGCTCCAGTCTGACTAGCAGCAAGGATGAGGATGTATTCCTAGGGGGTATATGCATGCAGAGCACACACATACACCACATATATGTACCTTTATGCATATCTGTTTGGCCACATGGATCACAGACACTCAGAGCACTCATTCAAACACAGACAGCACCAACAGCTTCATCCTTCTTCCCTCTCTGACTGAGGAGTACCAAGGTCCACTACTGTGAACATACGTGTATGTACAGAGTGACTCTTGACAACAACTGGCCTCAGACAGTCATTCGGCCCAGTAGCTGTCCAGTTCCCAGCTACTGGCACCTGGACATATAAACCCCTGCTCCAGTTGCTGGTATAGGCCATCACACACACTGCTGTCTGGGATTCCTTCCTCTGGTCCGATGGCAGATGCCCCTTTGCAACTTCATCTACTCACTGTGCAAACAACTTGATGATCTCTGGCATTCTCAGCCTCACTCACACACCCACACCTGCTTCAGTTGCTGTCCAATGGACAGAGCCCACCCCAGTCTGACTCCAGGTTCTGGGCTCACAGCCCATGCACACATGAGCACAGAGCATAGGCAGCTCTCACTCAGGAGAGAGAAAAGAATTTAACAAGAATAAACACAGGCATCAGTGGTCCCATCAGAGATAAGGGGCTACATTGCATATGCAAAACCTTGCAGAGGCAGTCTGTGTGTTTCCAGAGGTTATCAGAGTGCCCTTCTGTCTATCACACAAAGTCAAGCTGATCTGTTTTGGAAAAGATTAAATGCTTCCATGATTTGGTAAAACTGTAGCCAAAATCTGGTGATGACAGAGCATTCCTTTAATAGCAATATATCTTTTCCTGGACAGCAAAGACATCCCCAATATGGCAAATTCACATTTAAAAATATCAGTTCATACAGATTATGTGGGAATAGATTCTTGCTGCCAAACACCTTGATCTTTTTCTGTTGGGTGTGGTCTAGTCTGAATGCATCTCATCTGAACCTGAGACGCATTCTAGTTTTTGTTTTCTAGACTACGGTGAAGTTAGCTTTGGACATGCTATCCAAACAGGGAAATGATCTGTCTTCACTACTTAGTGGCTTTCTTACAATTTTAAAGCACTGCAGAGAAGTAAAAAGTCTCTGGTTGAATCAGGGTGAGCTAGACACAGAATTGGGTAATATACTTTGTTAAACAAAATGGATGGAATAAACCTGAGCCAACTTTTGATAAGGCACAGCACCCTTTAGAGTGGACTGGGAGTAGGAATGAGTTAGATGAAGACCACTAAAGTTTTAGCCTGAGTGAAGAAAACAAATAGGGGATGTGAGCTGTAAATGTTACAAAGATGCAGAAGAGACAGATGACAGGGCCCAACCAAGGGGGAAAAAAAGTAAAATTAGAGCTACAGGGACATGGATCATACAAATATACTGTTATTTCTACTTGTGTCTGAATTTGTGCTGGATTCACTTTGGATCCATCCTTCAAGTATATTTTCTTGTCCTCAGCTGTAAGCTTCAAGATGAGACAGTCTAGGTCTGCAAGGCAAAGAGAAAACCAACAGGTCAGCAGGGATCAAGATATGCTTATGCCATACCTGACAAAGAAGGAAGAAGGATGTTCACATTATTTTTATCAGGGGTTATTTTGTTTTTTTTTCAGCTTAAAAAGTTTGGTGAGAATTTCTCTTTGGTTCAAGGCCTTAAGAATATCTGCTTCATTCTGTTCAAAACACTGGATATATCCTGAAGGTTAGATGGGATTGTGAAGCTAAAAAAAAAAAAAATAATTTCCATCCTTATCTTTTGTAAAAGGACATATGGAGTTAAAAGGCAAGATGCTGACCTGTTTTTGAGATCAGGATTATACCTTCAGTGTGCTGCAAATGAAGATTTGAACTTCTCAGGTGTGGTCACTAATGGCTTCTTCCTCATTTTCTGGTGCCTGAATTCAGACCCTGGGGTCTGATATGTAAGAGTGTGTGTTGGGTCAGAGCAGCAACAGAGGAGAGAGAGACTGTGCATTCAGCATGTAAAATGTTACATGAAGAAAAGAAAGTCCTAGGTGAGAGAGTTATTCAGTTCACTCAACTTTAAGCAGAGAATACATCCCTGTACCCTCTCTCATGAACCGGTGGAGAATTTTCCTTCGGAGAGGACTCTCTCCTTCCATTGATTATTGATGGCATGAGGTTAGATGGACTTGACAGCTCTGAGCAAGCACTGGTGCTGGAAGCTGGGTGACTGGAACCCTCTTGCCTACAGTGTGAATGCATTACAGGGATAATTCAAGTCATGTTACAGGGACCACCAGACTACCCATAGGGCTGATAATATCTCTTTGCTTGGAGGAGGGTTTAAAGACTATGTGCTAGATAACAGCTGGGGTCACAGGCATTTTGATACATCCACAGTGTGCAGGGGTCTACCTGAGCTAGTCCATATCCCTTTATAGTCAAGGGAGAGAAGTACTTCTCCTTAGGGGGCAATTCATTTCACTCTAAAACACACATTTAAAATGGGTCACCTCTTGAAATGGCTCTTTCTTCTCCTTGTTTAGAGGGTAGCCTAGAGGAGTTAGCTTAGATATAAACATACACGTGTGGGTTCTCTGTAAGGATGTAAGGTGAATCCCGTGGTTGGTAATCAACGGTGGGAAAGCACATACAGGATCATTATGAACAAAATGAGGCCTATTCAACCTGAGTGTTGAATGAGGCAGGACACCCATGGAGTGAACAACATGTCTTCGTGTAATTAAAAGTGGCTTCATAATCAACAGACACAATGAGAGAAAAGGCAAATAGCACTGGCAACCTTATTTCTGGTCTTTACTAATGCCTGAGTTCTCAACTTTATAAATTCCATAAGCAATGTCTATCTATACGTGAGTATGTATTTAAGTAATACAAATACATTAAATTTTTGTTTAGATTTTTCTCTGCATTTATCATAAGTGAGATTTTTCACAAATGTAAACAAGGCTAGTTCTGTTTTCTTCCATACATTTACAACAGTTTCCCCTAACTGAAGATCTGGTCTAGTTTTTACTGTATGTCTTCTTTTTTTTAAGTAACACAGACATATAAAGTGAATCAATATTTCTGCAGTTATGCTGATGCACCTCCACTTATAATTGCTGACAAGACCCAAAACTAAGTGGCAGTCTCCCAGTGAAAGAGATAATTTTTCTTTTCTGTTTTGCCCAAGCTTCCCTTGCCTATTTGACTTAAAAATAAGTTCATACTGAGTTTAGTAAAACCAACTCTCATATGTATTGGAAAGCTGACTGACTATAAGCAGTGTAACTTCTGGATGGGAGATATTATATAGTTAATATTAGATTGCGATGAAGGAAAGAAGGAATTTTCTTGCCAAAGGACTAAGAAAGTTGGATACTGTTATGAAACAACTGTTTGGTACATCTGCCTTGATGAGTTTTAGAAATAAAAAACTGGAAGCTCTTCAAAGCCCCCAAAACTGAAGGAATGTTATTTAATGCTTCCAAGCAGCCCTAGGCAGAAAGAGTTTGGCACTTAAATCTTTCCCTGGGGGACACTGTGTGATGTATTTTACATGTTATTTCTCAAAGTCCTGAATCTCATGGACCTAGGGACAGACTATTTGGTCCCCAGCTGTCACTTGACTTCTGCATACAGAGGACTACATGGTACCAATATACACCATTTTCTGTACTTTGGAATGTGACATGGAACAGGCCTTAGTCTAAAGAGTGGAACCAACCTGTCCTGTAGCTACACATTGTGTTTTAACAGTCCTATTCTTAATCTTGTCTCTAGTACTTTTATAGAAACAGGGTTACTAATTTCATCCCAAAGTCCAAACATTAGCATTGCTCAAGGATGTTCCACTACAAATTAATGCTAGTGACTCTTTTGAAAGCTTCTTGTTGCAGAAAAATGAAAACACTAGCAGAATTGGATCATGCCACTGGTAATAGACATATACTGACTTTGTATGGTTTAATATCTGGCAGTGGGTGAGAGAGACAGGGAGGACTGTCTCTCATGCCCAAGAGGTGGTTCTTATCAAAGGGATAATGATGGGCAGTATTGCTATTGACTAAATTAAAATTCTAAAGACTAATTCCCACTGAAATTCCAGTCTTCAATTTCTAACCACAAAGTAGTACTAATGATAGAGGATATGGTTGGAGGAATATTTACTCTACTGGGAGGAAGAGGAAATAGTAGCAGCAATGGTGGCCAGAGAAATATTTTGCTTTTCCCAGTTTGCATAGAGAAGAGGAAGTCAAATCTTTAATAGCACTTGAAATACACTGCCATTCTTCATGAGCAGTGCTTGTATAAAACTTCTATAAGATCATGGCGGAAATGGCATGTAACCTCACCCTGCCTTTTCCCACATGAGGCAGATGCCTTATAACCGTTCCTGTCCTGTTAGTTTTAATCACTGAACTATTCCAATGAGTTCAGTCTAGAGAGCTTCCCTGTTGAAGAATCTTGTGGTTTTGTCCACTGGCATCACATCTGCTGCAACATGAAATTGCACTCCTCTAAGTATGGCTTTTAAAAGCAATTCACAGTACTCCTGCTCAGTCTCTGTGCTAGTGCTATGTAAGAGAAAAAGTCTCCTAGATCCTTGGTCTCATGCCAGCTTACTTCAAACTGCCTGTTTATTTCTTACAATCAAACTGTCCATTCAGCAGGTCTTCGCATTGTTCTCCAAATAATTTCTCCAAATCCTCTATTATGATTCGTTTTCCCTTAAAAAAAAAAAAAAAAAAAAAAAAAAAAAGGGGGCGGGGGAACAAAACCAAAAACCTTCCCAGAAAATACAAAAAAACCCCAAACCAAACAAACAAAAAACCCTCCAATCTCTTTTCTTTCCGAGGGGTTCCATTCAAGTAATATTTCCAAATGTAATTTTTTTGACACTTCATGTGAGCACCAACACAAAGAGGTAACAGGTTTTATTGGCTTTGATGTGAAGCTGTAGGCCTCTTTAACTTCTCCTGGGAAACTTTGTGCTGTGCTGGGAAAGTGATGAAAATTAATGAGGAATTCTGAGTTCGGTTTTGTTAAATATGGTCACACCTAGGTCTATCTTATTCTGTGAAAGAAAGAATCAGAAAACAGGAAGTGTAAAAGCTTTTGTAAGAGATGCCCTAATAGATCTGTGTTTTGTCATCTGGACTCTTTCTTCTCTGATGAATGGTAGATTATTTAGAGAAAGCAGCAAGAAAATTCATACTAGTAAGACAGGGAAAGAAAAGTTCCCTAACAGCCTTCAGAGCTTATGTTTAAAAATGATAGTCTGAGCATTTGCTCTCCTTTCCACTTTCATTCTTGCCAGAATTGCTACCGGTGTATATCTATGGTACCTCGTTAATGGAAATGAAAAAAGACAAGTTTTGATCCCAGTAAGGTCCAGGGGGAAACCATTCATCTAGTTCAATTAACTCAGGAATTCAAGTTACACCTTTTGCGTATGAAATCCAAAAGTATCCTTTGCTCTGAATATAGCATTCTTAACAAAGCACAGCCTGGGTGAGTGAGGACACGAGAAAATAAGCTTCATGCTGTCTGTTTTGAAAATGATAGGTTAAATCCTCAAAGATGCTGCACACCTACAACTACCATTGAGGTCTCCATAGCAAAAAGTTATCCTACTAAGTGCTTAGCTTCTTCTAGTTTCCAGAATTTGGACCTTTCCTTCTACTTTAGAGAATTTTTTGTTGGTAATGACAGTTTGAATTCTGCTGAAAGGGAGGAAGATACTCTTTAAGCCTAGAGGCCTGAATAAGAGATGCTTTTCTGTGACTCAGTGTATGCAAAGCAAAGATGGTAACACCTATGAGAATGAGGATGGGTGAACACATGTACAAATGTTATGAAAATGGGATCAGTATACACTCAGATTCCTTTAATTTTTTCTAATTTGTTTATCATATGTGCTTTTTGTAGGTTTTAAGCTACATCAAGTCTAATATACATTTGCCTTTTTTTTTTTTTTTTAATTTTTTTTTTCCCCACTGTGAGATTTACTGTCCACTGTTGTATTGGATACATCTTGGTGTTACGGATTTCACTGAAATTCTCTTAGTGTGAATTCTTATTCCCTTATCTGGGAAAGAATTTGCCAAGAAGGACTTCTCTGAAGTACTTTTCAGTGATTCACTTTCACATTCTCTATCAGCAGTTTATCCAGTTTCCAGAAATGTTCGGCAGGGAAGTGGAACATGAAAATTCACTCATGGACAATTTGTTGTTGTTGCTGTAGTTATTTTTGCCTAAGATTCTATTAAATTTGCTATGACAGCTGGAGGTCTAATCTTTTGGATAGAAACTGCCAGATTTGAATATAACTACTGTAAAGAGGGAGACAAAAATACAAATCTGAGGGTTAAATCTCTGATGGTATATCTTATCACAGTGGCTGTATGCATCCATAGTAGCCCTGTGAAAATTGTTTCATTTTCCTTGTTAATCAAAATACAAACAGACAAAACCCAGCGATGATGGGGAATTGAGTGCTAAATGATTGCTTTATAAAATAAAAATAAAAAAGTAAGGGGAAAAGCTCCCAAGTTCCTATTAAAATCACAGGTTTAAAACAAGGCCAGTTTTTTTCAGGGCAACCAGATCTACAGTTCCAGTTTTTGATGTGTATGCTGATGTGAGAAGCTCACTGTTAAGTGGAGCTCCCTATTCTTACATTCTACTTCTTTAATTAGAAAGGTCTGTCATGATACCTAAAGCATCTTCTTAATCTACAAAATACTTTTGCTGGTGAAAGTCCAGTAGTTATTCAGTTATTTTGAAGGAATACTTAAAGCAGAAAATATAGTGTCAACATCCCATGGTCTTCAAGGAATTTGCGTGTTGTTTTTTTTTGGTTTTGTTTTCTTTTTGAAAGAGCCACCCCAGCTCAGCACTGTCATTAACTGTGAGTGGAGGAAAAAAAAAAAAAATTGGGTGTTTTTTTTTTTCTCTCTCTGTTCTTTTCCTTAACAGTTTGGATAGATCACAGGAGTGACTTACTCCCTCTATTTCTTCATGACAGGGCTCTTTAAATCCCCCTACTTCTGGAAGAAAAGGAGATACTGCTACAGTAAGATAAATAGGAACAACCTAAGCCAAAATATCCAACGAGTGAAAAGATATTTGGTTTTGTATTACACTTACCAAAGATCAAATCAGAAGGGTAACTGATGGATTGAAATTGCCAGTATTTTATATCACAATAAATCAAAGTATTTAGGATGTGTGAGATCATTAAATATAACTAGTTTTAGTGAAGTCAGTGGGACTATTAAGATAGTCCTGCTAATTCAGATAGTTGAAAATATGTGCCACAGTAGTTTGCTAGATTGAATGATGTGTGTTACGATAAATGAAGGAAAATATCTAGAGAGAGGAAGGTATCAGATCAGGCATAATTAGCAGATGTAAAAAAATTCAAAATATATACTTATTTGAAATCTTTCTGAGCCTCTATTTTAGTCAGTTATTTCATTTACCTTGCCTCTCACGTGAAAACAAGGATAATAATTTTCCCATAATTTTACAATCAGGATTTTATTTGGATAAAATCTCCTTAAGTCCAGATGCCATGCCAATAAGATACCACATCTCTGTCGTATTTGTGATTTTTTTTTCTTTTACCTGAAAATATTCTCTTTCACTTTGTTTTTCCATTGAAGTGAAAGATTCCCAAAACTGTCAGCGTTGCCTTACATATGTTTCTTTTTGACATTTTTTAAGCTCAGTGTTCCACATTATTTTCATTGTAAAATCCTTGATTCTGCTTCATGTTCCAAATATAAAGAATGGTGCATTCTAAGTTTCAAAAGTTCTGTTTTTAAATGTAGTACTTTAAGTTAGTAATCAGAGCCTATTTTGACTATGTGGTGCCTAGAGTACATATGAATATGCTAATCAGTTAAACTTAATAGTTCTCATTTGTATTAATGCAAATTAGGCGGCTGTACTTTCCGCCAAATATTTTCCTCGGTATTTATTAGAGAAATCAAAATCTCTTTCCACCCATAATAAGTTCTAATATTTCATCTTAACACTTTAAAGGGCGTGTTTTATTTTAGCTTAATCTAATTACATTGAATAAAATTGCATCTAAAAGCAATATAAAGTTACAATTTGTTCCATGTCAAATAATAAAAATGGCCTTTAAATTTTACATGAATTTGACCTTTTGGTTTGTGCATTTCAATTAAACCTCTTTCGTAATCCAAATGGTATAACATACTTTCTGTTCATTTGGTCTTGTACAGAGGTATCCAGCTGTATTCCCCCTGCCTCCTTCATTGTAGCCATCAGCCTTTCTTAACTCTCAGTCTCAACTTAGTCCCTTGAAGAAAGTTTGGAAGTTTTTCTGCTTACTCAAACAAGTCTTGTATGCATCTTGCACTAAATGGAGTCAGAAATGAAGCCATGTGGGATTGGATGTGTCCAGCATTCCAAAAAGGAGTAAGGAATAGTACCCACTCACAAAAATCTGGACTTGTCCTTTGCAACATGGCCTGTGGAACCTGAATCAGGAGCTGTTGATTAACAATTTCAAGTTACATTTCTAAGCTCCAGGAAAGTCCTAGATTTGAGGTGAAGCCCAAAAAGACAATTTGTAAGAACTATGTAGAGCAATCACCTCTGTTGTGCTAAGCACAGCAGCATGCCGGACCATGACAAGGTCTTTTATGACCTTTGGCCTTATAAATTTTGTTATTAATAGCAAAAATATTTTTGGTTTTAGTAACTTTCTTTTTTTCATGAGAGAACTATAAGAGGGTGCCTTACTATATCATCCTTCAGAATTATATTAATTTTATTTCAGGATCACACCAGCCATTCTCTTCTGAAGTAGAAAAATAAAAGGAACTTCACCATCAGTATTCAGAATTTTTCCAGCGTGCTGATGCCCGGCATGATGAAGGGCAAGACCTGTGTTGAAGGTAGCTCTACCCATCATCAACACAGATGAAATACAACTTTGATGGGGACACCAGGACTGCTGTATCTAACCCTGTACTTTCCAGCCTTTCCCCATCCTCACGTGTGGCTTGTCTGACAAGGCCAGGACCAGCCATTATTCGGTGTTTATTCAGTGCATAATTGCACAGTGGAGCCCCATACCTGATTGGCCCACAGGCACTCTTGTAAATAGCATGATTAATAATATACGTTCTGCAGAGAAATAGCTGAGAAGCTTGAAGCCTTGAACTTCTTTTGCAGCCTTAAATGTACTTTTAGACTCAATGGCTTAAAACTGACTCGTTTTGTTAAAGTAGAACTAACGAAGCCTGGTTTTCACTGGCTTTGTGTCTTGTGGCTAGACGGTGCTGTGTGTCAGGGAAGGTGCAAACCCTGATCCCGAGGCTGAGATGTTCAAAACTGCATTCTTCTATGTGGTCTCTTTCGAATCTAATGAGAGAGGGTTCACGCTGCAGCCTGTCTTTAGCGGCCGTGTTCACAGACTGTTTCTCTGCTACTCAGATGCCTCTTTTCTGAAGCTCATAGTAATTTAATATCCTTGACACCTCCAACCCTCAGCTAAATTTGATTGAAATGAGCTAATCAGTCTGTAAAGTGAGACAGACAGACAAATAGGCAGAGATGTGTGTGCTCTTTGACCATGATAAGCCTCATTTCCTTCAGAAATCAGGGTGAAAAGAAAAAAAATCCATGATGCTTTCGGTTTAATTTTGCCTTCTTTTCTTTTTTCTTTTTCTTTTTCTTTCTTTCTTTCTTTCTTTCTTTCTATTTTTTTTTTTTTTTCCCAGGGCAAACTAACCCCAGCATTAAAAGCAGAACAACATCAACATCAGACTTCAGGGAAAAAAGAAAGGGGCAAGCTATTCTGGGGCAGGGGAAAGATTTTGTTCCCCCCCCCCCTTTTTTTTTTTTTTTATATATCACTGCAGTAAAAATCAAACTCCAGAGCTTTAATGGAAAAAATCCCTCTTTTTTTTTTTTTTTTTTTTTTTTTTCTGGGAAGAAGGAGAAGATGGGAGAGAGGAGGGGAAAAGAAAAAAAGCTGAGCGACTGTCAGATCAGCTCAGGATCTCCATTAGAATGCAGAGTGCTCCAGAGTAATTACAAAACAGCTGTAATGGAAAATTGGTAGTCAAACCCATTTTCCACCAACTAGAACGGTGAATGGGCTCCATTATGTTCCTAATTCTCATTAACTTAATTTGCATAGGAAACAATGAAGGAATACCTAATGAGTTAGACTCAGCTAGCAGCAGATCGATACCCCTGTGAACAGGGGTTCGACCCATAATTACAGGACATGTGGCAAAGCCAGAATGTTTCTCCTCTTACATAGGGGAGATGGAAAGGTTGGCCTTGCTGTTGTTATTTATTTAAAGCCTGGAAATGTGGTGCTTACAGGGGTGGGGATTTGTTGCTGTTTGGAGCTGGTGGGGAGGGAGGCTTGTTTTTTGGTTTTTTTTCTCACTTTGTTTCGCAGCTTTTAGGAAGAAATGTATTATTCCACTTCCTCTGCTACCTTAAAGAAGCAAATTCTTAAAACCTCTTCTGGTGTCCAGAGTTTAATAGCTGGGATTCATTGATGCTGCACACTGGGGGCTGCAGCCAACACACTCACAGCATGTGTTCCGGGGCAACTAAAACCCAGATAAATACACATCGTGTGTCATCATGCCCCAGACTTCGAGCCCAGCCAAAAGGCAGAGCCTATTCACCTGGGCTCAGCTCTATGCAAACACTATCACACGGTATTAGAGGACCAACAGATGTAAATACCTCTGGCTCAGGGTGCGTGTGTCTCTTCACAGTGTAATCCAGGGAAGGTCTGTGTTCAATTCCCGTTCTTGGCAGCGTGACTGTATTTGCAGTCTTGGACATGTGCATTCAGCTCTCTGGCCTTTTAACTCCTGCATGTGGAACAAGGATAGCAAATCCCTGCTCTGATTTGGACCCTAAAGTGTCCAGGGAAGGGTCTGGATTAAACAAAAATTAAGGTACTCTGAATGAGGAATATTTTCTCTGACTGCTAGCAAGGTGGGATGCTGCCGCTTCTGTAAGCTAAGACAGTTTTTCTGTTTTTCCTGATTTGCCAGTCCTGTACCACAGTAGCTAGATCATGCATATATCGATGCAGTTACTTGAAATGGCTGAATCTCTCCCAATGGTCTCACAGTTTAATTTAGTCTCTATTGTTCTTTCTGAGTGAAATTTCCCTTGTGAAGAGGACTTCGGGGGCTGGGGGGG
>JAWWTY010000088.1:66566680-66588764 GCA_035222235.1 Margarornis squamiger | reverse complement strand
CTTATGATAATACATTTATAAAGGTACACTATGGTGCTGAAGTAAAACTCCGGGAGAAAAAAACTATTAGGGGTTTTGTTGTTGTTGTTGTTGTTTTTGTTATTACATATAGCTTACTCTTTAGCAAAACAGGTTCCCAATATTGCTGTCCTTGTCTTGCATAAGATACAGCTATTGTCCTACCCAATTCTGGGGACCTACAAGGATATAAAGACAGTCACAACCAAAATGTGGGAGGTTCTGGGTTGAAACAATGTAATCTGTAAAATTCCCAGATAATCTTCTACCATATTTCTTTACTTTGTGACACAGAGTTTATACTGTTGAGGAGTTGGGTAGTAGTAGCAGAGGTACTCTGACCTCTGTGATTACCTTGATGGTGGTTGAGAAGTAGATGGAAAGAGGCAGGAATTAGCAATCTGTGAGTGCGAGAAAAGACTGGAGTGGGATAAAGGAATGCCACAGAAATTTCACCAAATATTCTGAGCTGGAAGGAACCCACAAGGATCATTGAGTCCAACTCTTAAGTGAATGACCCATACACGAATGTTCCCTGGTAATGTTGAGCCTGAGGAAATAACTTTCAGAAAAGATGTTTCAAAAATCCTTACACACTCTCTTATATTTCTGAATTTTCTTAGGAATTTTTTTTTCACAAGAAAGTAGAAACATTTCTATGAGAAGCAGACACCATCTAACTAAGAATATCCACTGAACTGAACATTTGCAGGTTTCTTACATATTAGTCAGGGTTGACAACAGTCTCTCAAGCCTTTCAGTACAAAAATCATTGTGTTTCTATGTGTTTGCTGTATTTATACCAGAGACCTCCACACCTGAACCACAAAACATCACTTTCACCACACATCTATTTTATAAATCAGGCACCGGACAATCAAAGGTTCCTTTGTATTCCTTTTATTGCATCTTTCTGCATTCTCTAGTTCTTTGTATGAAGGCAATTTTGCCTGCACTATATGCTTTGTCTACAATGAAGTGTCTTCCCCCATTTCTTATGTTGGGCTGCAGAAGGCATTTTAATAGCCCCATTTCATCCACAAACAAAGAAAAGAAATAATAAACAGCAAGTGATTTATTTATATGGACAAAATGATTTGATGTTTTTCCTTGTTGACAGACTGATCTGGCAAGAATTACATTCTATTGATAAAACTGTGAAGGAATGCCATTCATTGACCACGTGAAGTTAAGGGATTGGGGAAAATGAATTTGTCCATAGAATTTTCTTTCCCAAGCTGTCAGATGCTTCTGGAGATTTGAACAGCTTCATGCTCACAGTTGCATTCACGTCTATTTTATCTTTATTTATTTAACCATTTTGTCCTTTCTGGCAAACATTTCTATAAATGTAAGAAAATTTTAACAGTCTGTTTTAGCAGTTAGCTACCAAGATCTAATATTTGAGACATATCTTGGAGGGTCTCCAGAATATTTTGCACTTTCCCTATCCTTAAATAAGTAAATCCCTAGAGAACATGGTGATTTCTTGAAACTTTGAAATATTTCCTTTTTCATACACCAGAATATACAGTTTAAAGACTTGTGACCGGCTGCTTCTACAATACATTCTCTCCATGCACACCACAATTTTTTATGTCCCATGTGATTCTTATAGTTACTTTGCTGTCCTGAAAACAAACTGAAAGGTAAAAGACCTCCTCACACAGAACAAGAGGAACAGATGCATTTCAAGAGGGTAGGAAACTCAAACAAGACTTAGTATCTGAAATTATCCATTACATCTATTTGTTCCTTTTTTTCTACTTCTCTCTTGGGCTCCGTTCATGATCCTTCTGTAAAATATTTAGTCTTACAAACACACACACTCAGGGACCTGTCATTTTTAAATAAGGGCCCCACAGGGAAAGGAAAGTAGTTTTAATTTAGATCTGTCTTAACCAGAATTAAACCAAGCTTTAGATCCCATGTGGTGGTATAAGTTTGACATTTGCTTCTTGCTTTTTTCCAAGCTAGCGAGCACAAATGTGCTTCCTCTATAAAGTAGCAGAAAAGCTAAGATTGAATGTAATTAAAATAAAATACAACAATATTAAAATAATATTAAAGGAAGGAAATGTAGTGCATAAACTAGTCATTAACCCCAGCATCCTCAATAGATTTAAATTTGAGTAACTGCTGGTTGATTTGCCTACTTATAATTCCCACTCTAGTTTTAGCTGGATATTATATTCTTTTTCATTCATTAAAGCTTTGCAGCTGCTTTCCACTCCAGTGAGGGGTTCACTGTCATGCCGAAGGGAATGATTCCTAGACAGAAAGAAGTTTTCAATCCTTTGGGAATTTCTACAATGATTCCAAAGGGGCCTAGGATTTTACCCATAGGCTCATATCCATGCTATAGATTAACCTGGTATATTGCATCTAAATTCTCTTGAATCCTAATGAAGCCAGTTAAGTGAAACGCTAGTGCAAATAAGTGCACAGACTATCAGAATACCCTGAAGCTGGACGTTTCACAGCTATGACCCAAATCTGGATCCTGACACTGCGTTACTGGCCTTTCCTCTCCCTTTCCACTGTGTATGTACATATAGCCTAGGAAGACATACTAAAACCTTTTAGGATGAAAGGTTCTGGATAACATGTAGTCATAAGATGTTATTTATGCAGTTTCCTTGGAGGAAGATTAACTGGGCTGAGGTATGTACACTAATGCATGAGTCAGCTGTGATATCATCACTGCAGATACATGGCTGATTCAGATGACTTAAAACACAGAGCCATACTACAAAGCAGTTCAGAGCAGGAAGTTAAGAATGATTTCAAAGCCAGCAGATACTGCAGGAGAAATCTGAGTTGGTAGAATATAATTACACCAGTCAGCATGTTGCCCAGGCAAGTAAGTGAATGAATATTCTCCTGTCTGTGTGAGAGCCAGAGGCTTCTTTCAAATATCCATAACTCCAAGTTTAGACATGATTATGAGGATGTTTTGGATTTAATATTGATTTAGAGAGCACAAGATATTGGATGGAGTCCTGCAAAGTAAATCTTAGGACCTGACAATCCCAGTGAAGGCTCTAGTCACCTGTATGAGTTCTGAAATCCAGTCCTACAGCTGCTCTCCTGGTTCATAGTCTGTGTGCCTCCAGTTATGGCACCTGACAGACTTACAGCACTTCCAGAAATCCATCTTTAGCCCAGAAGCCTCCAGAAGCTCAAGAACAGGGCCCCATCAGATCTGTATGAAGTGTCTCAATCACTTTTCATAAAAACTGTGCAATTTAATGGACAAGGCAGACAAAGAAATTGTAGCACAACTTGGAGAATGAAGATCATGCAAAGGGACCATGCAGAGCTGTCAGCACTCTGGAAATACGCTTCTGGATTCACCAGTCACTGGTACAGCAGAGAGAAAACCTGTGCCTCTGGAGTCTTCAGTGATTTAGGCATAAAAACATTCTTCCCTGGCTTAATCAAGAAGCACGTTCAATGAATTAAGCTGAAAAACCTCTTATGGGGTTTGCACAGACAGGAAAATCCAGTCTGGGACAGCGTAGGGACAGAGGTACAGGGAGGTCAAAGTCCAGCCCAAGGACTCAGCCCTCCCAGCTACTTCACTATAAGATTGCTGTATGCCTTTTATTTATTTCTTTAGTTAACGAGAAGGCACCCATATTCTTCTCTCTTCTCATCACACACCTTGCTGCCAGCCTCTTCTTGCTCCATTTCATGTGCAATCAATATTATTTGACAACATACAGGTCAGCAATGATGGCAGTTATATCAGCAGCATGGAAATTACAAAAGAAACTATTGTTTGTCTTGAAATTAAGGGCCACTGAAATCAATAGTACATTTGAAAATTGATATCGATCACTCTGTGTGTGTGTGCGTGTGTGTGTGTGTGTGTGTGTGTATGGGTATGCATGTATTTGCATGTTTATGTACAGGAAGCATTTTGGGGATTAACTCATCTTTCAGCTACACAGTTACTATTGTTTTTGGACAAAGCCAATGAAATCAACCTAAAAATTATACACATATGAATCTTTTTGGAGCAATTGAAAGGAGAACAATATTGACATCTCATAATTGGATTTCCCCACTTATAATGGTAACAGCCACTGGTTTTGTGATTATTTTCCGAGGCTTGGATGTTGGTTTATTGTTTTCAAGGTTTGTTCTGGGTTTTGTTTTATTTATTTAAAGGTTTCTATTCAAGTCATATCAAGGAGAGGGGAGGAATAATGTCTGCAAATGTCATTTGGATCAAACAAGCCAAGAATAGTAATAGTTATTGTTTGGCATGTTTGAGTGCTATTGTGTAACAAATAGATTTGGAGTCATCATTTGTTTAAAAAGGCAGTAAATGAAACTTTATGAGATAGGGACAGAGTAACGACACAAAATTACCCATCCAGAACTCCTCATAGTGATCAGTAAAATGAAATAGATTAACTGGGTTTTTTGCCCCCCTCCAAGACACCAAGAATATAAGATGCAATCAAAAATATTTGTTATCTTTGACCCACATTGAACCAAAAAATTTCATAGTAGTGGCTCATGACAGCAGAGTTTGGTGGCTAATGACTGGATAACCAGACGCAGATGAGAACATAACAAAAGGCCAACCAAGTATTGTCACAGTAAGAACAAGGATTTGTTGATAAGTAAACTGATCCTGGCAAGAAGTATGACTATTGTCTCCTGATATATGCTAATCCCATGTTTCATGATTTCTTCTCCCTATCTGAAAGGACAAGTAAATTGTTTTCTCTTTATTTTTTTCTCCGCCTTTGTCTAATGAATAATTTATTTTGTTCTCTGAACTTCACCTACAAATCATGAGTGAGAGCATATCTATGAATGGTACATTTCTATGCAAATGGTGCTGAAGTACTTTTTGTTTGGTTTACTCTTACAACTTGGGTGTCAAACTCAGCACTGGATCTGGGGACAGGAACCTTTCTTGGGGGAAGTTAACAGAGACAAAAGAAGTACTGTTTGGTTTTTTATTATTTTTCTCTAATATTACTTTTCTTTATTGATTTGTTTTGCCTAATTAGAAGAAAACTCAGCAAAGAGGGAGTTTTAGAAGTCCTTGAATAGAACTTGGTCTGCTTCAGTTTCTTCCACCACTAAAAATTGAAAGATAGCATCAGTTGAGACTCATACAATGACTTGTGGATCAGATTATTTGAAACTATAAAGTTTTACATGAACAGTGGGCAGAACCTCTGTACTTTCACTGGCAAGTCAAATATTGCACTGTGTCATGCAAAGGGTGTAGAGTCAGACGCTTTGCAGGGTAGATTATGGCAAATCAAGGCGTTTGCCATCATCCTTCCTTAGTCAGTGTTTTTCCTTCATTTCTCTCCTTTGCTTGTATCAATTTTCACTACATGGAATTTCCAGAACTAAGCTATTTTTTCTGGAAATTCTACAAATGCCATTTTCTAACTGTTGTTTCAAGACAGCCTTCAACCACTACCCCCACGCTCCACCCCCTCAAAAAAAAAAGCAAACCCAAAAAAAACTAAACCAATCTACATTCCAAAATCTACATTCCATCATTATTACTCATACAATTGATCTGTTAAACCTGACTTGCAAGAAATGTGTCTGTTAGATCTTAATTATCAAGACAATTCTTCTCACAGATATTGTAAATATTGTTATTTATTTATTACATGGCATGTGCCACCAGGCTAGAGGCACTTTCCCACGAATTATAAACTACTTGGCCAAATTTTGATCACTCTTATGCCACCTTGATGTTACAGGTCCCCAGATGGAAGACACTATAAAAAGAGTGCTAAGTTTGAAGAATGTTCGTTTGAACATTGACAGACAGCAAGAAGACTCTTTTCCAGGCTGTGGGCCAAACTGTGCTATGAGACTCTGTGTTCCAAGTCTAGTGTAACTCCCCTGAGTCATCACCACTCTCAATATTTCGAGTCTCAAGTTTTTCCCTGCAGGTCTATCTGCTCCTTAGCCTAATGAATCCTTTTTTGGCTTTTCTTTGCCTGCCTTTCTCGATAATCCCAAATCCTCATCCTTTCCCTTCAGGTTAAAATAAAATCATGAAAAATATTCCTTAATTTAAACAAATATCCATTTCCCTCAAAATTAGATCCCCATTGAATTATATAATTATAATGATTTCAGTTCACCAAAATTGCTGCAACTATCTTAGTTTTTTAACAATAAGAAATCTGGCCCATAAATAAATTTAATAATGCTGAAAACATATTTTACTGAAAAATCAAGGAAATGCTCTGTCAGTAAACTACTTCACCTGTATTGTGTTGATCTACTTTATTCATCAATTTCCAGCTTGCATCTTTCTCTACTCCTATGTTAATTGTTAAATTGTAATTGAAATATGAAGACATATCAGTCTTGTAAATCTGGACTATGAAGTAGGAGATAAATTCTAGCAAAAGCTTACATAGCTGCAGAACTTAAAAACTTTTGGGTTTTGTTTTTTTTGTTTGATTGCGGTTTTTTTATTTCTTTGAGGGTTTTGGTTGTTTTGTTTTGTTGGTTTTGGGCTTTTTGTGACTTTTTTAAGGAAATTGAGGAAACTTAATCTATATCTTGGAACATGAGGCCACAATATTCAAGCTCTTCCCTTTCAAACATCTGATCTAGCAGTTTTAGCAACACAGCTTTCCTGATGTGACGTAGAAACAAATTTGTCTACTGTAGCATTTACAGACTAGAAGATCAACCTCTACCCTGAAATGATTGTCTAAGTCCTCCTGGTTGTCAGGGTGGAACAATAAACTCTTCTTTTTTGGTGTCCTCCCTTTGGAGCATACAATGGTGGCAGGGATCTCCCCAGATGGGAGATCAGCTGAGAATTGATATCCACATTATCAACCAACTGGATCCAGAGCACTTAAATAAGTCCCACATCTAGGGTTTTCTGTGACATACAGCAAGGGAATTCTGTCTTTTGGACTTGCCATTGTAACTTATGACAGAGACATTTTCCTTCCATATCCTGAAGAAATATACTTTCCCTAATAGGAAATATAACCTACTTACATAAATTTCAATGATATTGCTTATGGATTTTAATGTCAGTAAAAATTAGTGTTACGTTACTGCTCATTATGACACATTTTATTTAATATTGTATCCGAAACAGTGAGCTGGGGAAGTCTAATCACCATAATAAGCATACTTAAATGAAATCTGGAAAAATAAAACAAGAGAAGATGACTGAGCCACGGAATGGAGGCAGTCTAGGATTTTTTGGTAGATTTTTGATTATTATCAATATTATTTAATTTTAGCTTGAAGAATTCAAGCTATAGAAAAATAATGGAACATAATCCAAGTTCCAAATAATAACAATAATGATAAAAATAAAAACTATGTGGGAGAAGTGGAGAACAAAACTGTTTAGCAGAAATGAGCGAGCAGCAGATTGGAAGTATGAACAAACCTGTCCAATGTCATAGCATGCCAATTTCTTGAAGATGACAGATGGTAGAATTTTCTTTTACTGCACTCTACAGAAATACACAATAAAGCAAAATGCACCTCCTTCTCCTCCATGCTCTAGCAGGTCATTACTAGATTTCTTGAGACATTACACTGATCCTCCCTTGGTTTTCCTTGACTTATTTTATTTTGCATCATTCATCTCATTTCTTATATTTCTTTTTATTCCTCCTTCTTTTAATGCCAAAGTGTTGACGTTTTCATCCTCTTCCCTGTTATTAGAGATTTATATATATTCAAAAAAAGATTAGCTTTTTAATGAAAATTTTCATCAAAATGGTGAACACCAACATCTACGGGAAAGTGCTTTAATTTTTAATGTGGTCCATTCTTATATTTTCATATTCCAGAGTCTACAGATTCTCTTTGGAAATAACTACCTTAGTGACATCTCCACATTACCAAACTTTTATTATTTTTCTTCTCAGGTGGCCTTACTCACATGCTTTTAATAAAATTCACCTGTGTAGTGACGCTCTTTTGCTGGCCATCAAACAGCTCCCCTGAGGGCGCAGATAGAGAATGGCTACACTAATGAGTAAAAGACTGTCTGGGAACATTCACAGACAATAGAAGATGATTTCTGATACTACTAAATAGAACAGTTCCAGATATGGTTTAGGATTATGACAATTATCAGCCTCCAAAGCTATTCCTTGGCATTGTTTAAGCAAGCAGTGTGGGTCAGGGACTGTTTTTAGTAGGCAGTTAAAATCATGTTTGAAAAGCTAAGAAATGGCTATAGTGTGGATGAGAGCCATTTCATGGCATTCATTCATTATGGAATGGACCAACAAATGTTTAATTTACCTCTAATTGCATTGTTTAAGAAGAGTTTTGGAGCATCTCCTCACAAACGCACTGAGGTGAGAGCAGAGAATGAGGGAACAATTGCATGTATATTTCGAACCAGTTAGTATCCTCAAATGACTGATACTGATTGTATTGAGTGGAAAACACACTTTCATTTTGCTTTTCATGCTCTTTCTCAATTTTGTCTATTTTCTGTCTTCAAAGAGTAAGATTTTCAGATCAGGGACTATTTTTCACTCTGTTTATGACTAAATCGTAGCACAAAACACCATACCCCTATTGGAGCCAAAAGAGTTATGACAATTCTCATTAACCTACAGACCTTCAACTTAACTTCTCGTTACCAAAACCATGCAATTATTATTAATACAAATAGAATGATCTTTCTGAAGATGTTTATGGAAAAGCCTACATTAATACTCATCTTCTCATTCCTTGCCTTGTTTAGTAAGAAAACACCATCCTTCTCAAAAATATTTACTAGATTTTACTCAATGGCTAATTTGAAAAGCTTCATAACTCCTTCTAATAACAATATAGCTCTTTAAGATGGATTACCAGCTCCTTCTTTCTGTGAAATGGCAAGAGCTTAACAAAAATGCAGAGAAAAAGGGGACAGATAACACTTTGCCGAATGATTTCCAAGAAAATAATTCTGGTAAACTAGTTTTGGGAGAATAAATGAAACACAGGGGTACAACAAACACATTAAAAAGTTGCCACACAAACAGAGATATATTTTATTTGTTTGTTTCTCTGCTTCTGGTGTCATCCGTGGCCTGTCCGTAGGCAAAGAGACTGACACTTGTAATATCCTCCCTCTCAAGCCGTCTGTCGGCTGGGAAATAATGAAGGGAACTGAGCTTGTTTCAGCAGAGATCAAGATTTCTAATGGGAAACTGGTGATGGAGATTGTCTGAGTGCTTGTGCCCTGAGCATGGATGAGTTAGTCAATGTCAAAACATAAACCATCACTCAGGGATTGTGGATAGGTATGTTTGGCTCCACAGTTGCATGCCGTGTTGGGAAAACTCCATCATGTGCTATGCTTTTTTTAATTATAATTTATTTTTAAAGGCAGAATTTTCTTTTGTAAATGTTCAGTCAGACAAAACTTCATGCTAGGTATAGAAGTCTTTGTCACCATTTCAACATGTGAGGGAAATGCGTTATATAGGAGTCCCATACAGACTTTTTCTCACTGCATACTATTTGTACAATATGTAGTGGTTTTTCTTTACACCAGTTGTGGTCAGCTGGAGGTTTGCTTAACCTTAAAAAAAAATAAAAATTAAAAAAAAAAATCAACTAGGCTACTGCTAAAATGTTAGAAATTCCATACAAAATCAGCACGATGACACATTATTTCTCCTTCCCCTGGCTGCTTTGTCTGCTGACACTGAAAGTTGTTTGGACCTGGAATTGCTTCTTCTTACAAGTTTGCACAGTGTCAGCAAGTGAGACTTTACTCTGACTCGTAGTCTCCAAATTCTGGCGTAATATATATAAGTACATGGTTTGCAATATATCACTGGTCATTACTGAGAACAAGAGATAGACAATCTTCTCTTGCAAATGGCTTAAGTAGTTGATCCTGCCTTGGGGAAAGAACTACATGGATTATACACCCTCTTAAGACCCTTTGCAGAGCTGTTTTTCTGTGATTGCACCTAATACATACTCTGCCGCCATTAAAACATTTGGAATCTGAAGTAGGACTCCTCATTTAGAATAAAGGAAAGTGGAAGTAAGTCCATGTGAAAAACAAAACAAAGTGAAACAAAACATATCTTTGTTTCCAAATGGGTTTAATGAAAAAGAAAAAAAGAAAAAAAAAATGTCCTGAGTCAGATGTTATTCAAAAGCAGTCTTTTGGATTGTTGGATTGGATCTGTTTCCAATTGTACATCTGCTGTTCTTTATTTCATTGAATATATTTTGGATATAAAAATCACTTGCTGTACGCTTCGGTGGGAAGCACGTGTCAGAAAGGGGAAGCAAGTTCATCTCTTGAAGGGAGTAGTAATACCTAAAAGCTTCTGTAAGTCACTAATGCTGCTGCCATAGCTACAGAGATGATTCTGTCTGTGTTCTCTCACCAGTTTCCTCATGTGCTTTGCTTAGGTGTACTGCAGGTGCTCCATAGTTTCCATCTGGCACTTCTCCATCTTAAGACCAAGCTGAAGACATAATATTTAATCTACAGTAACCACCTACTGCTTTCAAGTCCTCTGTGAAGACCAATACATTTTCTTTTAAATTATCTAATCAGAATAATACAGTGATGAACAGACACCTGCTTAACAAGTAGAGGGAAAAATTAGAGGAATAACTATAACAGCTTAAAAGTTTTTCTAGGTCTGCTTAAGCTCTTGTTTCACTGCTTAGAAGATTTAGGGGTCTCAGTTTCTAAGTTACAGGAGAAAACATGTTGTTCTCTATTATGCATAAAAATTTGGAAGATGTGGTGGGTCATCCATCCAGAGAGCATCTTCCCTTCTAAATATCAAACTCCCTGACAATAATTTTTCTCAAAGAGCCATTCTCCATATCTGAACTTTCATTATCCCAGAATCCCAGAATAGCTCAGGTTGGAAGGGACTGCAGTGTCCAACAGGTCCATCAGGTCCAACCTCCCTGCTCAAGCAGCTCCATCCTAGATCACACTGCACGGGACTGTGTCCAGGCAGTTCTTGAATATCCCCAATAAGGGAGACTCCACACCTTCTTTGGACAATCTGTTCCTGTGCTCAGTCACTACATAGTAAAGAAGTTCTTCCTCATGTTCAGGTGGAACTTCCTGGGCATCAGTTTCTGCCTCTTGCCTCTTGTCCTACTGCTGAGCATGCCCAAACAGTGCCTGGTCCATCCTCTTGGCATTCTCCCTTCAGATACTGACAGACTCTTTTGAGGTCCCCTATCAGTCAGCTCTTCTTGAGACTGAACACACCCAGCTCTCTTTGCCTTTCCTTGTAAAAGAAACGCTCCAATCCCTTAACGACCCTTGGATTACTCCACTGGATCTGTCCCAGGAGCTTCATGTCTCTCTACTGAGGGACCATCATTCTAGGTAAGGCCTCACTATGCCTTTCACAACAACAAAAGTCTTTGATGCAAGTTCAAGAGGTGATTTTTTTTTTTATTTTTTTTTTTTTTTAACCAGGTCTATTGTGCTGGTCAGACCATCTGATGACCTTGCACCATGTTGGGTCATTACTCTAAGCTGTTTGGTATCTGAACTCAGTCTTTCCTCCTGGCTTGTGAGCTCTGATTTTGGATCTGCAGATAAAGCATCTCTCTTATCTTCATTTTAGCTCAGAAAACTTGCATGACAGTGCACACTATGAGCTATGGTTATACATTCAGAACAACTTCCTCTTTGTGACCAGGCATTTCTCTGTCCTCCAGAAGAGATAAAGGACATCTTCTAAAGAAAATTTAAAGTATACCTCATGAAATTATCATATGTTAATCGACCTCCTCAGATACTGATGTGCACTCTGTATTATTACAAAATCTATGAAACTTTTGTTATCAGAGCTCTCCAGTGTTACCTTTTGAGTGAGAAGTCCAGCAATGAATGAGGTCTTTATATTTATTTAGTTGTCTTTTGTGTCCATCTAGCAGATGCTCTTGCTAAGTACAGTTCCTCACTCTCGTGGGCTTCTCACTGCAGAGGGTCTGAAAGTTCAACCACAACCCCTATAGGATAAGGTTTACATCCTTTTCTGTCCTTTTTGAATTGCTGGAAACTCTCTCATCCTTCATTTAATAATAAATAATTGTAATAATTAGTATTATTAATAATGCAAGATCTCAGAGGGCATAAGCACTGGTAAAACATAGCATCCAAAAGATTTCTGTGAGCATAGAAATGCTCCCCCAAGGAAATAAAGTAATCAGAGGGAAATATCTTGAAACCAATGTAACTTGGGAAAAATGTGGTGTTTCTAATATGTTTTTGGTGCTCTATGGAGCAACAAAAAAAATCCCATTAATTATTATAATTGTTGATTATTTGTTGAGCACTAAAACTACAGTCAGGGTAATGAATGATTTTTAATTTTCAAAGCTTTAGGATACTTCAGTGAAGAGTTTGGAGGATTTCAGTCAGTCTCAGGCTGAAGAGGTCACAGAGCACAAACGCAGCATAGTGAACACTTCTTTCCACAGTGCTATCTATAAACTGTAGACCAAATAAGACTGAGCAATTAATTTTCTCTTTTTTATTGCCTGCCAGGAATACTTCAGCATGGAACTCATTCTGTCCAGAATATCAGTGTCCAGACTATTTTGAGCATCTGAGTATAATTGGTAAGCTTTGGGCACCTATTCCATGAATAGATGCATTTCATCCAAGAGAAGCAGGTAAAAAATTTTACTTTCAAGGTCAAACCAAGAATTTTTGCAAAACATCCCAGAAGAAAACTACCTTGTCAGTCTAGAGATTACCAGGATTTTCACATTCAGATGGCTTCCCAGGTCTGTCCAAGTGGTTGAGGACCTTCACTACTGTTTGTAAGACAGAAGAAAATGTACCCCAAGGGGGAACACACATTTCAGACCTAGGCAGATTTAACAGAGAGATTACAGGCTCCCAAAGGATTGTCGTGTTGCCTCTAGTCTCATGAAGACATGGAAAGACAGGGAAAGACAGAAGTCCTGAGTATGTCTTGCAGCATAAGGTAGCATTGGGAGAAAGGACAAGGGAGGCAGCAACCTTCTGGATTTTGGTGAGGAGCACAAGTGTGTTGCTCCTCCTATTGAACAAGTCACCATCATGGCTCACAAATCAAGGCTGAAACTGGGAAAATTCCACAGCAAATGAATCTCCCATCTTTTCATGCAAATAATTCCATTTCCTTATGTATTTTTTGAATTGCCTCTCAAACTCTTCCAAACAACACAAGAAGAGCACTTTCATACACAAACATAAATTTTCTGTTCAGTGATGAACAGTACCCTCTAGTACCCTACCTCTTCATTCTTTGACCTCAGGCTGCATCCATGAACGTTAACCCCAGGCTGCTTCTCCCCTCCTCTGACCTCCTGGGAAGAGTATTTTTTACAGTAGAAACTCATGTTTTAGCTGGCAAAGTGGTAACACTGGGCCTGATTGTCAGCCTTTCTGGGCTGGTGAGGTTTTTATGAAATTAGACATATTTGTCTTGATGTTTAGTAGAGAGCATGAAATTCAAATCTGTGTGTTTGGCATTCCACAGGCCAGCGCTTTAATATTCAATGACATAACTTCATTGCGGTTTTGACAACACTATATAGGAGTTGTGCTTACCATTGAAAATTAAAGCCACTGAAAGAGTTGACAACAGCAGAATTGTGAATGCTTCCAGGATCCTGAAGTGATTGTTATTCCAGTTTGTCTAGAAGTGCTTATTGTGTTTGTAATACCGTCAGTTCCACTTAAGGGCTACTTGAAGTCAATGCAATACGGGTAAGTATTACAGAAATCTTTCTTTCTTCCTGAACATTTATAACTCTGTGGCTCATTTGCATTTTCATTTGCCCATATGTTTATTGATTAGATTTTTTTCCTTGAAATCTTATCCAGGGGTACTGTTTATATCTGTCTATCCTATCTACCAAGATTCTTATCTGGTCCTTGTCTCCATCATATTTTAGAACGTCAGAATCACTCACAGGCTTTTATCTTCAGCTCTGAGGGAGGGAAGTGCTGTCTGTGTTCCAGAAATTGGAGATTTGTATGCAAGCCCACGAATTATGAAAACTCTCTATTCTAATTTCCTGAACATGATAGTTACACAGACTGCTCTTGCAATGATTTCTGCAGTGAAAAGGGATTGTGTACTGAGCATCCAAACTCTGTTCAAAAACCAATAGCAGTAGAAAACATTACAAAAATCAACCTCCAAATCGCAATAATTTCAAAGTAATGCAACTATAAAGCTACAAAACTGATATGCATAGAAGTCAGGGAATTAAGAATTTTTCTTTTCTCAGTGACTTTCACATGCACATCCCAGAACAAAATTGTTTTTTTTTTTCAGATTTAGTCTGCTGATCTCCTTTCATCATATTTTATCTTGTAAGATCTCCATGCTGATATGGAGAATGAAGCTTAATTTTTTTTTAACCAATTTGAGGCATGTGGAACACTTCACCTTTTCTCCATCATGCCTTGCAGTTCAATTGCAGAGCTTTGCTGACAGAACTTATTTCTCAGAAATGGCATTTAGACACAACCCATGATACTTCGAATTTTACAAGCCCAAATCCTTCTTGGAAATTAATCTGAAACACAATTTTCTTATTTTTCATTAGCTCTTCTCCCTGCAGGCCTTGCCCCTCAAAGACAATGGTCAAATGCTGTGGAATATGACAGATATCCAGATTCTTCCAGTAAGCAAAGTGCAGCTCTCAATGGGCTTGGCAGACTTGATGGCTTGTACAGGCTCCAGCTCCTGATTTAGAATGTTAAGTTCACTGATTTAATTTAAACCCTTTAAAAATTCAGTGAAAATTTTTACTTCAATTAATGTAGTATGGGGCTCTGTCTGACTTTGTTGCACTTATGTAAACATTTAAACAGAGAAATAAAAGAAATATGCAATGAATATTCACAGTAATGAAGAAAAAATATTGACCCATGAAATTTGTGAAATATCTTGAAATAAATTTATATGAACTAAATTCTGCTTCACTATCAGTACCACAGGAATATAGAGAGTTTCTATTCCCAAAATGCAGGTATTACATCAGAAAATTGTTTTCATTATACATTGAATTAAAACAGATTTAAGTTTCTTTTTCCCAATCCTCATATTACAAGGCTGGAAGATCTATGTTCTGCACATCAATTAAAATTAACTTTTTTTAGGCTAAGAATGTTCTTTCCCTTTCCATCCCACATTTATTCATTGCCAAATTATCTCCAGATATTCTTGGGTCCACAATATCTTTTAACCTAATAATTTCTTCTTCCTCCATGATGTTTATTTCCTTTTTCCCTCATCCCCAGCCATTCCAGAAAGCATACAGATTTCTTATCACCCTCCAACATGAAGTCATTCTTGATTATACACTTGTGCAAGTTTTGGGGTTGTTTTAATATCACTAGTGATTTAGTCTGTCCAAATCATTTAAGCAGTGATGATATCAATGGAATAAACACCAAGAGCAAGTATGGTTTCAACCAAGGTTGACAGCACAGTCCAAGATAGAACCTACAGATCACTGCACACATCTCTCTAACTGAGTCCTGGCAGAACTTAGGTGAGCCATCTTAGATATAACATTTGGATGCATAAAGCCTAGGTGAAAATCTGCCCTGTTCTCCCTGCAGACAACAGATGATTGTACATCTTTTTCCATGCATTGGCTTTATTTTGGATGATCCATATGAACAAAAGTAGATAATGCATAACAGAGGAACACAGGCCCCACTCTGCTGACTCAGAACAAGAGTTACTGGGTTTAGTGTCTTGTCTCCCATGAGAAAAAGCTTGTTTGCCTCAAACAAAAATCACAGGCATCAGTACAACACAGACAATGATAATAAATACAAAAGACAAACAGACAAGTAAACACCCAACCACCTGCACCCCCCAAAAAACCAACACAAAACAAAACAACAAAACAAACAAAAAAAAAAACTAAAAGCTGTTACAGGTTACTGAATAACCTGCCCCCAGGAAATTTTTTTCTTAAAGACTCAAAGATGATCATTGGTAAACACTTATTATAATTCTTCATATTCATTTTATCAGAGTATCCATCTCATCCTTTAAATCATAACATGCTCTAAGAGAAATAAGCTATCTAGCCCAGTGGCCTTAATATTTTATTTTGGGTATTTCTAGTCCTCTTATTCCTTTCCTTAAGAAGCTACTATCTTGTTACTTGCTGCAGATGATCTCCATGACAAGATTTTGCTTCCCCAAACATTGAATTATTTGTGCACAAGCAAAGCAGCTGAAATGGTCTTCAGGCATGACAAGCACTTGCAATTCCCCAGCCACAGATAACTCAAACCATGAGACTTTAAAGTGTTTTGTGAGCAAAAACAAAACCCAAAACTCTTCAGCTCAGAAAGTGAGATTCATTCCAACCTAGAGACATTTTCCCTGTGCCCAAAAGTTTTTTTAAGCTGCTAAAGGTGCTAAGGCTACCCTGTAAGGGTCTTATTTGGAGTTTAACCATACAATACTCTCATGCGAAGCACTGGAACTCTCTGCAGCAAATGATCAAGTTCAGAGCTGAACATTTCTAGGCTTACTGCTAGTGAATGTCCCTCTGCAGACTTCAAAAGCCTGGAAGCCTCAGAAACCTTGTGTTTTCAATCAATTTCTTTCCAAATACATTTTAACAGAAAGTGGACACCATTTTCCCTTGTTGATGCAAGAGTTGCTCACATGGCTTTCATTTTCTTTTTCTCTCCCAATCTCTTCCCAGTGGTTCTATTAAATTATTTTAAATCCTCGTGATAAAAGCCTATGAAAACTCAAGTCACAAGTTGTTTTTTTGGGTTTGGGGGTTTGGGGTTTGTTTTTTGTTGGTTGGTTTGGTTTTATGTGGGTTTTGGTGTTGTATTTTGTGTTCAGAGACATAAAGCGGTTGTAGTGTAGAAAAAAAAATAAATATTCAGGCTCACACCTGGAGTGCTGGGTCCAGTTCTGGGCTCCCCAGTACAGTGATATGGACATATTGTAGCAAGACCAGCAAAGAGACAACGATGATGAGGGATCTGGAGCATTTGGCATATGAGAAAAACCTGAGAGGGCTGGAACTGTTCATCCAGGAGGTGGGAAGGCTCAGAGGGGTCTTATTTCAATGTACAGAAGTACTTCCAGAGGGACAGTAAAGAAATCCCAGTAAACAGCACAGAAGGCAGGGAGCACGAATGAAAACACAGGAAATTCTACTCAAATGAACACAAGAAGAAACTTTTTTAATTGTGAGGCTGGTCAAACACTGCAACAAGGTACCCAGAGCGGTTAGTGAAAATGCTGGAATCACAAATGGACATGGTTCTGAGTAATCTGCTTAAGGTGACCCTGCCAAGTTAGGGGTAGGACTAGAGGAACTCCAGAGGTTCCTTCCAACCTCACCTACTCTGTGACTTTATGATTGTTCCCTGCTTTGAACACTTAACACATGCAGAGAAGAAATATGTTTCAGTCTGCTTTTGTCCCCTGGCTTCATGCTGTTATTCCTCCTGAATGATTGGTTCTGTCCTTGGACATCCATCTCTGTGCCTATACTGTTCAGAAATGTGGTGGCCCCCACCTGTCAAATCCCAACTAGACAACTTTTTCCTATGTGATGTTGCTGACAGTTTTTCTTTCTAAAAATCCTAGTGTCAACACACCTTTCCACATTTTTTCTAACTCTCCTTTAAATCAGTTTTAGATCCTATTAATTCTAGCAGGATTTTAGTTTTTGTACTTGTGTAGGACTTGATCCTATCTGCTCTCTTTAATCCTGTGAGTCATTATGTCAGTATTAATGATTCCTTCTCATTAGTCCACATAAGGTATGCAAGATTTGGCTCAATTCAAAGTTCTGAAATAAATCCTAAATGGGTCAGAAAAGTCCCATGAATTAGCAGAATGTATTTCATGAGTAAAGGCTGAGTAAATGCTTAGTGAATATGAAAAGTCATCCAGGAACATCTGAGCAGTCTTACAGTTTCAGACTGTTCTCACAGGAGCAACTTGTCATGAATTCTAGTCAGCGAGATTGCATTTGTATTTCATGTTGGTACATGCATGGTGCTTATCGAAGAAAGAGATCGCTCTTCTGACACCAATCTCCAAGGCTTTGGTTTCCTGTCCAAACACTGACATGTTGACAGATATAAAGCTCCCCATTTCTCAGGCAATATTGTTCTGATCATGATGGTTTTGACGAAATTCCATCTTTATCCCCAATCCATTTTATTTTTTATCATGGCGATCGCTTCCTAGTTTCCCTCAGATTACTTAGTAGCTCAACATCAATAGACAGTGGTACTAAAGGGAATACACTTTAGTGCTTGTACAAAGACCATCCATCATGGAGAGATGGATTTGGGTATTTTTATAGGATTCTACTCCATGGTTGGCTGAGTGCTGTTCTGCTGCTGTCTAACATGGGGGGATTATAGGTGTCTCTCTGTTGTACCTGCTGCTTTCATATTGCAAAGCAGGGGGGTTATTAATAGCAATTGTTTTCAGCTGGAGCTTTTAAAGCTTGTAATACCAAGACATAGGATTGAAAGTTATTAAATGAACTGCCAGTGCTGCAGCAGAGATGATAGTGTCTAGCTCTGGGCACTTTATTCCTCAGTTTCTTCTTTTTCCTGGGTAAGCAGACTTTATGTTGAATGCTTTTTCAACATAGTGCTCTCCTTTAGCAGACTGTTTGCTATACATGTGTTTCCAAACAATGCTAATCATTCTCTAATTCCTTTTTTAACCTTTCATTATCTTTTATTCTCTGACAAATTATACCCTTGGTGTCAGGCTTTTCATCATCTTCCAGATCACTCAGCCTTTCTCATACATGAAAACTCTGTGAGGGTTTTCACCCTGAACTTCTTGCCTTGGATTATTATCTGGAGGTATTACTATATCCTAGAACTTCTTGTCCCTTACTTTCCTTTTTTCCTCATATAAAGAGCTCAGTCCCAGGTTTTGCTGATGAACATGGGAATAGAAATCTTCACTTTATTTATGCTATGATTGGCTCAGAAATATTTAGAAATGAGGTCTTGGGATGATAAAAGATAGTGCTAAGAAAGTATCATCTCACCTATAGTTAAATGTAGGAATGCAAGAGAGAGAAAAGCACTGCAAGTCTGCCGTGCCCCTACACACAATGCTGTGTGCAGTTCTACTTTTCCTCGTGTCTTAAAGCAAGCAAGAGAACCAGAGAGGATGCAGAAAAAAAGGCAACAAGAAAGATCACAGGTATAAAATAGCATCCATGCGTGAAACTCTGACGCCTAAATAAAGACATGAGTGAAAGACCATATGATAAGGGTCTATGAAAACAATGTTTACCAGATCTTTTGAAGTATGAAAAGGCATGAAATGAAACTGGCAGATGGGAATTTAGAAAAATTCTAAATGAAATTAACAAAAGAAAGCATTTCTTGGAACTTCTTGCCATAGGATGTTGGGTATGCTGAAATTCCTGTGGGTATAAAAAAGAGAATGAGCTGAAAATCTGTTGGGAGTTATTATGCCTGAAGATACTGCCCTTGGACCAGAAACAGCCTGAAACAGGAAGTCCTTGGGGAATATTTAGGAAAAATAACATTAGATGCTTATGCTCTTCTCATGCAACACTTTTCTTCCTACAGCTCTTCAGTGGATCTGGTCATAAAAAGGTGTTTAAAACTGAATTCCATCAGAAAAACTTTTTCAACAGGAAAACTCTGTGTGTACATCTGTACGAAATACTGCTGAAAATTTTTGCTTGAAGTACCTTAGGAGAAACTTTGTGTAGTCCATTTTCTGTTCAAACACCTTAATAGAATATATAAATTCAATATCTCAAAATGCAGTTGTACAAAGAAAATTACTTTATTGTATACGAAATACATAAATGCACAGATAACCAGAATTATATTTTTTTAAAAAAACAAAAAAGTTTTGACAGAGTTGAACCAAGTATGTTTATGTATGTTTCTAGGGGGGCATTCTTAAAAGTTTTTTCAGGTCTTGTATTGATATCATATGACATTGTTTCTCTGCAATGACATTTTGTACAGTAAAGACTTTACACTTGTTTCTGCATCAAAAAAATATTATTACTGTATAATCTTAGCAGGCAGAGATCATAAGGCCCTCACATTATTAAAATATTCCATTTCTCTCCCAGGGTAGGATTATTATCTGCACTTACACTGTCTAGCGATTTTCTTCTATCTCTGGTTTTAAAAATCCAAGCAAATGAGTTTACTGAAAAAATAAAATAAAATAAGCCATAAAACTGTTAAACCTGTTTTTATATAACTTTTTTCCTGCTTGAAAATGCCATTTAAGCAAAACCAAAACGTTTCTGGAATGTGCTAATTTTGATAAAATTCTCCATGGAAATTTTTCTAAACAGTTCCAGGTGGTAGTGATAGCTGTGTTTACTGTGCTTCTGACATTTTCTTCTGCAAATATTCTCTTTCACATGAAATTCCAGGCTACATTTTGTTCTAAACTAAGAAAAAAAAAAAAAAAAGAAAAAAAAAAAGCATGTTTAAGACTTGAAATCTTTCTGAAAATTCCATTTTCTGGTGAGTTCTATATATCATTTAAAGAATAAATTACATTTATTATTACTTTCTTTTTCCTTCATTAGAAATTATGATGAGAAGATGAACTGCTCAACTGGAACACATATGGGTGGCACCTCCACCCATGGAGAACTCCTTTACAAAAGGTTTCATTCTCCTTATCATTACCAACTCTGTAAAGAAAACAAATCCTTCCTTATTTGTATTTATTGCTTTTGTGCTTATTCTTTCTAAATAAATCCATTTCATATCTACCTCTCACACAGTTTGCCATGCCATGGACCAGGTTTGCTGGAACTCTGGAGCTGTGATGAGCCAGACCAGAGCCTCAGGTTAGAGGACATTGCTTGAAGATTTTCCCAGACAACATTCAAGCATCTCTTTGACCTCTGAGGTGTGAGTAGAAGTGTTCCTGTGCTCAAGAGACACCATGAAAAAACAAACCAAAAAAAAAAAACAACAAAAAAACCCAAAACAAAACAAACCACATAAAAACACAACACACACACACACACACACAAAAAAAAAAAAAAAATACACAAAAATCCAAACAAACAAAAAACCACAAACAAACAAACAAAAAAAAACGAACCAAAAAAACCCCAAAAAGAACAACTGGGGTATCACAGATTGTATGCATGCAGACTGTAGGTTGTGCTAGGGTGCAAGTCTCTCATTCCGAAAAAAAAAAAGAAAAAAATTATTAAAAAAAAAAAAATTAAAGAAAAGAGGTGGTGAGAGTAGGTAAAGCTTAAACAAAGATGTATCTGCAGTTATAGAATCAGAGGACACAAGCCTAGCTGCACCCAAGGGAGGATGAGCAATGCAGTCTGGCACTGACACTGTCTAATCTCTTCTCAAAAAGCTCCGGAGCAACAAAGTTTCACAGCATTGCATCTCCATCACAACAAGTAATGACCTGACATTCACTGAATGATTGTATCCCCATTCCCTTTTCTTTCCGATCCTTCATGTGAGATGAGGAAATACTGTTAGCCTTGCTTTAGAGGAGACAGTGAAAAAATAAATGTTTTCGCCAACATCACACAGGAAGGCAGAACAGAAAGCTGAAGCCATTTTGCCTGTGTGCCCCAGTCTGATCCTCCTGTTCTTTCACAGTCCTCTCTGCCTCTGAAACATGACTATTATTATTACATTTTCTTCTTCCCTGCTGTTTTCAGTCCCTGCCATGGAAAGAAGCGTTTCCCTTTTTTTCCATTTGGGCATCCTCCTCAGGTTCCTGTGCAAGTGCCCAGTGCCACAGCCCAGAGGGATCAGGAGAGCAGGAGCTCAGCCTTGTGATCAGCTGGAATACACCAAACCACATAAACCAGATACAGAATCAACATTAATTTCTCTCCAACCTTCAGCTGAGGAATTCAGAGAAAGATGAAGTATGAGGATGGGGGCGGTGGGGAAAGGTGAGGCATTTTGTCATTAACAATATAGCCTCACTTATCATTTACAACTGGAAGTGCAGATAGCAGTTATTAAAAGATGTACCATTAGTACAAAAGCTCA
>JAWWTY010000088.1:66541910-66566656 GCA_035222235.1 Margarornis squamiger | reverse complement strand
TGTGACTGATACCAATGAAGTTGGCAGTGTATGGGGTGGGGGGAGGTGTTGCCTTTTTTTTTTTTCTTTTTTTTTTTTCCCTCTTTTCTATTTTTTGTTAAATATAGCTGTGATTGAGAAAGAATTCAGAGACTTAGGGATTGAAATATGCTTAGAGAAAATCCTGATTTCAGCCTAATTAAAAAGAATGTTTATGGGTGAATATTTTTCCATCCTCTGTTAAAAGGGACTAAATTCCCCTTTCTGATATGAGGTGACATCATCTAGAATGGTCCTTCTCAGATTTTTTTTTATATCTGAATTAATTTCTCCAACCACATTTGCCTCTCTTTTAGGTCCTGAGTCTTTTCTCTTCCTACCTGTTATTATAATACTTTTCTTTCACCCACTTCCCCATATTCTTTCTCCTCATTTGAAACAGTTTTCTATCTTAAAAAAAAAAAAAACAATTCCCAATATAAACCAGGGCACATTTCCAGACATCTGACAAACTTACCCTGGAAACTACTATTCTACTCTGTTGACCATTGAACCTCATCTGACCTACGGTTTATTTCCAGCCACACCACTAACCTCCATTTTAACTGTTGGGACATTATTTCATTTCTCTGTGTATTTCAGTGCCTCAGGAAAGCCAGGATAAGAACATTTCCTTGTTTTATGAAGTTCTCTAAGAAATATACAAGAAAAAGCTATAAAAAGCTAAGTAGTACCACTGGTAGTAATAATAACAATCATAATGGAGCTAAAATGAGCCTGTGTTCCAAACTTTGATGCTCTTTTTGTGTGTGTGTGTGTTTTTTGGTTTTTTTTTTGTTTTTTTTTTTTTTTTTTTACCTTGAAAATATCATTACAGAAATGGAAGGAGAAATAATGACAGAAAAGAAGATGTATTTCATTTTACTAACCCAGAAAAATAGATCTTCATGAGATTGGCTACCCAAAGTAATATTTTGCTCAGTCCAAGAGAGTATAGGTGGCAGTTAGCATTCATACACCTGGATTTAGGTGTTACAAAATGAACAGAAACATCATATATGCAAGTTTTATCTGCACATAAGTCACTTAGAAAATAGAGATCTCTTGGTTTCAAGGATTCCTCTGCACTGTAATTTAAGATCAATGGGTCAATTAAGTAAAATCACCTTGATGCTGGATGAAAAATAAAAATGCTGGGTTTTTTCCATTCTAAAACCACACGTAGGACTCAGAAGGAAGAGACTCTGTGACTGATACCCAACTACTTGGTGCAGCTTTTTTCTCCTGTCTCAAGGAAAAAAAAATGCATTTTTGTGGTTACGCACAGTAAACTCCAAGGGAATATTTAATTCATGTCACCTTAATGGGTAGAAACACTCTTTGGGAGCTTGAATTTCAAACAAACAGTCGAGACCGCAAGGCTGCCAACACCTGACTGAAAGGCTGAAAGGCCACCATGGGTGAATTTTGGATGCAGATATAAATCTCATTAAATGTATTGATGTATTAAAGCTAATGTTTTGGTCAAAAATTATCCTTCAGGCTCAGCAAAAACAGGGAACAAGCTGTTCTTTGCACTATAACAGCTGGATTGTGTCAAAGGCTTGAAACTAGAGTACTTGACAGGTTAGGGATATGTAAAATGGAGGCTTGCCTGTAGGTAAAAACAGTACTGAAAGTTAACAAAATCTATAGTGCTCTTAAAACAGAAAGAAATGAGCCAAAATGCTGTGAGAGTGAGCCCAAGGAAAGACAGAGGGACAATGCCTCTTGTGCAGAATGTCCCAATATAACATAGTTTTGACAAAGGCAACTGACTTTATTTTTGGTCTTATAATGCTTTAGAGAAGCCTGTGGGTATTGTATGTGAATAGTCTTCTCCAAGACTTTACCTGTCTGTGATCCCTGAGGACTCAGCTCTGTCCTAGAAAGCAATGCCAACCCCCAAAGGCTGTCTAACTCCAGAGGCAGGGTATGAGAGGTGAGATATATGCCCGACTCTGATGTGCCCCAGTATTGAGAGATTCACCATGGAGATGGATCCACCATTAGGAAAAGACTCCAGTGATCCAATAACACCAGCAGTGGTCATTGCTGAAGGAAAATAAATGGCTTCAAAAGAGACATTTTGGGCAGAGATTAGAACACCCCTTAACAGAGAGAAAAGCTCAGAGGCAAGTCACTGTATGGTCCTCGTTTCCCAGCCTGGTAGGTGTCCTCACAGATCCCCAAGAGCTGTCACATAGCATCCTACCTTCCCTACACAGATGGCTCAGCAGCCCTTTCTGCCTTATCATCAGATCCTGCAGCTCACACTTCTCATAATTCCTACAAGAGCCCTTCTCTTTCCCTCCCTTCAGTCTTTCCCTTCCTCCCCTTATTCCTCTGAATGATTCATGTTGAAGTTAGAAGGATTAAACAATATGTTATCTCAAATGCTGGTAATAGCTTCAGGTTAAAACCATGCAGTCTGCAAGAGGCACCTTATTGCTTAAGTTATGCAGAGACCAGAGGCTGCAGAGCAATGGAATCTTTTTGCAGACTTTTATCATGCCCGCTCCTATAATGTATTATAAATCATTACCTTCCCACTCAGCATCCTGGAGTCACCAATATTCAACAGCACGCTTTTCTTTTCCTCGAAATAAATTAATATATATTTTTTAAAAATGCTGACTGAATTTACTGCTCAGAAAAGTCAGTATCTGAGAAATGGCATGAATGGATGTTGTGTGAATTCACAGACACAGTTCTGCAGTCCCCTTACCACCCTGCTGCCTGCTACAGCCCAACTTCCTTCCTATTTCTTGCCGTTGGAGGGTACGTCATTCACCCCAGTACTGCTTCATTCTTTATTATTCTGCTCTTTTTCATCCTTTCCCTTCAGCCCTGTCAAAGCACTTGAACTCAAAGGCTAATTCAAAGCCTACTGAAGCCTACTGAAGCTAATAGCAGTTTTTCCATTGACTTAAGTGGACTTTTGATGAGGTCTTCTGTGCTGATTCAGAGGGACCTGGACAAGCTTGAAAAGTGGGCCCATGCAAATCTCATGAGGTTTAACAAAGCCAAGTTCAGGGTGCTGCAGCTAAATCAGGGCAACCCCCAGTATCAGCACAGGCTGGGGATGAGCAGACCGAGAGCAGCCCTGCTGAGAAGGACTTGGGGTGCTGGTGGGTGAGAGGCTGGACATGACCCGGCCATGTGCACTCACAGCCCAGACACCAAACGTGTCCTGGACTGCATCCAAAGCAGGGTGAGCAGCAGGTGAGGGAGGGGATTCTGCGCCTCTGCTCTGCTCTGGTGAGACCCCACCAGGAGCACTGCATCCAGCTCTGGGGTCCCCAGCACTGAAAGAACATGAACCCACTGGAGTGAGTCCAGAGGAGGCCACCAGCATGATCAGAGGGATGGAGCACCTCACCTGTGAAGAAAGGCTGGGAGAATTGAGATTGTTCAGCGTGGGAAAGAGAGGACTTCAGGGAGACCTGACTGCAGCCTTCCAGCACCTGAACGGAGCCTACAGGAAAGATGGAGAGGGACTATTTACAAGAGCATGGAGTGACAGGACAAAGGGCAATGGCTTCAAACTGGAAAAGAACAGGTTTAGATTAGATATTAGGATGAAATAGGATTAGGATGGTGAGGTCCTGGCACAGACTGCCCAGAGAAGTTGTGGATGCCGCACCATTGAGAGTGCTCAAGGCCAGGCTGGATGGGGCTCTGAGCAAGCTGATCTAGTGGGAGGTGTCCCTGTTCGTAGAAGGGGAGGTGGAACTTGTTAATCTTTAAGGTCCTTTCCAACCCAGGCCATTCTTTGATTCTATGATATCCCTAACTATTTCCCCAGCACCCACCTGTTTGCTTATACTTAGAGGTCCTTAACTTCTAGGAGCTACAACAGCTTTTAGAGTAGTCATGAAGCCCGTTCCTCATTTTTGAACCTAATTTTTAGTTCTTGATGAATCTACAGGTCATAGAATTTGGGCAAAATCTATTTCTGTTTTTATTATTAACTTGTGTAAAAAAGTAAAAGCTCTTTAGATTTCTATTTGTAAACAAACACACACACACACAAAAAACCAAAAAACAAACAAAAAAAACCCCAAAAAGACTCCAACAACAACAACAAAAAAAGTATTGTTTTTATTCAACATCAAAATAACTTGAAGATTACTACCTGGCAATGTTTACTTGTGTTTTCTTCTTATTATTTTTTTTTTTTCTTTTTTTTTTTTTTTTTTCCTTTTTGAATCCAATTACTTTTGGGATTTTTAGATGGTTTAATTTTATTAGGTCAAATTTTCATCTTATTTTTTCCCCCATAAACTTCTTCTGAAAAGATAAATAATGGTAATACACAGAGTAAATAACTCTTAGACTTTGTAGTCTGAGATAAAGCTCAAAACGCTTGGAAATCTCATAAGGTGATGCTGTCATTAAACAGTCAATATTCAGTCCATGTAAAGAGAGTTGAGCAAGTTTGAATACAGACTGCTTAATGAATCCAAACTGTGAGACATTTTAAGCACACAGATACATATACTGAAAAATATTCCATATTTTGGAATACTGACTAGCACTTGGTAGTGTAGAGTCTTAGTCCAAGACCAGCTTTCCTACCAGCTACAGTCAGAGATGTCAGCATTAAGAGTGCACACAATGAAAGTGCTAAGTATTAAGGAAAGAGCAAGGAATTGGAGACTTTCTTTCTCAGGCAGGTTCACTGTTCTGTGGGACATTACAAAAGTCTTAGCTGCAGTATCAGGGTAGAAGACCCTCTGAGCTAATCCTGTTTGTTCCATAAATTCAGCATACAAGGACTGTTTAACAAGCCCCACACAGTGGAAGGAGCAGCATTTTTTAACCATTCCTTGGTGAAAATCACTTGTTTGCAGTATAAGAGACAGATCTCTGCATGAGGCATATACCTAGCTCTGTCTTAAACAGCTTCAGGTTTCCTTTACGTGGTAATATTTTCCAGTCACCTTGTTATGTCCCAAGACCCAAGCTTTATTATTATTACTCTGTTACAACACAAAGGACAAGAAAGGCAGGAGAAGGCAAATGGCTTTAGCCAAAAAAAATTAATCTACTCCAGTCTCTGTTAAACTGTGGCACAATTTGAGGGTTATCATAATTTTTCTTTTTAATTCTGGTTAATGCCTTTGGGCCTACCTAATACTGTTTGTGGGTTTGGTGGGGGTTTTTTTGTTTGTTTGTTTGTTTTTGGTTTTTTTTGTTTGGAATTTTTTTTATAGTTATATTCTTTAGATGATTAACTACTCCATGACTGCCCAAACCTAAGAGAGAGACAGAGAGAAATCTCTGAAATATGGTCCAGATCTGGACTGGACTCTTAAGTCCCAGCATTGTTTCTGAAGAAAACCTAGGAAAATCCCACTCCTCACATGGATATTTCCTGAAAGCGGATGAATCTCACCTGCTGCTTCGCAGTACCTCCATTCACCTCCCTGAAAGAGACTGCCCAGCTCCTGTCTGTGCTGATTAGTGCTCAGGGATAGCACTCGGGGGTGGGATGATTTGGTGTTCCTGCAACATCGTTCTGCAATTCCCCTGCTGTTCTGCTTTCCCCCAATGTTCTCTACAGTGTTTTGTTGGGTTTTTTAAAAGTGTTACTGCATGCAATGCTGAGAATGGATTATCCCTTGTTATGAATTTATACAGCGCCCTAAGGGTCCCTTGATTTGCACTGCAGAGTTCCTCATGAATAGATCTCAGTTGGGACCTGAGAGCTATGAAGTGAGGCTGAGCAGTTCACTCTCTTCTAGATGAACTGTGAGCAGGGGACTCAGTGATATAGAGAGAGAAAGGCTTACTGCTGAGGGGAGGACTTGCTGGAGTCCCTTCTAAGAGACCAGCCAAGAAAGTGCTCAAAAAGTAATGTGCATTTCTAGCATTTTCCTTTGAGCAAATAACCCATACCGCCACAGAAAAAAAAACCAAAACAAAACAAAACCAAACCAACCAAACAAACAAAAAACAAAAAAACAAAGCAAAACAAACCAAGAAAACCCAAACAAACAAAAAATAAAATTAAAAGAGCAACCCACCACAATTCTCTGCAAACTGGCCTGTAAAGTTAAGGAATTAAAGGCCTCCTGCAGCAAACTCAAATAGCAGTCAACCATTCCCATTCCACTCACCAGGATAACCAAAGAGTGTGGCTGAGTGTGTGCCCTTGAGATCAGAAGGAGCCTGTGGCTGGGAAGATGATTGAATAGGTGATGGCAGAGACTTGGACCTGCTTCCTCCCATTGTGACAAGCCAAGAAGGACTAAACCCACTAAACCCACTCTGCTGAGCCACAGCCACACCCTGACTGCAAAGCTAGCAAACCCTGAAAAGTAAAGCTCATCTATTTGGTCTCCTCCACACAAAGTTTAAGTTACACATTTTCTGAATACAAACTACTGGAAGTCTATTCTCCAAAGACATACCCTAGGTGCTATATATGAAACCGATGTTGCACTGGGAGTCAAGGAAGTGAGTTCTCCCTGAGACTGCTCTGCACGTAACACTATGTCCTTATTTACTCTCTGTCTCCACTGTCTAACAGGTCTCTAAACTCTTGAGGACATGGGCTGTCTCTGCCTCACAGCTGAGCTCAGTTGCCTTCTTTGGATATTGATTTTTCCGTAGACATTGCTTGCTAACATCTCACAGAGAAATGAAGATGCAGAAGGCTAAAACTGGTATATAATTCCCTGAAAAATGACTACTCAGTGAGACTAAAGTCATGCTTTCTCCAGCAGCTGCTAAGTAGCATAGGAAAGGCAGTGGCGCCTCTCAGCAAAGTCTTCCTAGTGATAGATTTTGATACTTTAGAAAGCTGGGACTTAGAGTGGCATACTGTAATAGCCACCTCTGAGTGCAAAAAGCTTTGCTAATAAAAGGACCCGGTTAAAAAGGACAAAGAAGAACAGAGAGTGGAATTTAGCATTTGGTGGGGGGTTTTTGGTTTGTCTTTTTGTTCATGTAATTTTCAGTTATGGAGAGGGAGAAGGGTAGTCAGCATAGCTGGCAAAGACTAAATTCCCTCCTTCTCCAGGAAGAAAGGAATTCACAAAACAGTTTGGAGAAAGAGCAAGAAATGAAGGTCAAGTCCCTGATAATTCAGGTACTACCAGCCTTATGCATATACCGATCCAACCACATAGATTCTGACAGTTCTTTGTCAATTTTCTCATCTTGTCCTCAAAAGGATGGCAGAAGGGTAAGCCAGGGTTTGTTTCTGAAATGGCTTTTGATGAATGCTGGGGAGCTTAATTAAAAAAAAAACCCAAATCTTGGTGATACATTAGAATGAGAGTGTCAGGCCCATGTGTTGAATATATTCTGGTGCAAATATTATCGTCACTAATGATTCTTCCATGAAAACATAAAGATCAAGGAAAGGAAAAGGAATAACAACATCTTTCATTGTATTTCTGTGTGTCTGATAAAGTCATTAGGGAAAACAAGAAAATGGCTTTTTGATGCTGATGCTGCATAAACATGTTTTCTGAAGGAAAATATTTTCACATTATCCTAAGAGGTGAAAAAGAAGAGAGATTAAACTCACAGGCATCCTACACTGAGGGGTGATTTCTCTTAGCCCTCATTGACAGAGGGAGAAAGGCTCAGATAAATGACAATAAGGATGGGTAAAGGGGTACAATCATCCTCTCTGTCTGAAGGAAATACAGAACAGGAGGGGAATAATGCACAAAGACTAGGGGAAAAGCAGAGTTTTTGAAAGGGCCGACAAAGAAACTAGAGAGATGAGCATTTCACCTGGGGAGATTACCTGAACACCAAAGAATGAACAAGAATATCCTCATCAGGCTGGTACATCAGACAACTTTCTTCAGCTCCTGAGACTCACACAAAGATACCTACAGTCTTCTACTGCGAAAGGCTGGGTTGTAACCCAGACTTTCCATTTTATATGAAATCCTTACAGTCTGGGGCCAAGATCTGCAGCTCGCCTGTTGGGGAACTTCCAGGAACATTTTGTTCTCTCAGACCAAGCTCTCACAAGGCACACTGGCTGAACAGGAAATACGCAGTCCGGACTAAATTCCTTGCAACCCCTCTTTTCTGAGCATGTGCTGAGTTCAGACCTTTCCCATCAGTTTATATGCTTTGAGTTGAATGTTTAATGCATGATGACATAATAGCTGAGCCCTATAATACTGTATCTCTTACTAACATAAATTAGATTGTACTGTACCATGAAACATATATGCCATTTCTTATTCTACAACTACTTTGCTTAGACATGCCTTGGAGAATCTTTGGACCTCACTAGAAACAATGAAATGAGTGTGACTTCAAAGTGAGAAGGCTAACAGATTTGAAAGGTTTGTCATTTATGGAAATTTACTACCAAATCTTGATTTTCAATAGCAATGTAGATACAAACACCTTCTCCAAAACTAAAAAAAAAAAATGAATAAAAACTGATGTTCATAGTTTAGCAAGTTGGCCTAATTCTGTTAGCGTGAGTAACCCCAAGGGCAAGGAAAAAACCCTGGCTATCAATGCATTGGTTGGCCAATTAAACTCAACCAGAGACTTTTTGTTTGCCTGAAAGAATGAGATGTGGATGAGGTAAGCTTGAAGGAACTCTTTTAGGGAATCCTAAAAGAGTTGATCTCATTAACTTTTCCATGGGGGACAGAAGTTTTCTGTGTTGTGTTATCTGATGCCCACAGTCCATGCCAGAAGTAACCTCTTTGCCACCTGCAGCTAGCAGACTCTTTAGATCTTTAAAAGCACAAATTAGCTCTGTCACATTATAGGGGGCTCTAGGAACAACTTTTCTTTAAAGGCATTTTACTATTCACTATTTTCTTCTTCTTTTCTTTTCTTTTTTTTTTTTTTTTTCCTCCAAATCAAGCCTCAGCTTCCTCTCTTTTCTTCCCCTTTTTCCTTTTTATTTTTTTTCATCTTTAACCCCTTTCCTTTGCCTCTTTTTTTTTTTTTTTTCCCTTCAACCTCATTTCGAAGGTCTGACAGCTCAGATCTGTAATGGGTTTTCCTGCTGGACGGCTTTATAATTGGGACTGCAGAGTTCTGAAAGCGTGCCAGATGTGTCGTCATCAAACAGCAAAGTCCTCATTAGAGCCCAAGTTGTAAGTGCATGTGTATGTTTTCAGAGGAACTTTCCCGTTAATGGCTAGTAGGTGTCCAGGAGCAAAGATCATTGTCTCTTTTGTAGCTGGCCTTTATATAAAGGATTTTGCCTAGTGAAGCGAAATATTTTCCTTTGTCCCACTGTGTTTTCCATTGTAATGGGGACTTGTCTATATCATTTGGCTGCTGAAGTGGTGCTTGATATGACAAGAAACCACTCTCCAAATGCTAATTGCCCTTGGGTTGCATTATTTATGCAGGAGAAGCAAAAGTGGGATGTTCCACCATATCTTCAGTATGATAGCTTTCGCTTTATACTGCACTTAGCTAAGTTGTAACATTTATTTAAGAAAAAAAAAAAGAACAAAAAAAAAAAAAGATGAGTTTTCTTTTTAAAAAGAGATGCAGGGGTACATAATGGTGCTTTATTTGACAATATTGCAATTCAGATTCCTCATCAAACTCAAGTTTCATTTTTGCAAATAATTTAGAATCTCCATATCTTAGCATGTTAGTGGGAAGATAAACATAACCATATTAGTCTGCCCTTTGAAGTTCTTTTGAGAATAAAGTGTTGTATGTAAGGTAAAGTTCCTTGAATGGCAAAATATTTTTAGGTATTAGTAGTTAAATCTTTCTGTAGAAGAGCGAGAGCAGATACATGTCTAGAGAGAAGTCAAATGAAGTGATTAGCAATTTTTTTGGTGGGGTTCCTTTTTTCTTTTAATATAACACAGAGATTTTTAAATAAAACTGGCAGAATGTCCTCTACCAACCTTTCTTTCTTTCTTGCAGAAAATGCTTGTCAAAACTGCATGCTTGTGTGAAAATCTATCAATTCTAATAAAATTTCATTATGAAGAAATCTGAGAAGATTGTTCTGATGAGCTTGTAATGGAACAAAATGTTCAGATGTTTCCATTTCAGTACAGACTTTTCTGTATCATTTTAAAGCTGTTCATAGTGTATAAAATCAAACAAGAGCGTTACAATGAATCATTTCACTTTCTTTGAAAAAGCAAGTTTCAAATAAAAATCATTATTATTTTATTTCAGTCTCACATTCCCAAGTAAATTTCACATTTCTCCTATTATTATTATCCAGCTAAAAAGAGTGAAAATTATGGGAATAATGTAATTTTCTGTGAAACAGAAAATACATTTGCAGCCAAGTTCTACTTTTAAAAGTAAATTGGTCAAACCATGAGTGAGCAATTTTGTAGATACATGTAGTGGGGTTTATGTTATCTACTGTTAGATATGAATAGTTCTAAGAAAGTACCTAGACTCTCTCTGTGATTCATGGGGAAAAATAGGTATCACCAGAGGATTTATCTCATCTTAGAATGGAATGAAATTCTCATGACAGAACTTCATCATTCTCCTATAGTTAAATATATGCATATAGTTATACATTCTGTTTCTTCAGACAAAAAATGCAAAGAAAGGATTATAGTGAGAAAGATTTTGTTTTAATAAGAACACAGTACAGGAAGGGTTCTTGGTATTTTATTTTGGTTCCTTTCTTGTTATAATTCTTCCTAAAACTTGAGGTGGTTTATGTTACTTGTACTCCTTAGTACCCAGTTCTGCAGTTCTGGACAAGAATCCAGGCTCTGCTTGGTGCAATATAACAAAGGTCTGAGTGCTGTTATCCTGTCACTAAAAGCATGCAATGCCAGGTGAATTCTCAGGTCAGCTTCAGAAACCTCAGCTAGACTTAGTTTTACTGTTTAGTACACTTTAAACAAAAATTAAAATGTCACTGCCAGCCTCAGCCAAGAGAGCAGAGAGAACAGGACAGTGTCTCCATGTACAACAGGACATGTCTTATTCACTCCTCACATGTGATTAAGTTTCTGATCTTCATTGTAATAAGACAGAACTGCTCTGTAATGGTTTTGGAGTCACACAGTAGGAAGTAGGAGCAGAAACTACTCTATGTTTACTAATAAAAGTATATGTATGATTCACAACAGTGAAATATATGGTCCAATGGTCTTTTTGTCTTTGTCCTTATTTTCTTCTCTTCTCTTCTCTATTCTGTCCTTTCTGTCTCCCTTTTCCTCAATACAGTTCTGATTTACTTCATTATAATTACATGTTGTCTTCTGGCTACTAGTAATTCCAATATCCTGTCCAGCCATACAGCAGTAATTATTAGCTAAAAAATGTTGCCCAAAACAAGGACAAATAGACTGTCTTTACCCTTTTTTTTTTTTTTTTTTTTTAAGCTGTTCTTTTAAGGCATTCTTGGTAATGATGCCTTTGCCTCATCCCCCAAGGAAACTAACAAAAAAAAGAAAAGAATAAAACAAATGCCTACACAAAGGAAGAATGAGAATACAAAGAGGAAATTCAATACTATGTATTAACTCACAAAGAGAAGCAGTGAGTAAAGTGCTGGTCTTATCATTGACTGGAATGAAAAAAGATTACCCAACAAATCTATCCCTTCTGTTGATGCAGAGCTTTTTGTAGACTTGCACCAGAAATTAATCTAGACCTAAAAAATTACTTGTATAAAAGAAGCACTAAAAGAAAAACCAACAAACCACATCAGAATGGGATTATTTCTTTATTTTATTTATACATAAATGCAAAGATTGAAAAAACTTGTATTATATTTAGTCTTGACTCTTGTTGTGAGGAGTAGCACTTTTTATCTTTCTGTGTAGAAGTTCAGATCTTAATGATGGGGCAGGTGTCTAAAAAGCAACACAAATTTCATTACTTTAGAAAAGCAAGTCCTTTTAACAATTATAAAACACTTTGGAAATTTGTCCCATGGTGCTATAGTGGGCTGATCCACAGGTCTTTGTTTAGTATCAAAGCATGAGCAATTTCTTAAAATTAATTGCCAAGAATTGAATCTCCATTGAAAAAAATGGAAAATTGCCTGGTCATTTCAAATGTTTTACCCCAAGCACCTTAGAAGCTGCCACAGGACTTTGTGTGACAATATTTTGGAATATTCAAATCCATTAGACTAAGTATCCTCTCTCTAATACCGACAATTAGTGGATGTCCAGGTAAGATAAACATATCATGGCATTTAGTCAGAGTAGTCTTTCAGTCTCCAGTGCTAACTGCAATCTGCAGTGCAGAGATTTCTAAGGGATGGCCTTTTTATGTTAGACTTGATGGCTTTTTCTTTCATGAAGGGCTTTTTATGAACCCATATAGATATTTAATCTTCAAATGTTCCTGCAGCAGGGAGTTCAACAACTCATCAGGCTTTTAGTCTTTACAATCAGAATACCCTTGATTTGTTAGATTTGTGTTTGCTTTTTAATGATTGAATTTGATGTCCTCTATTTTCTGTGTTGAAAGAAAGGTCATCAAATGTAATCTGTAGAGCATAAAGTCTGAAAATCTTCTTATTGACCTCAATGTCCTTTGGATCAGACTCATAACAATTTCTGCTAGAGTATCTCAGAAGAGGTCCAGCATTAATATACAACAGAAAGCTCAATAGTTGTCATTCATTGTTTCTAAGTCTAACTCTTCAGTTAGAGAGATGCAGACACCAGTCGATGAACAGTACTATGCTTAGACAAGTGAAGGTTTGGGGCAGATTGACTGCAGTGACTCTGAGATGGTGGAGTCGAGGACCATGAGAGGAAGTAAAAAAGCAAACAGCAGGGTCAGCAGACTTTGACCTGTTCAGGGACATGCTTGAGTAAATCTCAAGGGATACAGCCCCTGGAGTGAAGATGGGCCCAGGAAAGCTGGTTGATTTTCCAAAGACTATGTTCTCCAAGCACTAAAATAATTCATATCAACTAGCAGAAAACCAAAAAAGGGCATCAGGAGGCCTGCATGGGTGCAAAATAACCTGACAAAACTCAAGATATGATAAGTAAGTGTATAAAAAGTTGATACAGAGTCATGTGACTTGGGACGAATATAGAGACTGAGTTCATATTTATGTATGGTGTTGGAAAAAGCCACTCAGTGGAGCTGACTCTGGCAAGAGTCACAAAGGACCAAAAGAAGACATTTTTCATCAATTAAAAGAAAATTTATAGAAAATTTAAGTCTGTTTCTGAATGGGGTCAGGGGATTTGCAATGTGGTGAAGGCTGTGGTACTCAACACTTTATTTGTCTTCGTCTTTACTGGTGAGATTTAACATCAGGAATTGCCAGGCTCTTGAGGTAACCCCAAAAACAATGGAAAAGTCTGAGCAAGGAAGATTTACACTTGCTGGAGGAGGCTCAGCTTAAAACACATTGTAATAGACTGGACATACACAAGAACACGTGGCCTGATGGTGGGTTCATTCACGTATATTGAGGGTCCTGGTCACTGCCATTGTGAGATCACTTTCAAATAATCTTTGAAATGCCATGGAAATTGGGACAGATTCCTGAGGAAGCAAACATTACCCTTATGATCAAGAAAGGCAGGAGGACTTGGAGAACTGTAGGCTGCTCAATGTTACGCCCATCCTTGGGAAGATGATGAAAATAACCAGGGAACCAAATACACAAAGGATGAGGAGGTGATTGGAAGTAGTAAGTATGGACCTACAGAGGAGAAATCATGCCTGACAAACCTGATAACCATCTATGATGAAAAGAATAGTTTTGGGGACAAGGGAAGAACTGTGAATCTTGTGTTTTCTTGACTGTGTCAAGTCTTAAGACACAGTCTCCCACTGACAAACTGGTGAAATGTGGGCCAGTTAATTAGTGAGGTGGTCTGAAAACTGCTTAACTTTGGTTCTCAAAGTGTTTGTGATCAGCAAAATCCAGAGGACACTTACTAGTGGTATATCCCAAGGGGCTATAATGAGGGCAAATACTACTTAAAATCTGTATTAATGAATTGACTGATGGGAAAATGTGCCTTCAGCAAGTTTGCACAATAGGCAACCGGCACAAATAGATATAAAGGAAATTCTATTTAAACATAAAGAAAACTTCTTAATGTGAGTGTGATCAAATATTGCAACAAAATGCTTAGAGACATTGCATAGTCTCTATCCCTGGACATACTCAAAATCTCTCTGGACCTGATCTGGCTCTGATTTGATCAGGGAGTTTGGCTGGGCTATCTCTAGAGATCGCTGTCAATCTCAGCTATTTTGTGATTGAGTTAAGTTTCCAAGTGAGTAGGGGTTTGTGTTACCATTTTTTTTCTATCTATCTCAGACATAGGTTAAGGGGCTGGGCAGGGGATAAACAGACCACATAATATGCTCTGGAGTGTTATTAATCCCCAGTTCATAAATGTTAATGACTTTCCTGCTCATGGCTAATCCAGACAGAGAAAAGTGGTTCTGAGATTAGAAGATAAATCCTTACCTTCATGACAAGCCCAAAGGACTCTGAAGCATTTGGGCAAATGACATGTTAACACCAACACCAATTCTGCATCAGGATGCACCAGCACAGATTTATGTTCCTGAGAGGCATCCCATTTATCACGTGTGCTGCAAAATCCCGCTTTGCATAGGTTTTTCCACAAAAGTTCAAGCCATGTTAAGGCTGAGAATACAAAGAGGAAAAAAATCAAGAGAGACTGTGTAAAGGGAAATGACAGATACCTCCTGTAATTATTCTCTCACCACTTGTTTCATATCCTTTCACTTGTTACTTTGTCAGTGTGGGCTATATTCTTGCAGTCACTCAGATGGCGCTTCATGAGGGCAGTTAGAAAGACATCAGGGTTTTATGGTCTTCCCTGAGCACCCTCAGAAGCATAACTTCAGAAAAACAGAAATGTTTCTACTCATATCTGAATAGACAGTTAAGTAATGTATAAATAGAGGTAATTTTAACCAAGAAAAGTTAAAATTTCCTGGTAATTCAGGCAGAAAGTGTGAGAGAAGGGGAGAGATATCAGGCTGAGGCACATTCAATCTGAAATAACATATATGCATGTAAATATTTTTTTGCATGTCTATCTACAAATACATGCAGATACATATAAATATGCACATGTATGCACATAAAGAAAGAAGAGGTATGTCACGTAAACATTTCCAGGTGTTATAGTTAATGCATATTCAGACTAGTACTACATGGGTTTGTGTATTTTTGAGCATTAGGGTTTTTCAATGCATTCATATTTTACCATCTCCCATCTCTGTCAAAGAGTTGAAAGTTATGTTGGGACAAAGGGGAAAGTATAAGAAATCACCACAGCAAAATAAAGCTATCCTAAACATCCTCTTGAGCCTGGGCTCAAGAAGAGGAGTCAAATTCTTGTGTAAATGTCTGTGTTTTCAAAATGTTTACGAATACAACCCTCGGAAGATGTTTAGAGTTGTTTCTGTTTTTGACCCTACCGCTAATTCCAAGGTCTCCTTTTTCAAATATTCATAGATGAGCCTCAAAGGAACCAGGGTTGATGATGGGTAAGGATCATGTAGGAATTGAAGAATCATAGAATTTTTCAGTCAGAAGGGACTTTAGAGATATCTAGTTCCAATCTGCCTGCCATGGGCAAGGACAACTTGCATTAGACTAGGCTGCACAGAGAAACAACCAACCTGTGCTTGAACGCTTCCAGTTATAAGGCATCAACAACTCCTCTGGGATCTGGAGACGTTTCATGTTTAACCAAACTGACTTAGCATCTGGAACAGAAACTGAGGCTGCTTTCTGCAGAATGACATGTGTAGGTCAGTTTTAAGCTTCCAATAACCCAAGCTCACTACACTCCGTGAGTAGATGTTAATTCCCTAAATCTTTAGTCTTTGGAGTTCTCAGCAGGAAAAAATTACCTGATGTAAGATGAATGGTTGGTCAAAAATATAAATGAAAAAAGGATTACTAATCATAAATATCCATTTCTTTCAAAATTTTAGAACATGTTTTGCACCAGAGAAGTACCCCAGTCAGAACTGCTCCTCTCTAATCTGAATCTCACTCAGCCAACACTAACAGTATGTTAACAGAATATTCCAAATGTGAGTATTCAGGTTTCTCTGACACCAAAGCCAAAATGTAAAGAAAGTTCATAAAGGTCTCAAGGAAAAATTATGCTTCTTGCAGGGCTCAGAACAATAAAAACAAACAAACAAACAAAGAGTTAGTTTTTCAAGTATGGTGGGAATATAAGAGATCCAAAGAGTGTAATATTTCCACTACTAAGCAGTAACAAAAAAATTATAATAAGGAAGCAAAAAAAGAGTACATTTTCTATGAAAAGTTACCTTTCACATTTGAAAGTGGCAATATGAAGTACTTGTAGCAGATGAGGTCAATAAATTACTTTTCAGTCCAGTAGTAACTAATAAAGATAGAGAAATATTATTGTAGGTATAGACATTTACAAATCAGGGTGACTGAAATTCTCATCTCAGGAACCTTAGTGTGGGCCTCAAGTGCCCATCTTCTTGTTAATGTGAATTTTTATTATTTTTTTTTTAAAAAAAAGGAAAAAAAGGTTGGATGTCAATTCTGTGTGAGACAATGGAAAATTGAAGCGAATAGCAAATAGAAAACTGAAGCTTTAGAATATAATCAAACACAATAACAATAATAACAATAATAATAAAGAGGTTTTATTGAAAATGGGTCCCATAAAGCAAATCTGGTTTCATATTTGAAGGTCCTTACAGGTTGCTTGATAAAAATAATTCTGCTACTATGTTATATGTTACATTATTCTTTGTTTCAGGACATCATTTTGATTAAAAATATGTTATTCAGAGTATCAACAATGCACACAGAGTTCTTTCTACTAGCCTGCCAGCTGTGAAAAAAAATTGTTATTAATAAATACTAGAAGCTTAGAAAAAAAGTTTTTATGCTCATCAACATTTTAAACCAGGAACTGGAAGGAAATATAAAGTCATTACTGATGAAATGTGCAGATGACACAATATTCGTCCTTTCCTTAGCTGGTTGAGGGATAAATATTAAAAATATCCAAGCAGCCACACAAAGGAATCTGGGTTGTTTGGCAAACTGGTCTCTGCCACCCATGATATTTAGTCTGCTGTGTTTGGTTCTCAAAATGAAATCGTATGTATAGAAACAACAGATGCACCCTAGACACAGAATGCTGGAAACTGAGGACTCTGGTTAAGTGCTAACAATGTAAGTGTAATGATGATTTTAAGAGAGGGATGGATAGAAGCTTGTGTGTTCCTGGACTGCATAAAAAAGGGAAGAAGCAGGAAAGAGTGAGGAAAATTTTTCATTTCAGCATTCAGCGTTCAGAGGACTGAGAGTAGAATACAATTTTGGCATCTGCATGAATAAAAATAGAGAGTTTATTAAAAAAAATGAGCTGGGTGCAGAAAAGAGCCATGGAAGTGATTTCAGGTCCAGAGAAAACGCTTCACAGAGAGAGACTTAAAGAGCTCAATCTGTTTAGCCTATTAAAATGAAGACTGAGAGGTGACTGCAGTACAGCGTATCAGTGCCTTCACAGGGGAGGAACACTGGGTATTAATGGGCTCTTTAATCTAGTGGGGAAAGGCACATCAAGAACTAATGTCTGGGAGCTGAAGCCAGACAAATTCAAATTAGAAATTAGGCACAACGGAGGAGATGATTAACCAGCGTCACAAACTACTGAGGGAAACAGTGTTTTCTCCATTGCTTGATATCTTCAAAATCAGCAAAGGGGTGGGTTTTTTTCAGATCTGTTTTGGCTAAACTTTTATTCTTAAGAAAAGGCATAGCTCAGCCCAGGTTTGTGCATGTTTGAGGTGGTACAGGTGGGTGGGAAAGATCTCTTGACATGCATTGAGATGAAAAAAAGTGAGTGAATGTAGTTAGCACAGTGATGACTCTGAGCTAATGAACCTGGCCCCTTTATTAAAGCTTCACTCTCAAGAGCCTTTTTTACTTTCCAGTTGGCACAAGGAAACACAGCTTGTCTTTTTTTTTTTTTTAATGTGGAGCACCTTACAGAAACATCCTTTCCTCTAAATAAGGATATGTTTTATATCCCCAAAGAGATACGATATTAACATTACTTCATCCTGTTACTGCATCAAAAATTTAGTTTTGGGGTTTACAGTTAACAGAGATCAGCCTTTTAATTTTGAGGATTAATATTCTACTTTAAATACATATATATATATATATATATATATATATATATGACATCAAGTAATTGAGACCTAGAACTCCTTTCTGAGATTTTTGTTGTTGTTGTTTGGTTTGGGTTGGGTTGTTTTTGTTTTTAATGAAATTAAGATTAAAAAAATGGGGCACAAAACACAAATGAACTAGAAAATTAAACTTGAATAGATAAATAAAATGTGACCTGCGCTCCTAGAGTTTTGAATTTGCGAGCCCCAGACTCTTTCCTGTGCAGATCACTGAGTACTGGATCAGACTGCCTAGACAGGGTGGTCTCCTAAACTGGAGACACTCTGGAACTGTCTGGATGAAATCCTGTGTAATGTGCTCTAGGATGGCCCACTGTGATCCTTTCCAGTCTTATCCATTCTGTGATTCTGCGAGTAAGCACAAACCCCTCCTTAGTATCTCGATTTGGTATTTTCAGAGTGATCACTACACTGCATCTTCCAGAAGATCCATTTTTAATTTTTTTTAAGACAATATAAAGAAGTAGAAATAAATTAATATGTGCTTCAACTTTACATTTATTTCTTTGTGCATATTTAAAGAAGAAATACATTCCTGTTCCTGTTTGAAAGTTGCTTAAAAATTCATTCAGTGTATTTGTAATTTAGTCCAGCTGTTTAGTTATTTTTTTAGAAGTGTTCACTGTTTATGGTTGCCATTGCAATGAAAGGTAGCATTTATTACATGTCAGATACATGGACAAGCAAAGTGTTAATGAGTCTGAGCTCTTTTTTCCCTTCTCGCTGCATTAGAAGGGATCCTGATTGCAGAATGGCCTTTTAAGATAAGTAACGCATTTTCCCTATTTTTTTTTCCAGAATTCATGGTAAGTCATTTGAAACAATTGATGTCAAGGTTATAAAGAAACAGTAAACAACAGATCATGATAAGAATATGATTATGGCTGCAGCCCCCAGTTTGGTCTCAATCTCCTCTGAGCTATACCCAGACCAAATACAGTGCAATGGTGACACCAAAGACTTTAAGCTGAAGTAGAATTTGCTATTGCTAGACCTTCTCCAAAGGCAAATTTCTACAGGAACAAACCTGTGATTTAAAAGGTTTTAGATCAGGATTTCAATAAGAATTTACAATTAGGAACTTACTTTTGTGGAAAGCCCTTGTGCCACATGGAGAATATATTTTCAAAAGGCTAAAGCTTAGACTGAAGAGATAAAAAAATGTACAGGGTGATAGATGCTATCAACATTTTTTACTCAGTTTTGCCCAAATGTTTCATGATTTTCAGTAGCACTGGAAAACACTTGAATTAGTTTCTCCTTATTTCTAGCCTGTTTCCCTTTGTAAGTCCTCATGGTGTCAGTTTTTCAAGCAGTAAAGCAAACTCAATGTATTCCTGAAAAACGAACTGGTTTAAGCCTGAAAACTTCTGCTTGAGATTACCTGTCCTACACCAACCTGCTGTAAAAGCCCTTGAATTGACCCAAAGAGCAAGTCATGAAACCTTATGCAGTTCACTAAAAAATTGACTCAAATTCTATTTTATATCTTTTCCAATTGAATAAAAGTTTTATAATAGTATAATTCATTTTATTTTATTTTGATACATCATTCACTGTACAGAGCACAAGAGCATCAAAGAACAGTCTATATAAAGGAGTGTGGAATAACTTCTACTGACCTTAAATTTTATTTGAGAAATATTAAAAAAAATAAATTTATTACAATAATTTAATACCATTTCTTTTACAAAGATTAACCTTTACTGGCAGTAACAGGTATTATTATCAACAGAACCCCTGGAATGTGCAAATTGGGCAGTCCAGGCTGGAAAGTGAGAAAATGTCCACTCTTAAGGATTGTGCAGCCCTGGAGCTTACCATACAAGAAACTGAAGGAGTCTCTATCCCTGGATGCTTTCAAGACCAGGTAGGTAAAGACAAGCCTGACCTAATACAATACTGACAACTGTTCCACTCCAAATAAACAGCTGGACTAAAGGCTTCAAAAAATGTCTCCCAACTAATATGTTCTATAGGCAGCTAAATAATTGCAACATGTAGTGGATCACTTCTTTATTTTTCAAACCAAATCTGTTAATCAAGGCCTACTAACTAATCTGAAATGTGTCATAGGAATATTGTAATTTGTGTATTAAAGACTCTAAGGCCTTTCAATCCAGTACTCCATCTCTCATGTTGCTCTATAATGAGCATAAATATTTCTTATGAACAATTACTAAATAATCTGGATTTTGAAGAAATCTCTAAGACCAGTAAAAAAAGCTTTTTATCGAATCTTAGAGTGATTTAGGTTGGAAAAGACCTTTAAGGTCATCATGTCCAACTGTAAGCCCAGCACTGCCAAGTCCACCACTAAACTGTGTCCCTAAATTCCACATCTGGATGGTGACACTTCCCTGGGCAGGCTGTTCCAATGCTTGACATCCCTTTTGATGAAGAATTTTTTCCCTAACATCCAATCTAAACCTTCCCCGACTAACTTGAGGCTATTTCCTCTTGTCCTATTACTTGTTACTTTTAGATGTGTTTGTTATATTTTATTTTGGTTCCATGAAAAAAAAAAAGTCATCTGAATAAAAATAAAGTTTTAGTGCTGATTTTATTATGATACCATATTTTGACACATTTTAGAATGAAACATTATGGCTTTCCATTTCCAAAATATCATTTCTGTAATTCCCTTGAAAGATCAATCCTCTCCTTCCTGCTGCGTCTTCAAATGAAAGAAAAAGTTTAACTTTTTTATTTGAATATTTTCTTCAGTATTCCGTTTGTGGTTTGAAAACAGTTTCATATTGATTCACATTTTCCTTCTTTCCAATTCTGTAGTTTTCGATTTTAATCCTCAAGAAAAAAAACAAACAAACAAAACACACCAAAAAATAATGAGTATTCTAATACTTTTACTAATCACTTACTTACTTCATTAATGCAAAATACTGCTTATTGATCTAAATGCCTAAATGTTACAAAAATTAATTTCTTTACCAGACTGATTTGGAATGCAGCCTTAAAGCTTCTGTAACTACCTTTAAAAATTTTTTAAAAAAATAAAAAAGGTACTTTTCCAGCACAGTCTTTCAAAATTTATACATTTAGAATTCTTAGTACTATATAGAGTTATTTCTAATTTACAGTAGTATGACTCTCCTAAATACAGCGCTTTTATTGTGATTTACACCACTGTTGCTGAGCTCTGAATCACAACCATGTCTATATTTATGGTTTACACAATCCCTTTGGTTGTATGTAATTTTTACAGTAGAATAAAAATAGCAGATCCCTACTTAAAGGACCTTATCATCATAGATCCTTAATTACAGCTATGTTAAAGTAACCTCTGTGGTGGCCCACGAGCCAGGCAACAATAAATAAAAGGGACTGTAAAGTGAGTAACTCCTTCCAAAGGGAAATGTCAGCCCGCACATGGAAATGTCACCAGTGCAATAACATTTCCCACTGCAGCACAGGGCACTGAGTGGGAACGGAGAAGAGAGAGGAGCTGGTGCCTTTGTGAAGGGTATGAATGGTGAGAGGCTGTGGACAGACAGAGCTGTCTGTCTGTCCACTGGGCAAAGGAGGCAAAGCTGCCAGGTGGGTCATCAGAGCTACCCGTGGAGCAGGAGGTCTGTCAGACTGAGCCAAACTGCAGACTCAGGGCTTGACCCCTGGAATAAGGCTACTGCGTCAGTTTCACACTGATGCCCTGTTTAAGAATTTTTTGTTTTTAATTTGGACATTACACAGTCTTCTCTGAAAACAGAAAAGCTCTTCTTCCACCAGATGTGTTCATGTTTGTGAAACAGTTTGCACAGTGCTCTCAAAACAAGAGATGGGACATACCAGAACTTCACCAGCCTCTGCCTTCTGGTTTAGATGACGTGATTTTGTCTGGTAGGATGAGAACACAGAGGCAGAAAGCAGTTATCCTGCAGGAAGCACTGTACACACAAAAAATGGAGGAAGTTGCCTCATTTTCTTGAAAACAATGAGTCCATCTGCAGTATTTTTTATTTTTTTTCTTTCTGAAACTTTGCTTCCAGCTCCTGTAAACCTTAAACTATGGGTTTGGGTTTGTTCTGAATCCGGTTTGATTTTGCCCAGCCTCCAGCCACATGTCGTGCACACAGAACGCTTTAGTCCTGGATTTGAAGAGCCACACCCTGGGCCAGACAGCTTCCCCCTTTTGCCTCTTATGCATCTGCCCCTTGGGGTGCTAGATCTCTAATCCCTTGCTACTTTTGTTGCAGAAAGAGGTCTTCTTGCTTCATGTCTTGAATCTCAAAGACAGTGCCTAACACAGTGTCCAGCTTTAATGAACTTGGTGATTGTACTGTTCTGAGAGCAGCTGTGAGAGCTCTTGGTGCAGTAATACCAGTGTATAGACCACTCAGACCTGAAAGAAAAAGGAAATTGCTCATTCCAAACATTCATAAAGCTTTGCATCTGTTAAAAGCAGTAACAAGGCAGGTGAAATTTAGGGAGCCATGACATGGACTGAAACACTTTCAGCCACAACTCTAGGGACCACTTAGTTTAGCTAGCATGGGGGAATGGGATTTACACAAGGATTTCCAGGCAGACGATACGAATCTGCATAGAGAAACAAAAACTGTATTGCAATATACATTACATATAAATGCAAAACAACACACCCCAACCTCCAGTCAACTGCTTTAGGCATATGATTCACTCCACATATGGCTTTATCAGTAAGTGTGAAAAGGTTTGCTGGGACTTTCTTTCCTTTCCCTCCACTAAGTTGAATTAGTTCAAGGGTTGACTGAAAATCAGATCCTGTGCTTAAGGGGAAATCAAAGGGGAAACCAAAACCAGAAAATGCTTCTGGCCCTCCTCCTCCAGTCTGTGCCACATCATATTACTAAAAGATCCAACCTTATATCTCAGAAGAACTAGCCTTTTGATGCAGCTCATAGATGATATCTGCTGCTTATGTTCTTTACCAATTTTAACTGTCAGATTCCTAACCCAGAAAAAAAGGGCTTCATTTTCCCAGCAGAGGTGAAACTTTGTCTTTTCTTCCTTCTCCTCCTCCTGCCCCCAGCTCCTTTGCATCTTTTCAATTTACAAAATGCTTTGGGATCATTCTGGGAGAAAAGCTCCATGCAGTATAACCACATTAGCTTGTAAAGCAAACAGAAAAAAATGGCCTGTTGGTCATAAACAAGCTGTCTACAAATTTGTCATATGCTATCTATGCACTGGATCTTATTCAGGACTGCAAGATGTGGTGGTTTGTTTTATACTGATGGGCACTGTTGCCAGGGATTCCATCCCAATATAGATGTTTGTAATACACATCGTGTGTCAGTCTCTTCAGTCAGTTGTCGGTAATAGAGTTTGAAAGGCATATAGTGACAATATAAATGCATATGGTATATCTGAGTATTTTGTTAGAAGGATGATGGGTCCTGGCTGCTTAGGATGCTGCATGGACTCCCATGCAACCTGCATTTTTACCAACTCTAGTGGAAATACAGACAAACCATACTGGGCTCCCTTTATTGTCAGCTGAGTGAAATCTGGAGGGCAATTCCTCCGACCTGGCTTTAAGCTTTATTTTAGAATGGGATGAACTTGTCTCTGTATTTCTTTCCACTGACTGAGAAAAAGCCTCAGGTGATAAACTTAACACTTGAAGGTCAATGCATTTGCTTAAACTTAGGCTTTGTGCTATTCTGGCCAACCTCTAGTTTCCTGGGAGCGGCATCTCTTTGCAGTGTCTTCCAGCTCTTTTAGTTGTCTCAGTCTAGAAAGTGTTTCAAGTGTTACTACTTTTGCATGAGCAGCTGAAAGTCCTAGGCTAAACTCAGTGCTAGGGGACTTTTTCAGTAGACAACAGGCTATCTGTGTGACTTCAGTTGTGGTAGGGCATGACATCTGGCCTCCAGTGGCAGATGGCTTTAGACATTTCCCTAAAGTCCTGTTCCATATGGCCAACTCTGTGTGGGTATCTCCAAAGTGCAAGGACACTTCAAATGTTGTCAGATTTCTATTTTCAGGAAACTGACTCAAGCCACTATATGTCTAAATTTAGGTGTTTACATATGAGCTAGGTGTCTAAGCTTGGAGAGCTATTGGTTGACCAGATATAGACATTTTTTTCTTCTCTTTCTAAACCACTAATTGTATTGACTAGACCTCTACTCTCTTTAATGGATACTTGGGCATTTATCTGGCATGTGGACATCTAAAATTAGATATCTTAATCCCTGAGCCTAATCACACCACTAACTTTTAGATTCCTAATTAAGATAAATTAAATTAAAACTGTGGGACCTTTGCACCATTTTTGAGCCTTCTTATTCTTTCATTTGCCCTTAGGTGAAAGTGTAAATGACGATACTGCTTTCTTCCCTGATGCTGCTTTGAGGAATTGCAGGATTTTTTTTTAAAAAAACAAACCAACCAACAAACAAAAAAAACAAAACAAACAAACAAACAAAACACACAAAAACTGGACTATCTTGGACAAACCAGTAGTTTCATGTACATGGAGATTTGCTTTGTCATTCTGAATAGACATGAAATATCAACCAAAAACTTCAAAATGTGGTTTGCTC
>JAWWTY010000088.1:66525703-66535714 GCA_035222235.1 Margarornis squamiger | reverse complement strand
CCCTCCCTCCCCCCCCGAAAGGTTCTTGTCAATATAACTTTCTGTGCACAGGCAATTGATGGAAGCAGGAGCCTTGCAGCAGGCAGGGGGCCAGGGGCTGAGCACCCAACTCCTGCCCGGCTCCCAGTCTCCCTTCAGCTCCAGCTGCCAGGGAGGCAGAAGCCCAAGTTGCTTAGCATCCCCACATCTCCTGCAACTCTGGCTGCCAGCGAGCTGGAGCAGAGTGAGAACTTGTAAAAGCAATTTGCTTACCCCTCCAAAAAAGAACTTTGTAAGTTAGCACAGTTTTATTTCATTTAGGCATCAGGATTTAAGAAAAAGAAAAAAGTTTCAAAATTTTGTTCTCCATAGGTACAGATTAATGCACTTAGTACATTAAAAAAAGCTTTGATGCCTTAAGAACTGTGCATCTGTGTCAGCTGGGGTTGCACACTGAGACAGTCCTGTGGCCAAGAACTGCCCAAGTGTCTCTGCAACCACCAGTTCCCAACCTCTGTTTTAGGATGAACACAGCTGCCTACAGTGGCCATGCTCCGTACCAGGAAAGAAAGGATGGTACAGAAGTTACTTACAGAGGGTCCTGAGCCTCCTTGTATTGTTGCTATGGCACTTAGTGATGCCAGGAAATGCTCCTATTCTTGTGTTTCTGCAGGGGGCATTTCTCTTAAAGAATGTTGACCAGTCTGATACTTGCCCTACTTCAAGCAAGCCATTGTTTTCACCACTTAAAGCCCATATAGATGGAACTGTAATATACAGAAGCTTTTGCTTGTTAGGTGCTGCATGCAAACATTACTGTCTTTGTTGTTCAGGGATGGACTGGATGGTTGGGTTCTTCTTCTCTCAGTGGCAGTTCATTTCAGCTCCCTGTCCCTGAAGTAAAATTTGTCTAAGTGGCAGTAAAAATTCTGGTTTATCTCACTTCAACAGCCTGAGAAATAAATTTATTAGAATATTATTCTTCCCTGCAGCAGTTTCATCCAGCCTTACTCTATATATACCCACAGAAGATTATTTGATGGGCAGGCCTGTCCTGTGAGTTGCTGAGATTTGTTCTTGTTTGTTTTTCCAGCTCGATCCCATGTTACCTGCAATCTTTATCCTCCACATAATTTGTGTTGTGGCACCTTTAAGGATGATCCAGCTTTGTCTGGGTGGAAAACATGCATAATTCTTTACACTGGTAGGAACACAGTTACAGTCAGGAGGCTTTGCCTTTGCTTCTGTTCTGGAGTTGATACTATGGCACACGTCTGGGTCAGGATATTATGTTTGTAATCATATTACAGTGGACCTGTTTGGGCCCTGACTTTAACCTTCACTTAATAAAAATGTGTTCTAGCCACAGGCTATGAGTTCTCATGACTAGTAAAGGTAGGGACCTTTGCAATGCAATAAAACAGGGAAGAAATATTGTGAGATGTAGCACAGTTTCTGTTCTCCCCCTCCCATCTTCTTGCACCCTGAAGTGAAACCTTTGTTTTAGAAATAAACACTTTGGGACTTAAATCAGTTTTTCTTTAATCAAGTACACTTTTTATATATTCTTAAATAAAATACTACTTAAAACGGGTAATTTTACATGAAGTAGGAGAGAGATAGTGCAAGAACCTACAGTATATCAGACTGAATTAGTTTTTCATGCTACAAGATGTAAACAAATCTATTTAATTAGAACACCTTGTTCTTATTGCATTCTGAGTAATTTTTTATACAGGCAGAAAGCAAAAAAAAGTTTTTGCAGCAAATTTCTACAATACAAAAAAAAATCTGAACTGTGCATCTCCCTCACTAAAACAGATGGGGGTTTTTTCTGCTTGTTTTTTGAATTGAGATCTCAAAGTCAAAAGCCCATCACAAAGATGATCCCTGGGCAAGTGCACACATTCCTAGAGATCAGCTTTGATTTGAAGCCCTTCCTTTCCACTTCATCAGCAGAGACATCAGATTTGTAGTCATGAAGGGGGAAGCTGGTCCTTCAATTAACTTGTTTAGGTCATGCATACCAAGACCAGATTCCACTCCTGGGACTTCCTGCCTACACCAAGGCCATGAGATTTCCATGCCTGCTCACCTCTGGGACAATCTATCAGAGTTTCACCATTTTTCCATATGTGTAGCCCAGAAACATCAATGAATTTCGCTTTTTTCCTGCTGTTTTCTCTCCTTTATACAGTAAAATGAAATCTGGAACAGCAACAGGAGGAAAAAGTGAGGCTGCTTGCTCAAGGGCTTTATTCAACACCATAAACTCTAGGATCACCTTTCTCTTTCCTATCTGGAAGCTGTGCAAGGAGCCCACTTGGCTATACAGGCTCATTAGTCACAACAGAAAGGCAGCACAAGGTCCCACAGTGACAAGCTGCCACCTAAATCTAGGTAATGTGCCATGCTAAAACGCTGTACGCTGGCTTGCAGCAAGATCTCAGTTCCTTGCTAAGGTGATGTTTCCTTTTCTTGCTGAATTCTAGACCTGGATTTACCTCCTTTGTGGCGCATCCTGGATCCACATTTTAAAATGTGCAGCTTCCTGGCCACACATTTCCAAAGTCTCAAATGGGCAGTAGAGGCAGACAAATATCTGGGAATATTGTGTGTAATGCCAGACCCCTAGATCCAGTCACCACATGGAGACTTTCAGGCCAACAACACAAAGGTAGGTTGAGCTTTCTTGTGTCCATAGTAGATGATTCTGTCCCACAAGATTGCTGCTACGAAAAAGGTTCCTCGACTGTGTTGTGGTAGAAAGCTCTCATGGTGAGATCTTGGCAAAAAAACAGGGAGAGCTTTACTTCATGAATAGTAGGAGCTCCAAAACCGTGTTCATCTGAGAGTCATTCTGTACCTATGACCTTAAGACAATGTCATGTTTTCTATGACAATCCAACTGTCCAATACAGACCCCAGATGCTGCACACTGTGGCTCTGATTAGTGTTCACCAATAGTAACATTCTTCAAAAGGGAAGATAGATTCAAATTCAGGCAGGAACTGGCATCTTACCTTAGTAAAGTGCAACCAAACCAAACCAGCAAAATAACTGTTTTCACTGGAACTGCCCAGGGCTACAGGATCTCTCTTCTCATTTTAGTTGTACCTCTCAAGTCCTTTTTGTATCAGGGTTTTTTATATAAAGTATGGAAATTTTCCCAGTCCTTCCTGCTTACATGATGACCATTCAAACTTACCCTTCACTAGAAGAGCCCAAAGAATGCAGCGATCTCACCTGGGTCTGAGTGGGTCTGCACAAAGCAGTCAAGGAAGCATGTCTTCATCCCATAATGCCATCTGTTTTTTTTCCTGGTACACTAGACTGTCATGCTACATCCTGATGTCAGAAGTCTGTGAAAGAAGGTTAAATAGAGCTTTAGTAAAAAGAGTATTTCAATATTGTTCCTCTCTTGCCCAGACACCTGCTGTGCCTCCTGCAACAAATATCTTTGCATTTGTGGAAGGTGTCCCTGTCCATGGCAGAAGACTTGGAACTAGGTAATATTTAAGGCCCCTTTCAACCCAAATGATCCTATATGATTTCTTTTTCTACTCCCACCTTTCCTTTGACCTACCCATTTATATCACCAGTTCTTCAGGACAATCTGTTTTGTTTCATATTGATGTCCAGTGGACCCCAATCTCATCTGAACTGTCTAGACATGATAGTTGCCTATAATCATAATAATTGCACTGAAAGCAAAACTCCAATATTTTTGCACCGATGTGAGCGCTGTTTTATATTCTTCTGGCTTTGTCCCCTACATTAATGAAGCTTAGAGGCAAAACAAAAAGCTGATCATTTTACCACCATTAAATGTTATTAACGATTTTTAAACAATTGTCAGTGAACTTAAGTGCTTATGTAAGTGAGGGATTAATAGTCCCAACTTAATAAATATCTCAGACACTGGCAAGCCACTTATGGGCAAACTGTCAGTGACACCTGGCCTCAAAAGTCTCCATCTGGAGAAGCAGCCAAGCAGCACACAATGACACTCCTGTCTGAGCCATCCTCCTTGCTCCTGCCCAGGAAGCACAGCTCACTTTGTCACTCCTCCAGTCTGCTCTCTGTAATGCACCTTCTCTCCTCCCCCACTCCTATTCCGCTAATGTTTTTTTCCCTGGGTACTTCATACCCCTCCCAAAGTATTCTGTCCACATCCTCCCTAACACCTGTCATTTTTTTTTTTCCTGTTTCCTGCATCAGGCAAATTTTCCAGGGAATACAACCACAATGCTGCTCTGTGCATCAAGGGCAGAATAGATTTAGAGGATCAGCATGATATGGTCTAACAACACATAATGTCCAGCTGCTGTCCTGGTAGCAATGCTGCATCCCGTTCTGGGGTCCTCAGTATGAGCAAGACAAGGAGCTACTGGAGAGGATCCAGTGGAGGCCACAAAGATGGGTAGAGGTCTGGACCATTTCTCTCATGAGGAGAGACTGTGGGAGCTGGGCCTGGTTAATCTAAAGAAGTGAAGACTGACAGAGGATTTCACTAATGCATATAGATATCTCGAAGGTGGGTGCCAAGAGTATGGTGCCGAACTCTGTACAGTGGTGTCCTGTGACAGGACAAGGAACAATGACCATAAGCTAAACCACCACAAGTTCCACCTCAACATGAGCAAGACCTTTTTTACACTGAGTGTTGCAGAGTACTGCAACAGGCTGCCCAGGGAGGCTGTTGATTTTCCCACTCTGGACAAGTTTCTGTGTCATTTGCTTGAGGTGACCCTGCCGTGGCATGATTTGGCGGTTGAACTAAATAATCTCCAGAGGTCCCTTCTAACCCTAAAACTTCTGTGATTATATTATTCTGTGAAACAGAAACCAGGTGAGCTTATGGCAAAATCTGTAGCCTGAACAGCACACCCTATGCTAAACTGAACAAGCATAAGACAATGATGTCACTAGAAAGTGATGCCCCTATATTAGATTATTCCCATCTCTGCCCTTTCCAAGCTCTGGAAAGGTAAATAAATGTTGTGACATCCATTTTACAGGTCTCTACCTGTGAAACATTGGTGTAGAAAGCTTATTTTATCCAGATTTATAAAAGGTGCTTTATGTCAGAACAGAGATATTAATTCAATTCTTTTTGCATCTTGATCACTAGTCTTTATTTCCTCTCTGTGATTTCTAGTCTCTAAATTTTCATTAATTCCTAGGAGGTAAGATTATTTTGTGAGAAAAAAAGATTGGTGCCTTTATATGGTGCATGAGGAACATGGTTTAATCAGATGATTTTCAAAACAAATCCCAAATGCCTTCCAGAGACTTATTATCTTCCCTATGGTCTTCCTTCTGAGTATTTACCTCAGAAAACAAAACCCAGCCATTTGCTCTTCTCACTGGTCTCTTCAATCCTTCCCCCATGCTGCCCCTTCTGCTTGGACTGCATCCCTGAAACTGTTCTATTGTCCCTTAACTATCTATCCATACAAACATCTGCATTACCCCCAAGGAAGAAAATTTCCTTTCTTATAACTGCAGCAAGAAATAAAACCCAGATCTGAACAAAAACAATAGCCCTTTCCTACTGTGATCTGCAAAATACTTTCCTGAGGCTGGTGTCAGCTCCCTCCATTTAAGTGAAGCTCATTTGCAGTCACTTGTCTATTGATAGTGGATGGGCAGTGAGCAGAGCCAGGGCTGCCTGTCACCAAGATGGATAGACAGATGGCAGGGACAAAAATGGTCACATTTGGTCTGAGCCAGGGGTGCCATTTTTAAGGTCAGGTCTTCATCTTGTACTGGTCAGGAGGAGGCCTGTGATGATGATGATGACAGTACATTTGGAATGATACTGCTATTTGTTTATCAATGCTTTTGCACAGGAGGTACCAATTTTAGGAAACACGGGAGGAAAGCAATCGAGTTAGCCCTGCAGCAGCATCTGAGGATCTTCTTATCTGCATGAATGACTCTCTTTTTTACCCACTGCATATCAGAATTTAGGTACAGAAACACAAGCTGTTTTCTTTCCTGGGGAAACAATGAATACTTCCTAGACCTCTCTGAATTTCTTTCCATCTTGTTTTGGAAAGAACTACTTATAACTTCATCAGAGATCTACGTGCCAGTTTGAGCCACACATTAATCAAAATGGTTGGATCCTTCCCTGATGTGTATCCCAGTGTCACAGACCTTTCACAGAAATGGATTTATTAGGAAATTTTGCATGAACTTCAAATGACTGGACACAGTTTTCCCTGGCTAAACTAAACTAATAACAAAAATTACTTCCTCCCTCTTCTTCCCCATCTGCCACCATGTGCAGACAGATGCTAGACCACAAAAACATTCTTCATGTAGTGAAAGTTGATTCAAGTACTCAAAACACAAACTTGATGTGTCAGTTTACCTTTAATTGAGATTCTGGGTATAAACGAGTTCTAAATATCTCCAGCAAGTGCAAAGACCAGAATATAATTAGTTTTCACTTTACCAACAACCTTAGAACAGGGCATTGGTGTCCAATGCATCTTCCTCATTAATTGGAGACTAAAACATGACCTGAACCAGAAAAAAACATATTTATTTACAAGTTGGAGATATGCTTTAAATAGGAAATTAAAAGCAGATAGCCATATAATCTTACAAGAATAAATGAGGAGAAAGACTGATAAAAAACAGAAAAATAAGATTTCTTGCAGCTGTGTTTCACATATGACCTCTTCAGAATGTGATTAAGAAATAAAACAAACACACAAAAACCTTCCTTCTGGTATATGTAATGCACTTGTAAATAAGAGTAGTATGGATTAGTTCTATGCTAACTCACTGCAAAACATGGATCTACGAGCTTTATATTTAGTTTTTGATATTGGGAGTCAAGTTCAACAATGTGATGTCAGGAAAAAAGTGCCTTTCCAGAATGAGAATTAAAGAAAGTTTTTGTGGTTCTGATGTGATCCTGGTGCTATGACAGCATAGAATTTGAGTCTGGAAATAGCCACGATGTTGTGTGACCTCTTTATAGCACAGGGTAAAAACCAGAAAGTTAAACATACTGCCTCTACCTCATTGCATGCCTATCTATCCCAATTACTTGTTTTACTGGACAGGTATCTACAGTCTCTCTGTCTGACTGTCAGGACCAAAAGAGGAAAGAGGAACACCAGCCTGCCTAGGTAATACACAACCTGTTGCTATTCTAGGCCCCACTTCTGAAGTTCACTGGAATAAAAGTGGAATAAAAGCAAGAACATACTTCTTGTTCTTGCAGAAAATCTGGAGTTCCTTTTCTTGCTCTTCTGCAAACACAAAGTGTAAACAAGACAGTGGACTGAGTCCATCTCTGCTTCCTTTGCATAGAACAGCAAAATTCATTTCCTTTCTTCTAGGACTAGTGTATTCTCTTAGACTGTGAAATCCTTTTTGTGAGAACTGTCTTTACCTGTGCCATACTGTGTGGAGCCCAATAGGTGTATATTGACAGAAACTTAGAATTCCCAAATTGTCAGGTGCTGCGTTTCCTTCCTTTCATCTTTCTTTTCTAGTGAATGGCTTCTCTCAGTGATTTCCACGGCAGGTCTTCCTGTGTTCTTGGGCTGCACTGGGCATCACAAGAGCTTCTCCAAGGCACGACGAGACCCTCTGGTTGTGTGTTGTCATGACAACTTGAGGAGCAACTTGAGCTGTCCATTGCCTCTGCTCCAGTTGCTAAGGGAAGGATGGTGCTACCAGTATGGTCAGCCTCACTTGATGCCTGGTGGCACCAGTCCCCATGTGCGTCTTGGCTACCACCTCCTGGTGAGAAAATGTTTTCATGTGGAGCAAAAACCGCTTCCTGGGGAGAGCATTATTGTCTCCTTGGCCAGAGTCCAGTACCAGAGGAGGCTGCAGTTTATCAGCTCTGTCCTCACCACTCCACTCAAAGTGTCTGTGCTGTCAGGGGGATTGATGGAGTTGGGAAAGCCCCCAAAACCATATAACTTGACATTAAAGAGAGTCTGTGAGGCTCTTGCAACCAAGAGTACCTTTCAGGAAGACATGCAGAGAAAACTGCTCTGTCTCTTTGGTGAATGACTTTTATCGTGAAGCTGCACAAAGCCATTACTGAAGAAAGGCTCAAATTTGCTGGAGCTTGGAGTGGGGAGGAAAGGGGAAAGAACCAACAACAATAAAAATAAGACACATGCTGCTCTCTTTTCAGAGTCTTTTAGAGAATCTCCTGAGAACTAGAGGCAGCTGCAGAGATGTTGTAAGGAGAAAAACAGCTCACACAACCCACCTCTAATTTGACCCAGACTGAGCATTGCTCTGGCCAGTACTCCTGGGGTAGGACTATACCAAGATTCCCTACATCACAAATCAGTTTATTCTATCAGACTTAGGGCAGACAACAAGGAGGGAGGGCAGCTGGGACCTCATGGCAGCTCAGCCAGTGACTTGCAACATGGACTCCTTTCAGGACTATGAAATTATAAGCAGAGGCTGGGACCTGGTGAACTTGCTAGTGCTGTGGTTGGCTTGCTAACCATGTAAGAGCTTGCAGGCTGCTCAGATGTGTCTACACAGAAGTGCTGCAACTTCAGCAGGTGAGTCTTGTGCCTTTGTAGAGCACCCTGCACCACGGGCAGCCTCACATGGAGGCACTCACTGTCAAGAACATTGTGGTGCAGCAGTGTAGGTGAGAAAGGGGAACTGGAGGATTTTTTTTTTCTTTAACTTACTGCATAAATAGAATCAAGGAAAATATAATGTAATATAAATAAAAACAAATGGCTCAGTCAACTCATCTTTAATGCTTTCCTGCATGACATCTATTTTGTCTAATGGAATACGACTTTCATACACCAACTGGATATTTAACCTTGGCCAAAAGTTATGATGTACATTACAATACACTTTTATTATGTTACACTCTACTGTTGTTGTTTTTTTAATCTATTGCTAAGCCCTTAACAGTATGTCTGTGTCGATGAAACCCATCTGTCAAAAGCACAGTAGGGACATTATTATGTAAATGCAGTTGGGTCTTCCTTTTGTGGAATTGGGGGCAGGAATTTAATATACTGTCCTAATATTCCAGCCAGAGGGGAAAAAAAATGTTTATGAAAAATCTTTTTTTTTTTTTTTTTTTTTTTTTTTAAGTAAGGAAAAAGGTCTAGTTGAATTTGGCTTTTAAAAAGCCAGATCTTTGTCTTCGCCCTTCCCAGTAAAATCTTTAGAGCTAATGATACAGTTTCTAATAAAAAATAAAATAAAATACATGAGAGACTTTTTAAGTGCACCAGGAGACAGATAGGTCATTAATATCAGCATTGCTATCTTTTCTATATTACAGTCATATTTCAATAACCTACATTTTGGGGTTATTCTTTTTTTTTTCTTTTTTTTTTCTTTTTTTTTTCTTTATTTTTTTTCAGGTACCATTTTGGATTACTTCTTTATTAGAGTTTGTTATAAAATACCCACAAAGGTATGTAGATTTCTGGGAGAGGTGTGGGCGAGGTAGAGGTTATTTATTACAGTTCTGAAAATCAGTCAAAATCTATCCATCTAAATTGTCCTGCCTTAGACATATTCTGCCATTATTTGTAAAATTAAGACATTTTTCCCTGTTCAAAAAAGGAGCTAAAATTGAAATAGCCACTACGGGAAATGAAATATCTACACAGCCCTCCCCTGGGCAAGCTCCCAACCTGAGGAGCAGGCTCCAGGAGGTTTGTCCCAAAGTGATGCATGAAATGAAGTGTGTGTAGCTCTCTAAATCCAGATTACCAGCTGATTTCCTCCCCTAAATTCAAAGGCACCATCTGTTGAAATCACGACACCCTCCACTATGAGGATCTCTGAGATGGGAAAGTGTTGTCATCTCCTCCTTTGCAGATGGGGTGCTGAGGAGTAGAACAGCTGAGTGTGTGTTTGCACAAAAAAATTAAGGTATATTCACAGCATAAGGAAAGGCACACTCATGCTGGCTACATTTCTTTAGCACAGGTAATGGCAACAAGGAGCACATGACAGCAGAAGGGTTAGCATGGATTACAACTATTTACAGCCCAC
>JAWWTY010000088.1:66497444-66525658 GCA_035222235.1 Margarornis squamiger | reverse complement strand
CAGCGAGTTTTGATAAAAGCTCCTCCTGTTTGGGAATCCTTTCTAATTTCTGTGCAGGAAAAACTGTGAGAACAGCCTGACTTGGTTGAGAGACCTTATCAAAGCACATAGATGGCATTGTGGGACAGTCCATGTCGAAGGAAGTAATAGTAAGCCAATAATGAGGCTGTGCATGCCCCATAGCAGCTAACCAGGAATTTAAATGCCTAATTCCAAGACTGCAATGGAAAAGAAAGGATGACTTCATGTCATCTTTCTAGTTTGATGAAAAAGCATTTAAAGTATATGATAAAACCCCTTTTGTTAAGTGCATTCACACAAGCGTGGGAAAGACCATGTATTCTCCATCCACAGTAGACTCAAGCCTGCATCTACCACCCAAGACAAAGGCATCCTTGTCCCCAGGCAAGTTCCATGAGGAGACATTCATCCCTGGTCCCAGATGGGCCACTGCACAAAAAGGAGTGCAATAAACACTGATGATGCTAGTACCTGAAGCTATTTTTTGGCAGAAAAGGGAAAATATTCTACTTTGGAAACACTTCTCTAAGTCCTAAGATCTAAGAGATCTTAGAGCTCTTGGAAGGATCTTGTTTGATAATATAAACTGTCACTATATATGTTTCTAGACTTGGTTAAAAATGACTAGGTCCTGGAGATAGTAAACAGTTGAATGTCTGTTTCACATCTAAGTCACGTTCCATAGACATCCTCAAAGCCGTTGACAAATTCTTCTGTTAGAAAAAACTGTCTTTTATCCAGAAGTACAGAAAAGAAAGTGTTCACACAGGAATATAGTAACTAACTTTTAAACCCTTAGTCTTTTTGAAGTGATTTGAAGCAATTTCTTTTCCTTTCCTGAAGCACGGACTAGGGTAATTGGAGACAGGTGGGGTTCTTGGGGCCTGTGGTAGGAATATTCTGTACCCTAGAGACTGAGAAAATCTTTGAGAAAAATGGAAACCTTTCATTGTAGCCCCTGTCCCCACTTATTAAGTTGTTGCATGGACAGAAACTTTATCTCAGTATTTCCATAGTGTGGTACACAGAAATGACAAAAGCACTGTGTTTTGTTGGGCTGGGCCCAGGTGTCAGGTCTTGATCTGTCTCTCTCTCATTTAAAATACAATACAGTGAAACAGAGTCTTCCTGTGGGTGACTGCATCTGACAGTGAGCATTAAGGCTCTGGTTTAGACTGATGGGCTCATAGAATCACCAAAAGGTTTGTGTTGGAAGGGACCTTTGAGGTCTTGTAGTCCAACAATATACCAGCAAGGTGTTCTCTGTGAAACAGACTTTCAAAGCCTTGTCAGCCTGTCCTCTCTCCCCCCGTGCTGCTGCTGCTTGTCATACTCTCTGCCAAGGAAAGGTGAAGCTTAGTGCTGAATTAGGATAAACATGACTGGGCTTAATTGGGCAGCATACAGTAGAGACAAACATAGGGACTTTTCCTCATCCATAACTAAGTCTCACTACACTCAGCTACTAACATACTGAACTTGATAAGCAGAGCTAATTTTCATTAGCTGATTGAGCAGACTTAGAGCATTCTCCAGCTCCTACTGCTCCCAACTGCCTGCTGAAGGAGGTGCAGTGAGTACAGGTCCCACCTCAGAAGGGTCAGCTCAGAGGGGAGCTGTCTCAAGAGGAGAAAGATAACCAGTGCTGTTCCTTTTACATATGTTTCTCTCCTGCTTTCCACAGACACCTGCTTCTTCAGATATTTCTTAATTTAAAGTTAATCAAATTTTCTTTTAATATCTAAGCCCTTATGTGACATTAATATCTCTAAAGACTAAAATCTACATCTATAGATATCTCCAAGTCTAAAAATATTTATCCATTGTTAGTCCAAAAATTAAATAACTATTAATTCTCCTGGTATTAAACCAGGCTGTAGAGTTGCATTGTGTGGAGGAGGATGTGAAACACTGTCATGCGCCACTCATGGCATAGCACAAGGCAGAGAAGATAAAATGTACTATCTAGTAGTGGGAAGATTCTGAACACTGGCTTGTGAATCTTTTAAAACTCCGAGCTAATTGACTGGTGCCCATGTGGCAAGTGACAGGGAAAGAAATGGCAGTGGTAACGGGATCCCTTTAGGATTACTGAAGCTGGTAAGAAAAATGGATTATGTACTAGGGTTTGTGGCTTTGCTTTGTTGATTTTTTTTTTTTTTTTTTTTTTTAATCTGGAAAGATTTTACAACTTTTTAAAAATGAAGAGCTGGAATTTTTTTATTCAGAATGCCACATGGGTGTTTCATAGGAATCTCAAGTTCCACAGGTTTTATGGGGTTTTTCATGTTTTCCTTCTCCTTAACTGGCTAAATTGTTTGGCTGATCTACATCTCCCATTGCACCTTAGAGCTTCTATATGCTAAGGACAGAGATAGGAAAGCAAAAGACTGCCTGAGCACAGCTAACCATGGCAGACACTGTCCAAGAGGAAGATTTGTGAATTAAGGTATTTGTGTTTGCTGGTATAACTGATGGGGAACAGTTGTTCCACAGAATTATTACTGGTGAATGAAAATTCAATGTTTTATTTGGAAAGGAGACTTCTTCTGTAAAATATTACATTGTGCCACTGCATTATTAAACACTTGTTTATTATTAGGTATATGTATGTTGTGTTTTTTTTTTTAACTACTGACAGACAGCAACTTTGCTGCTGCTCCTGCATCTCAGGTAGGAAATCCTATGGAAGATGTTAGAGATCCAGTGGTGAATAAATTACTGTGATGCCCGTCTAAACTTTTCAGTGGGTCATTTCTCCACCTCAGTGCCTTTTGCACACCAAAATAAGTGCCCTAATCTCCAGGATGAAGCACAGTGCTGTCCTGAGGTGCTCAGGGATGTCTCATCAGCAACAATCAGAAGGATGGTGGAGAGGCTTCACCCTATGGCATGTGAAATTGCCTGGGCTGCAAAGGGTGCCTCAAGCATTTTAATGTTTACATGTGGGAGGCAAAGGATGGTGCTGCCTCAGTCTGGGGAAAGGGGACAGCTGCTCTGGGTTGGCAGCAGAGAGGTGGCAGATTGAGAGGCGGATCGGTCCGTGGGGGAAGGAGCCCATCCCCAGTGGTCCTGCCTTTCAGGCCTTTGAAGATTTTTCCATACCCGAGTGAGCTGCATCAGCCAGCCGCTACTGGGTGTCCCAGAAGTCTCCTGTCAGAGCAGATCTTGATGACAGCAGCTGCACATCTTTTTAAGCTCTTCTGAGGCACATAGGCCATAAGGAGGTGGTACAGGGACAGTGCTGGAAGCAGAGATCAGCTTTCATAAGGTCAGCTGTGCTCTGTGATTGGCAGGGCAGCAACTTCTGATCAATAACTGCAAGGGATTATTGATTCAGCCACCAATCTGAACTCTTAATTACTGTTATTAAATGTCAGAAACTTTCAGAGTTTAAGTCATATGACTGTAATCTCTTATTCTGGAAGCTCTGCGGTGGCAAGCTCTCATCAAACTTTGTGTGGCAAGGATGTGCTCTCAGCTGCACACTTGGAATGATGGGGCTGGCTTTGGTATGTCTGCTCTGGGTTTGTTTGGTCCAAAATTACTGTTTGGGCCAAGATTACTGTTTGGTTCATTGCATCTTTCTCCTCCATATCACTCAAAACTAAAGAATACAGAACAAGAACACTTTTTTTTTTCTCTGCTAGCAGAAGCTGGAGTTCTCTATCCAGTGAAATCCTTGCCTTAAGCACTTCAGAAGTCAGCAACTGAAGCCTTCCTTGGTAGCCCTATATAAATATAGGCATGCATAAAGAGAGACACAGCAGGTGGGCATTTTAATAGAGATATATGTGTTACACTTATGCATGCACTATGAACTTTTGTGAAGAAAAAGAAAATAAGTCACCATCATACTTTACATGGACAGGTGCATATCTGTTCACATGAGTTAAATGCACATGAATGCTACACAGATACTGTTACAGTCTTTAGTAAGTGCTTAATTAAGTTCTCTTTCTGGTGCATAGTAAGGGTTTGAATATCCTTCCTGATCATATAATTTCTTCCCTTTCAGGTCCAATACTGTGAGAAATACTGAGAATTCATGCTTATTTTTGACTCTGCATGTCATTTTTGGCCTTTACAGAATCATAGAATCATTCAGGCTGGAAAAAATCTTTGAGATCAAGCCCAAATGTAAATCCAGCACTACCCAGTTCACTGCATCCTAGCATAGTGTCTATAGGTAGGGGTTTTCACCCCCTTTTTAATTACTTTGCATCTATCAGCATTGAATTTCACTTGCCATTTTGTTGCCCTATCATTCAGCATCATGAGATCTGTGTTTCTGGCTGTCAGATTTATGTTTATTACCCTGACTATCTCAATGCCATCAACACATTTTGTCTCTACTGCAACAGAAAGGATCCCTGTGGGACTCCCTTGCTCACCTGCCTCCAACAAAAACCCTGACCATTTATTCCTACACTTCACATCTAGTTCTTTAAGCAGTTATTAACCCAAGAAAAGTATTTCCAATTTCTTTCTGCAATAACCTAGTTTCTTTACAAGCCTTTGGTAAGGGACTTTTCAAAAATCCAAGTGTGCTTTTATCCATATGCTTGCTGACTCTTTAAAAGCACTATTATAAATTTTGTAAGGGATAACTATCTCCTATAAAAATTGTGTTGCCTCTTTCACGTTACATTATATCAATCTACTTGCCTGCCAGTTTTGTTCTTGATTACAGTTCCTTCCAATTAGATGGATACTATGTCACACTTGCTCATTTGTAGTTCCCCATTTCTCAAACTGAAAAAAATGCCTGATAAAAAAAGAATTCCTGTTTAGCAAGAACTAATAATCAAATTAAAGATGACCATGGAGTACTCATGACTACTGATACCGCTCATGAGTCTAGAAGGAAGAGTTACTTCAAGTTACTGAGTGTAAATCATTTTATTTAAAATTTTTCAGGCTATTTATAATCTGAAGAAATTATTATTAAATTAGAAGCTAAATCTTAATTTTTATCTCTCTGGATGCTGTATCAGGGTTGATTTCCTTCATTTAGTCTCCTGAACTGGATTCCTCGTCTTGTCATAATTAAGGGGGGGGAGAGGGGCGGGGGGGGGGTGTAACAGGGAGGAAGAGGAACAATGGATGGTTCTTTTTCTATGATCATTTCATTCTCAGAAAAGGGGACTTACAATAAAAGCAAAACAGTACACAAACTGATTACTTCAGGCTCCTGCATATTTCTTTATAAAGGGTTTTTGAAAGATATTACCCCTTGGAGAGTCAGCTGACTCTTGTGGGAACCAAGTACTCTATTATCAAAATTAGTAGCAGACAAGTAATACTGTACCACAGGTAATTAAAATAATTTATAGATGGACAAAATTCATTAAAGGGTCGGTGAATCCTATGTGGTATATCATAGAGAACCTAGGCAATTTTTAAGTGGGCAAGTGTGACTGATCTTAAATAAATCCTATGAAACCAAAGAAATCCTTTAAGTCAGCTAATCAAAAGAAACCAGTCAAACAGTTGCCTTGAGACAGGTAAATCAATGAATATCAAGAACTTTAAATCTGTATTAAATCCCATTACTTATCTTTGTTTACCAAATTTTAGCCTCAATACCCTCTCCAGGAATATATATTATAAAAAAGCTGGTGTTCAAAACTAGAAGCCCTCAGACATGTACATGACAATAGCATTTCCACATCCTGGTAAAATTGTTCAAAGAGAATTTAAGCTAAGTTCTGTGGCAAAGCTTTCCAGCTGCACATCACCTCTGCAAATGTCATCTCAGTGATGTCATCACATGGTAGGAATAATGCTGAGTTATTGAATACTGCTGTTTTATGTTGAGTTGTACTGTCTTTTGTTCTCAGTCCTTGTTCTAAGGCCTCTGGTTGCTGAAAACTCCCAAGAGTGAACTGGAAGAGCTGTTGGCCATACTATAAAGCTGAACAGTAGGAGAGCTGTCTCTTTATTTCAGAGGCTTTTATAACCTTCTCTCTTACTTTAGGCAGGGAAAAAATGTGCATCTCTTTCAGGCTTGACTGGATTTAAAATGAGCTCTTCTCATCTACTCCTTAGCACCTCCATGGCTTTAGAAACACAGCTCAGGACTATGCAGTCAATTTAACGCATATGTAGGACACTTACAACTGGCTTTGTATGTATGTGTATCTGGCAAGAGTGACTCAGAGTTCCTTTCAAGGCAAGGTTTTAACTTTTTGCGTTTATTCAAGCCACTTAGTTTCATGAGGCTCAATACAAGCTGAAATTCTGCTTTGAGTAATTTGCAGTTAACTTCCCTTTTATAAAAGAATAAGGGAACAGTCTAACCTTTCTCATAAGAATCTTTTAAGACTTGGTTTTCAAGAGGGCTTTCCAAATTAAATGACTGTGTAAAAGTATTGCTGTCTACCTTAGTAACCTGTGTGTACAAGCTTGAGCTCTTTTTTCCTTTGTTTTTCCCCGTTAGTAAGAAAAGCTATAGCTAAAGCTATAGCTATAGTGTGAGTTGCAAGCAAGAAGAATGGTTCAATTTTTCTGCTAAGTTATCACAACATGAAAGATTTTGGTTAAAATACACTAAGCCTAAATGAATAAGCAAGACTAAGGAAGAACACTACATTTTGTTCAGTAGATCAACTATGCAGCACACTTCTGCTCTGTCTGAACAATGGGCATAACAAGCTCTCTCCTTCTTCAGCCTGATCTTCAGTATAAATGTACCTTAATTAGCACATTCAGTGTTAAACAATAAATACATGGTCTTACTGAAGTAGTCATCTGTTATTGTATACACTACATAACAGTATATAGTCTTATATTTCAAAGGTTGCCTGTTCATAACCAGTCCAATTTCACAGTTGCAGTTCTTCTTTGTCCATGAGGCTAGATAAAGCTTCTGTAAGTTTCATAAGTAATGATGAAACTAAACTTTGCATGTTCCTAAATTGTTTGCCTCCTGAAAACACACACTGAGCAGTCTCATTTCTCTGAGAGAAATATGTCTTTGTATGCTGTTAAACAAAGCTAACGTCTGTGCAAGTTTAGATTTTAGGGCAGCTGAACACAATCTCCCCTCACAAGATACCTTCTCTGAAGATATCAGCCTTTTATTACTGACATTCAGCGATGTTCATCTCACTTGCCTTCAACTGTGTGGATTTTAGGTCTCACCTGAATGGCCAGTTAAGATGTCCCCTATGTCAGAGAGATACTTGCAGAAGATTGTGCTTTGGTTGGCTTTATGTTTTGTGCCAAACATTTAGTTGACAAATGTCACGAGGGATAAAAACAATCTCTACTCCTTACAGGGGGAGCCTGTGAGGCTAGTTTACATTAGACCCCTTTATCTAAGGTAGTAAAATGTAAAATTAATCCCAATTTTATTTTACAATAACTGCCTCAATTATTGCTACAGGTTAGACTCATATAGTGTACAAGCAATATTTACAGATAGATAGAAGAATTTTACTATTTTGTGGTTATCAGGAGATCAAAACAAAAAGCACCTATAAGAATAAGAGAAAACACAAGTAATATAGACATAATCACCTTCTCTTCTAGAGCTTTTTTGAGCTATAAATACATGTTTCTTAATGTTAAAAAGCTTAGAGCATTTTTAGAAGAAAACATGTTCAATAAGAAATCATCAGGAAGTTTTGATTTTATTTCAACAAGAAGTTTTTTTAGAGCATGGAATGAGAGCTGTTTATGATATATTCGGTTAACATACCCCTACACTCCTCTTTGCTCTTTACATTTTTGAAAGTCAGGATTCTTTCTAAAGCATATTTTATAAAAATCTGTTTATGTGAGATTATGATAATGTCTATACCAGCTGGATGTCTAGTACAAGGAGTCTTGTTCTTTGAGGAGACATTCATGTTAGTAGCTTGATTCTTGACCAAATGGTTCCTAGTTTTGCAACTGCATTGCATTTACAACTTTGTAATTATGGACTCTTATTAAATATTCTATACAAAGCACAAAATGTAATGCTTATATCAATTTTAGTTTAAGCTCTAGTTCAAATCTACTAAAAAGAAGTTAATGATTTTCTTTTTGAAAGTTTTTTTCCCATAATTGCTATAAAATATTCAATGTTTATAAATATATTGCCAAGTATAGCTGAAGACAGTGAAAGCCAAAATATGTTATAATTATACAAGCTGATTTTCAGCCTTCATATAATACTGGCTGTTCTATAGCCTGTAGTATTATCCCCCTTTAAAATGTACAGCTGATTCTTGAATGAAAGTAATAGGACTGGTGTGAACTATTTTTAATTAGCTTGAATATTTGAATAGCCTGAATATTTTAGTAAAATACACACCCAGATACTTTTAAACCTATTTTAAACATAGGAGATTTAAAACAATTACAAAGCTATCTTAAAATTTTCCAGCAAACTACTAACCATCCGGGGTAAATTCTGCCAAGAATATGTTTCAGTGCTCTTTACAGGTATTCAAGCATCAGCAGTGATTGCACTCCCCATCTAGTATTGTGCTGTGGGCGTGTATATCTCAATGCACTTTAGTATTGGGTTTAAATTCATTAAACACAGCTGGGAAAATTGGAACAAAAGGAGAGACAATGACTTGCCAAATGGAAACTGGAAGCAAACCCAGAAATTTCCTCAGGACTGCCCCCATGTCTTGATGGCAAAGATGGGTTAAACAGCTTGCATGGAATCATGAAAGAAAGTCCACAATGGTTATAGACTTTACAGCACAGGTCTGTAGAAACACATATTTAATGGTTCAATAATGCAGCTACTGGTTTTCCCACTGCTGGGCAGAGCGGGAAAAGTCTTTCACAGTGGTGATACACAACAAAGCAGTGTCTCCCAGGATGTAAAATGTAGTCATTTTACTTATTTAGATATCTATTCAAAAGCAAGGAAAAGTTACATTTTATGTTTTCTGACAGCTGAAAATTTTCATGCATTCTTCAGCTTGGATTGAATTAAACATATACTAAAAGGAATAGAAAATCTTGGAGATCTAAAGGTGGTGGCGTTTTTTTCTGGGTAGAAAAATGGAATTGTGGTAGCTAGAGGGGAGGAAGAATACTAAAACTTTGTGTTTCCTTGTTTGATTGTATAAAAAAGACTGTCATTTAAAAAAGTCAAATGCATTTTTTTAATGTTTTTAGTGTCTTACTCAAAGAAAGAGCCACCAGTGCATATGGGAGCTTAAACAGATATGCCACCAATAATGATATTCCTAGAAATACCTTTTCTTTTTGTATATATGTCCCTGATATTATCTGAAGCATTTGAAAATGTGTTTGTGTACAGCAGCACTATAATAGGATTTTGTGAATTGTTCTTATCTAAGCGTTATATATGCATCCAGAGGGAAAACTTTACTTTAACCAGGTACATTATCAGAAAATAACAATCTGGGGCATAAACATCCCAAGTGTGCACCTTTTTTATGATGTCAAACAGAGCAAACAATACACATATTTTCCCATTATTTTATGTTTGATTTTTTTTCATTGTTATTATTATGTTAAGCCACCTGTGTTGGATTTGTAAATGGGCTATGACTGTTACACTGTGACATCTGCTTTTCCAAACAAGTCTCTCCTGATAATGGTGCCCAGCAATGCAGGCCAGGAAATGGCAACGGGAGATGAAACAAAGGCTCTGTCTGTCAGTCGCCACAGGTTTCACCTGTGACTGATTTACATGAATGCAATAAGCAATTCAACACAAAAGAGTTTGTTTCAAAAAGATATTTCCAACAGGAGAGCATGAATATAATCCCCTAAACTGTCCACAATTAGGATCAGAGAGAATACTAAATATTCTAAAGGCAATGGTTCTTTCTGTCAAAAGTCACATTCCTGTGAGAATAATGCACAGGAAACTAGAAGAAACAGGAATCAGCAATGCAAATAGGCAAAGGTAACATTCTTCCTATCCTTACTGTTTTCTAGAAACTTTTTCCTTCTCTAACTTTGGCTCTTCTCCACTTCAGTGTTACATGTATATTCCCAGCTGTAGAAGACAAGCTGAGCAAGTTTTCATCAAAAGAAAGTTTGAAGGACTGCAATGCAAAGGATAGAAAAATTGATCTAACTACTAAGATGAGAGAAAGACAGATTTTTTACAGAATTTATGGATAAGCAATAAGCATTTTCTTGGTGACAATGTCTGTGTTTATCGGTTTTCCATCTGAACTTGGACTACAGGCAAAGCAGGTTTATTAGAGTCAACCCTTTAAAAGAGTGAGTTCCAGTAACCAGATGCTGGAATCTTCTTGATCCAGATGGTGACAGAATAGAGATATAGAGAGGTGTGTGCAGCCAAAAGTGGAAAGATCATCATAAATATTGCTTTTCATTTAACACTCTTGCTACAAAAAACTTGAACCACACTTGAATCACAGCTGTCAGAGCTGAGACATTTCTATTAGTTGTAGGGGTAAGTTTCTCTCTTTTCAAACTGAGGGCAGGTTGAACCCTTCTGCAACCTTAAGATAGGTTATTTATTTAGTCTAAGAAATAAAATAAATATAAGATTTTTCTTGTTTAAGAAAGCATCCTTTTTTTTTCTTTCTTTTCCAGACACCTGAAGTAAGAAAAGTAGAGACCACATTAGACATTCAGAATGTACCTCCTTCACTACATGATATTTATATCACCCACTCTTTATACTCATGAAAATAAACAAGATTCAGTGAAGCTGGTGGTGAAAGCCATACATTCTCCACACTGGATGCTTTTCATCTAGATTGTCCTTAGTCAGCTTGACTGTAGCTGATATTTTACTTTTTAGATGTTCTTTCAATTTCTACTTGGCATGGCAAGTTCCTGGTAAACTTGCCACCTTATCACAGCAGTTCCCAAGCCAGACGTCATCAGCTGGGAGAAAATGCTTAATATTCTTCCTCTCCCTTTGCAGTGAAACATTTGGGAAGCACCATGAAGCAGCTTCACGTGGACTGTTAAGCAGTAATTTGACACCTTAACACCATGCAAATACAGGTGTAGTTGGAGCTGGTTCGTCAAGCTCCCATGATTGCTCTGTCCTGAGGCTGAGAAAAAAAAAACCCATGCAGGTAATTTATGACTTTTCATTGCCTGCCTTTTCCTGAAGGGGAACTTTTATTATCACGTGCTGGTTTTAGGTACTTACCACATCTTCCTGTCCAAAAGAGGAGTTAAACTTGTCATGTGGTGCTATCCAAAAATGAGATCCTTCGCATCTGATGAGATGGACGGCAGTTGAACAGCCCTCAAAGCATGATGATAATACCTGGCATGAATCATTAGCTCTGGAGAGTAGAACCACCTTGAGAGCTTCCACTGAATGTTAATAAGTCTTCTGGAGTCAGTAAAGTAGTTTGGCTACCACAGGTTTTGATTCTACGACACACATTCATAGCACAGTACCATCAATGCCTCTGTCCATTGACTTCAGTAGCACTACTTTCCCAAGTAATTGTTATCCAAGCTGGATAAAATCTGCAGAGTGTGATCAGCGGTTTGTGAAGCTACTAAGTACTTTACGGTAGAGTTTTAATATAGCTAAGGCAAATAATGTAACAAAGATATCTATTTATATTTAAAAGGGATACTGTAAATAGTTAGGATTCCATTTAATGCATTGCAAAGTTAGGTAACATGAAAAACAATCTGATAACAGGCAGGCTTTCAAATCCATTAAGTGTGTTTGAATATTGCATCCTAAATGTCCATCTCTATTACAGGATTTTACATGAGAGTACAAATATATAGGTCTTAAAAAACCCCTACTCCAAATAAAAAGACAGTGACAAAATAGCAGCTTACTGATTTTCTTCTTTGACTATTCTTTCTTCTTCCTTTTAATCTTTATTTGACACTTTATTAAAAGTCCAGAGCTCAGAATTTCAACCCCTGGTTAATCACCACTTAATCACTTGGTATACATTGAATGCACATCTCTGTTGCATTGGTTTTCCCCCTATAACACTCTCCTGCTTGTTATTGTGTATGTATTGATAATGCATCAGGCATTACTGTCTTTTCCCAATGATACCTCTAATTTAGATGTGGTCAATCCACCTTCTAAAATAATGCCAAGTATATATAATAAAAACAACCACATGGAAATACATGTCACCCTTGAAGCAGATGCCATCCTAAACTGTGCTGTGAGCTCCAGATCAGGGATACAGGAATGGACCATGGAAAACTCAGTGTGTAATCTTGCTCACAGCATCACTTACAAAGACTAAACTTTAAGGAGCTTCTTTGTACCATGATCTGGTGACTGAGATGGGTAAATTGGAAAGTTGTGTGAGGTTGTATGAAGTTTCAAAATCCCAGAATTACACCTTGGAGTGATTGTTCACAAGTACATGTTTGGTGCTGTCCACAATTAGCAGATGGACATAAAGAATTGTGCTTTCCCACAGCACTGCAGAAGTAGTGATGGAACCAGGTTTCCTTCCACCTGACTTTTCTTGCCTTGTCTACAAGGCACTTCTCCCTCCTCTGAATTGCAGAATTAAGTTCAGCAGTGACATGTGATCAGGGATATATGAAATCTTTGAGCCAAGATGGATGCTTGACATAATGAGTCATGCAGCTACACCATGGAATTCGTCAACTGTAATCATCACCGGGGCTTTGAGAGCAGCCTGAGAGTTTTGGATATTTTCTGTAAACACACACATCTTTATTTTTCCATGTGTTTCATAAACCCGTATGGTGGAAGGCTTTTCACACTTTTAGCCTGCAGACTTTTATTGAGTGTGGAAGCAGAGTTTATAAATAGGTTTTGTTCTCTTTTTTCTTTGAATGCCATTTAGATCTCATTTTAGCAGAGTTTATAAACAAGCTACATTTGTTCTTTTTATTGGCTCAAGAGAACAGCTGTCTATAAAGCATTCCTGTTTACATGATCTTCTATGGTAAGCCAGGCTTAGAGACCTTCTGTGGGTTATCAGTAGCTGTTATATAAATAACAGCATATTGGATGAAATCTGTGATATTATTTCATGCGCATTTTCTTCCCCTGCGCTGAAGTCTTGTAAGCAGTGGTCCAGAACAAGATCCAGTCACCTCTAAAATGTCTCCAAAATCCTCTTTACAGGCCCTGTGTTATATCCTGGCAGACAGTGCCCCAGGGTTGCACAGATCATATGCTGTCTATCTGTGGAGGACTGCATTTCAGCCATAATGAATTAAGTGATTTCTTTCTTCAAAAAGCAGGAGATGTTTGACAGAAAAGCTAAAAAAACACAGTGCCAAAGTGGGAGGTCTGTGCTGTCAAGAGGTGTCAAACTGACAGAGCTGGAGACCTAAACCTTCTGTTCCCCTACAGGGAAAAACAGATTTCAAACCACGTCACATACTAGAAGCACTGGCAATGGAAGCATTCATGTATGTTACCCACAATGTAGAGGCACCAGATGTAGAGACGTGAGCAGATTTTAGTTGCCATATCAATTCCAGCCTCCACTTTAGAGATCTGGAGTTTAGTTCTCCAGAACTTTGTCCAATACTGCACCTTTTATTTCCATAACACTCTCCAACATTCATTCCTAGTGCTCATTCAAATACAAGATTTTGGTTCCAAAGCAGTTGAAGATTCTACTTTCCATTGCCCAAATATTCCCCAGTTATACAAATTAATTAAAATTTTGAGCACACATTTAAATCCACCTTCTAATAGTAGTAAATGTTCAAATTCCTAAGGGCAAAACTCAAGTTAGACATATGCTTAACCAACATCCTGACTCAGTTGTTGTCCTGCATTTGGGGGCTCAATGAAAAATAAAAAAAAAATTAAAAAAAAAGTAATCCTAATTGTAAACCTGGCTTTTGGCCAGGATTTTATTGAAATATTTATAAAGACATGATGGTATTTAATTATTTAAGAAACAAACTGGTTGTGGAAATTTTACAGAGATGTAAGGTCCTTGGACTTCTACAAGAGATAAACTTGGCCCACTTTTCTGTGACTAATATATAGATTGCAGAAAGAGAGAAAGGGGAAGGAAAAGCCATTTTCTTTCATAATAGGAAGATACAATATTAAGGAAACTGAAAACTACATTTCTAAAATTGTTTCCATTTCAGAGTTCCTCTGCCTATGGAGAATCAATATGCCAGAAGAGCATAGCCTTAAACGTTAATATTACAGAATAAAATTTGTTTTTGATGGATTGATGGGCACATTTTCTTAAGGCCAAGAAGTAATGAATACAGCCTTTTTTTCCTGATAGTCTATCTTTCCTCTCTCCCTGCACAGAGGATGTAGAGAATAATAGGATACCACTTGCCTGTATATAGAAACATCTGTTATTAGGCACCAAGAGGCTTCACTAGGATGCATGTCCTCACCCCCATATATCCAATTGTAACAGCAAGGGAAAATCAGAATACAGGAAAATGCTGTTGTTTGCTCTGTTGCAGCTTCAGAAACCCAGTCAATCAAGAACAAGTTGGCTGATCTGATGGTGTCTAATAATTCCCAGAGGATTTTACTCTGCCCTAACTACACAGTCCCTAATCATGCTGAGCTTAAAAGCAAATCCATGTACACCCTGATTTCAACACGCAGTTTTACATCATGTCACACTTGCTTTTCATTCTGCATCAGCAATAACTAGCAAGTCCTTTTCTCTAAATTCTGATCTTACATATGGATGGAGTTTGAAAGATAATAAGTTAGTTATTGTTCTGACATTTGGTGATTCTTTGCAGGCAGGCAGCATGGGCCCATTTTTCTGGGACATCTCTAAATTCTTATGGCTATGAGGTGGTGCCTGGATCACTGTCTGTATATTTAAGTAGAATTTCAAACTGAGTGTGTTTCACTGTCAAGCACATTTCTATTCTCTTTTATACTTACACAGGGGTAATTGATTCCACAAATTCCCTCTTTTTCTTCCCATCTCTTTCCCACTTAAAAATTATGTATTTGGCACCCAAAGTCAAATCCCAGCATACTTTAGAGGGAGAAAAAAAACAACCCTGGACCCAAATAAAAAGATTTTTTCACAAGGTTATTTTCCTAATCGAATATACTTGCACAAATGGGCTTGGTTATGTGGAAAAAACAATTCTGTTCTCTTTTGGATAAGACAAATTGGGGAAGACATGATGTTAGTACATTATCACAAGTAGTTTTACTCCATCATGACATCAGAATTCAGAAGAGTTCAGAGAAAAGGTTTACCTTTCATTTCATGTCACCTTGTCACAACTCATAGTTTAGTCCAATCAGATTTTTAAATGAAGAGTAGGGAAGAGTATTGTCAGTCTGGCTCAATGGAAAACTACGGAGGCTCTGTCACAATTTCTTCCAGCGTCCTTATTTTTATACAGCCACTCTGACAGAGCCAAAATCAGTGGAAATAAAAAAAAAAAAAATGGAAGAAAAAAACCTTCTTAAAACAGAAGTTAAAGTCAGTGTAATAGTTCAGTTAGAAATCAGGATTGTACAAAGTCCAGAGCAACTTTGCCATCCATGAGATTCCTGGCAGCTTATCTAAAATCTCCCAGGATTTGTGCTTGCAAGTACAGAGCAGTCATTGATTGTATTTTATTATTGTATTCTGAGTGCTGACTGAAGGACTGCATTAGTGCAGCAGACAATGAAACCTGACTCACCCAAAACTTATAATTGCCTTCGATGAGGTTAAAGATATGACCACAAAACTGCCTGTGTTACGCTACTGCTGAAAAGCCCCACGCCTTTGGCAAACTCTGGTGTGCTGTCTTGTGCACAGAACAGTGAAAGAACTTACCCTTAAGTCCCAAAGAGCTTACAACACAAAGCTTCCTTAAGGAGACTACAAGCTAAAACTTAATGCTGCAGTGTTACATGTTGATTCACAGTAATATCAACATTTGCACATTGTAATATGACTCAGGGATATGTTATTGATTTTCTTTCCTAACCATCTAGAAATCAACAGTTCTGCTAAGGCTCCTCTCTCTTCCATATGTTGTACAGCAAGTCATTGTACCTCTACAGAATTGATCCTTTCTTATTTCTTTTTAGGTTATTGCAGCCCCCAGCCTGTGCCAGGTGTGTCCCAAAGAACAAAGGTTAGGAAATAGCTTTGAGATCTAGGTAAAATCTCATTATCATGAATTTTTTTTTCATTCTTCTTTATATTGAACTGTGCCTTTCAACTAGTCTAAATCAGCAGAGCTAGCAACTTACACCAGAAACTGGTCTTTTTTTAAGCTTTTCAAACTTTATCTTCTCCCTGCTTTGAGTGGAGGGAGATAGAGTTCATTGGTTCTTTGCCTAATGGAATTCTCTTAATTCTTTCTTCTTTTCCTTTTCTTTTCCTTGAGACTAAGCAGATATGTTGCAGCTAAAATATAGTATAACACACTTCCAGTCAAAGTCATCTGAAACATATCTGTTCTTATTTACTTTTCTCTAAAACTGTAAAGGTCTCAAATACTTTAAAGAAATCATAACTGACTCTCACCTGGAAATGGGGAATGAAATTTAAGTGGATGTCTTTGTAGGTCTTTCTATTTCTATCTATTTTGACTGAAGTTTGGAAACTCAGAACTAAAATATCTCCTACTCCCTATAAACTCCTCCCTTTGGGCCCTTTGTGGACAGATCATTTAGCTAAATGGTTATTTAGTGAGTACAATTTTGGCTTTCAATCTGTCTATTGTTAACAGTTGTTCATTTTCCCTCCAGCTCATAATGCATTTTCTCTATCCCTGTCCTGGTTTTGTCTGGGATAACCTGCTTTCAGATTGGACAATTCCATAGGCCCATCACATGCTGAAATACAGGTAATGATCAAAGCAGAGTATCTTTTAGCCTTGAAAGTTAATTGAAAAGTAGATTATTACCTTTTTCCTTCTTACTCAAAAACATGTAGGTTCAGAGTACATCTTAATCAAAAGGTTTTAACAACCAAGCACATCCCTAACCTAAGCCAGTGGGTGTGAATGGAGCTAAATCAGTAGAGAAGTTTCTATTCTGGAAACACCAAGATCTCACATATCTGTAGATACAGTTATTTATTTACTTATTACTGTATTTCCAAGAATCATTGCATGCACAGGATTCCCTTGTAATGGAAAATGTTAGCCTTATGTTAAAGAAGAGGGCTGGAAATCCTTTCATTTAGTTTATGCAACCAGGATTTATTCTATGACTTTTAGTAATCAATTCTTGATGTCTCAGTTTCCCCACTGGTAAGATTTTGATTAATAATGACTCTTAATATAATTTCTGTCGTTCAGAGCAGGGTGGTGAAAGTGAAGGTCAAGTTCCAGCAACTTTTACTTCAGCAGGTAGAACTTACTTCTGACCATAGTTTTATAAACCTCGGTAGAAATTGTTTAGTTGAGAAGTTTGCATGAATAAACATGACCTGTTTAATATATGTCAACCTTTTCAACTCTTGAGGCTGAATATGGGATTTAAGTCAAAATTGTTTTTTCTTTTGAAGATCTCATTTTAGCATGCCTCATGACAACCCAAATAATTTAGTGCCCTCTTCTGTGGAAAATAGTTTCATGTCACCTGACTATGGTTTAAGCATATTTTTATTTAGAGGTGCGGTAGGGAAGGACTTGTTGTCTATGTGTCATTTTTACCAGCATGAGTTTACACCTTCAGGCAAAGACTCAAGTTGACCAATGACATTCCCATTTAATGTAGACAGCAAAAGTCTTTCCAAAATCAAGCCCCTGTATAGTCATATGCATGCAAAATGACCGATTCTTTATTGCAGTTGGCATGCAAGATTGTTACGAGAGCCATGGAAGTATCCACAACAAAGGATGCACTCCAAAACTATTTATCTGCAAGGGTGAAAATGGCAAAAATTAAAAGTCTAAGAAACATTCTTACCATCTCCTGGATATTTTCAGGATTTCAGAAAGTCTCCCTTTTCAGGGAACCCAATACACTGTTCTTTAACATTTGAACAATGACAATACTCAGAAACTGTGACACAGTTTTCTGCTTCAAAGAATAAATGTTTCAACAGTTTCATCAAAATGCATAGCAGAGATATTTTGGTGTGGGTTCTCCCCACAGCTTCAGAACACCTTCTATGGATAGCCCTATAGGCATTTCAGGGAAAACTCTTGACTTACTTGTGGGTCAAATCTGTTTGTCTCTGTGTAGGTACTTAAACCTGTATTAGGTGCAATGCAGTGAAGATTCAAAGTATGGGTTTTGAGCATTTTAATTTGATAAACTTATGGTAGTAATTGTGCTCATATAATTATCCAGAAGGTCCTTAATTATTATTTTGTAGTACTTTATCCATTATTTCAGTGCAGTTTTCAGCTGGACCTAGGAGGTGATAACTACCATGATCATTCTTTTTCTTTTTTATTCCCTTTCAAAATCAATATTATACTCATTTTCCACCCTTTCTGTTACCTCCCCAGATTTCCAATTACTTTTCCAAAGTATTTTTCTTCGATAAAATTAAACCAATTACTGCTGATCTTGACAAGTAATGACACATGCTCTATGAACTAGTAGCTCTTTCTGTGCTCTGAAAGCAGTCTGTCATGAAATAAAGGTGCTTATTTGCTCTTTTAATACTTCTTTCTCCAGGAAATAGAAAACTTAACTACCATGCCTCTTGATATACCAAGAAACCTCTTCTGCTGAACTTTCTGTATGTTCTCTCAGATTCTGTTCATTACTAGTATGTTATACTACTAGATATTTTTAATTTTTACAAAATTATTTTCTTGTGTTCTTTACACAGCAAAGATCTTTAGCACTGTCTTAAATCATGAAAATGCTAGTCCTGGTGTAATGCTGTCTTACAGACATCATTTTATATTAATATCATACATATAAAATCAGTTAGTTACACAGGTCTCTCTATTTGTTAGGATTAGCTATCAAACAATGCATACATTTTGTTAGTTATTTTTTCCCATAAAAGGACAACAATGGACAACACCACCACTGGATTTTTGTTTACACCCGTCCAGAAAAAGTAACATTTTTAGTACAATTCTTCAATGTGAAAAGAAAAGCAAAGTAGTAAAAGACAAGAAGGAGAAACAAGTCCATAAAAATACATGTATGGCTTTCAGGAAAAAAAAAAAAAAAAAAAAAAAAAAAAAAAGAAGGTGTTTAAAATAATCCCAAAAAGTCCAGGAAACTGTTCTTTTTACATCAAATCTCAAAATGATACTCCATTTGAACACCTCATATAGTGAAATTCTGTTTGGCCACTATCAAATTCAAATTCTCACACCTTAGTTAGACTAAATTTTTTTCCTTCCCCTGGTAAAAAGCTAATTAGAAGCTAAAAAATATTATATTATCTTCAAACAGGACTTGCCCAAGCTTTCTGTATGATCTTTCTCTGTCCTTCTTTTTCTAATAGCTATAAACTCATTCTCAACAACCACTTTTTTTTTTTCTCTAAAATAGTTACAAGTTGCAGCCTGTTAAGAATTTTAGTATGAATATGTTGAAATAACCACTAAACACAGAATTAGTCCCTGTTACTTACATGAGTTTAGTAGGTGAAGAGGTTATAACGTGGGCAAACCATCAGCTGCTATGAAGTAGGACAGCCCCACTGACTTCAGCACAAGAGTTTCTGGCTTTAACAGAGAAGACCTCAATACAAAATCTTCTCTACTGGGAGGCATTCAAAAGGGAAACCTAAGAATAAAATGGACATTTAAGAGTAGTCTAAGAAAGGCAGCTTACAGGTCAGATCAGATACCACCAAAAAAAAAAAAAAAAAAAAAAAAACATCTCACTGCTTCCACCTGAGCTGTTCACTAGGCAAAAATAACAAGTGATGTACAGGGAAGTTGCCAAGGAAGACAAAGAAGCACAGCTTCTTATGTACACTGCCCTGGACTAGTTAATATTCATAAGGAAAGGTCAAGGCCTTAAACAGAAAGTTTATTTGAGGAAATTGCATGGAATAACAAGAATCAGAATAGCCCAGAAGTGTTGAACTTGAAATTGAAGGGTCAAGGTTCCCAATACCTGAACTTTCACATCTGACTGGGTGTTCAGGTGTTAGATCGTTTCCTAATTGCTCTAAATTTTCTGGTTTTTTGTTTTTGTTTTTTAATCTGTGAACATAATCATAAGAAACAACATGTTTGAAAAAGATAATTATTAATTACCAGAAATCCAATGTATTATTAATTTATTTAATGTAGATGAACTGAATTGTGTAATGGGTAAAGACACTCATGGAACGGTGATTGGCAGGAATAAACCAGATCCACTGAGTGGGGACAGGGAGGATTTTACTTGAGGAAATGGCAGTGAAACCCATCCTAATAAATAATCAAGCTGAGTTGACTTAAGCAGTTATAATGCCAGTGTCTGTGATAAGCAATGGAAACATTAATATAAAATGCATCACCATAAATGAATACCGTAGAGTTCAGAATGATATATTGCAGCACAGCCATCCCTAGCATGGTATGCTTTTAAAGTGATGTTTATAAACGTTATTATTTTGGTAACAATAGGGGGAAAAAGAACACAACAGCAAAAATTGTTATCTGCTAAAGAGGAACTGCAATAGCAAAATTTCCTGATAAGAACCTACATAAGGATTTAGCCACAGTGAGAGAACAACTGTGCTCAGATACAAATGCAGTAACTAGGAACATGGTTGTAGCTTGTTCATTTCTAATCCTAACTGTATGTTACAGTCAGATGGTGAAAGCAGTCATTTCATGAAATAACTGAAATTTTCAGATATTTCATGAAATGACCAGCATTATGGCTGTTCTACTACACTCTTAGACTGTTTCACTCCATCATTAAATTAAATGACTCTTGTTATTTTGAAAGTCACATTGGTATGATTTTTATCACTTATATTTAGGTACCTGAACTAAGATGTACAGGTCAATTTAGGCTGTCACAGTCATTGAAGAAAAGGTGGCATGTCCAGCTGGTAACCCAGCTGATCTACCTTATCTGCCTCATTTTGGATTAAATGAATCATCCTTTGTATATACTGTTCTCTCTTCTACTTAATTGTAAAGGGGAGTTGAAGGAGAGAGGTTTGGGCAAAGATGCTTATCCACTGATTAATCCTTGTGACTACTATTCACTGTGTTGTTTTGTACTGTGGATGCTCACAACTGCTGTGGAAAGTATTTTTCTTATGACATGCTCTTGAAGACATTCACTTTTTACACTCTGTGCTCTTTGCCACAGAACACCTCAATGCACTGGATCTATTTGCTCCCTCCTTTTAGTTTACATTTCCCTTTCCCAGTGTGCCATGTGGCCTACGGGGTAGAATTAGAATTATATTCTTTTTTTTTTTTTTTCCTGTTTCAATCTGAACAAATAACATGACGTATCTTTCTTTACCCAGTCTGGGACATTTATTAAACCTCTCCACAGTTAGGGCTTTCTTACAGTCCCTAGCCTTAAAAATTTGCCCCTGTTGTGACAGTCAAATTCTAGTGACAGATGAGCATGTTAAATGCCTTTACTGCCTTGAAGAAATTCTGTCTCATATTCCTAGTAAATGCAGCATTTGTTGGTCCTTCCCCTTCCAGGCCAGAAAAGACTAAGAGCCTGTCTTTCTAACTGCTTCCCTGGGAAGTGAAAAGTTCTATCTTCAGACAGCCATGATGAAGTGCTACCATTCACAGGGAAGACAATATTAGTTGAAATATGGATGTGGTGAATGTCCATGAAGCTATATGACAGGTTCACTCTTTCCTAACAAGAATCTGAGAGGTGCCAAGGGATTCTGCACATCAGATTAGGAATGTCCAATATGGTTCTGAAAGAACTGAGGGGCTGGAAACTACACCTCAAAACAAGTTTCCTGGCTGTGAGTACATACAATAGCAGGGGAGGTGGAGCTGTGGATTTTTCTGAGCCCTGGGAGGAAGACAAAGCAGGCACCTGCAACACAAAGGAGAACCTAATTCTCCAAGAGACCCCTGAAACTGTTAAAAAACCCATCTTCATGGGTGATGTCTTCATCACAGGGAAAAGCATAGTTTAAATGAGTAGGGATGAAGTTTTTGCATGAGATCAAAGGTCACCTGCTAGTTTGTGTCTTTCAGCTTTTCTAGGCTGCAATATATGGGTAGGGTAAATATTGGTTCCTATTTCAACTGCATATAAAACCCAGGGCATTTAGAAGGCACTGACCTTCACATCTCTTCACACAACTGGGTGCTCTGAATTTCTTAGGAACAGAGTTTTTAGTATGTACTTTGGTATGTTCTTTTGACTCTGGGATATTACACAGAACAGTTGAAAACTTAAGCAGGACTAAGTTGTTGAGATCTATTGCCCTTCCTGCATAAAACTTTGACACAAAGTCATACTCCAGAGGGAAGTAAAGAAGAATTATAATGATGTAATGAAAGGCCAGATAACATTATTAGGACAAGTCACAACTCTTAAATAGGAAGTGGACAGTGAGACTTGGGAAATACTGGTCACTGAAGGACGCTGTTTCTCACCTACTACACTTCTGACTGTTTTACCAGACAGATACAATCATGAATATGTGCAGATATCTCTGAACAATTTTGAACTGCTGGATTCTGTATTCATGTCAGCAAATTTTATACAAGCAGCAGAGTTTGTCAGCCAAGTAGTCCAACTGAACACACTGCCCACTAGAAGGTGCAGAAACAACTCAAAGTCACCAGACAGAAGTCACACAATTCTGAGATAAAGTATAGCCTCTTTGTGTTCTTTCCTGATCATGGTCCCCATAAATCCTGGAGGATTTTCCCTTCCATAGTCAAAAATGTAAAAAGAAATTGCCTTCTGATTTGGATCTTTTTTTCTTTTACAGTCTACCTTGAGAGAAATGGTCACTTGAAACACCCTTTACAGACTTCATGACTGTGAAATAGAAGAGAGACTTGTACTGAACTCCTGTAAAACTAGACATCTGAGAAATGCTGAAATCTCAGACAAGAGATAGGAGTGTGATCCCAGATGAGAAACACAAAGTTTCTCCCTGGTGTTGCTCCTAAGGAAGTTAGAAACATTAGTGTTTTGTTGTTTTCATGTTATGCAGGTATTTCAAAATTTATTTGCCTTCTTAGTCTATTTTCTTATCTGACATTTCTAGGTCTTTTTCAAGACTCTTTTATTTAGAAATTAGCTTGTTTAAGAATTAAATTGTAATTCAAAATATTTGTTTTTCATTTATTTAATGTAATATTTTAAAACTCCCTGAGAGGTAGGTTTGTTGATTTTTTTTGGGGGGGTTACTTTAGATGAAAAGTTTGTTTGGGTTTTTCTAATGTATTATTTATTTGGCTAGTACTTTAATTTTATTTTTACATGAACAGATTTTAACCATATGATCATGTTTATGGTTATTTTTACAGTTATTATGATTTACAGTAAAGCATATATAATTAGGCCTTTGCATCAGTACCCATGAGGCCAGATAACTTGATTTCTGAACTCCAGATTCACATATTTAAGATCAGAGAATCATAGAGTAATCTCGGTTGTGAGAAAATCCTGAAGGGTCAGGATGGCTCAAAGCTGGACCAATTTAAAAGTTATACCATATGACTTAGGCCCTTGTTAAGCCAGATTCTGAGGATCTTCAGGAATGGATATTTCACCTCTTTTCTGGGTCTCTACTTTAATATTTCACCACCCTGACTGTGAGATTTGCTTTTTTTTCCCTAATTTCTAATTAAAATTTCACTCTCTGTAACTTGTGTCCATTGCCTCTCATCCTTTCTGTGTCTGCCTCCAACACCAGCCTGGCTCCACCAATTCTTTAACTACCTAACATATATTTAATGATATTTACTTATCCTGCTTTTCTCAAGATTGAATAAACCCAGTTCCCTCAGTTTCAACTTGTATGTCTCATGGTTTGGGCTCTTATGCCACTTGCACCCTACAGCCACCTCTTGGACAAACTTCTTCCTCATCTTCCTCATACAGGGGAGAGGTAGTACTCCAGGTTTGGTTTCCCTGGTATCGAACGGGATATAATCCTTCCATCACCCTCCTGTCAATGGTCTTGCTAATGCCTCCCAGTATGTGGTTACCCATTACCTCTGTAAGGATGCATTGCTGGCTCATATTCAAATTAATTCAACTTACTAGAGGCCCCCCAAGTCATTTTCTGTACAGCCATTCCCAAAGTAGTCAGTGCCCAGACAGTGGGACAGTGCAGAAACTCTTGACCTTCACAAAGCCACCTCAGTCTCAACAGCATTTAGTGTCCCCACATATCAAAGTCCCGAAACATCCTGCAGAGGAAATGGCTACAGCTCTTTCAGGCTGCTTCAGGGTGAAATGAATTGAGGATGACAATTTTCTTCATAAGAATTTAAAACTTTAATATTGAACTTCACTCACAGTGGTAGAGACAGAGATTCTGGAAACTGGGATTGTGAGAATGACTTGTCTCAAAATAAACTGAAAATGTGGCAAAACAGTTGTGCATTTCCAGGTGGTAATGAAATGCAATTATATATTTGAGCTAAACAGATGTACTATATGGGAATTGGTTTAAAACTATTAGAAACTGTTCAAATTATTTCACCCAAGCTTGCACAAACCTTAGTTATACTCAGATCTCCTCAAACAGCAGAAGAATAAACCTTCACTAGCAGATAAACTATCTTGAAAAATAATTCCAAAGGCATATCTATTTAATAAATGTTGGTATAATCTTGCTTACTTTCAAGTAACCCAGAAGTTACGTGATAAATGCTCTGTGCAACTAAACAGGTGACTATCAATACCAATACAAAACCAAAATGAGTCACAGAAAATCTTTAAAACATGAGATAAGGATCTCATGTTCTTCTTACCAATCATCTTTGTGGCCTCCTCTGGACCTACTCAACATGTCCATGTCCTTTCTGTGTTGGGGTATATATTGACAAATTGCATAAAATGAAGCTTTAGGGGAAAAACAATTGATTTAATTTACAGTTCAATTTAAAGTAGCAAAGCAAGAATTCTTATGGCATTGTAATGTCCCTTTTCAGTATCAGTGGAACAAAAACTTTATATTTGTATTATAATATGATTTTTTATTGCATTAATATTTCATCTTAGATGCTGATATACAGACAAGATTTTAAAGACATAAGTAATGGTAGAACCTCACTATTTTGTTAAATGAAAATCTTTTGAGATGAAGTATTATTTTTCCTAGTAAACATTTTTAGTGTATTTTATACAGTCCAGAAAAAAATAACTTCATCATCTCAGAAATTGTTGATGAAATGGAATTTGCTTCTTTTTCACACCTCTGGGTTATTTATTACACTATTTTTCATTCAACATCTGGTACTTATTTTCAGTTGAAACTTTCATTGTTGTGATGGTTGATTACTCATACCAATTATTGCTGTACTTCTGGTTGTACTCCATTTGAAAGAATAGGCACAGCAAGCAAATGCATTATTACCTATTATGACATTTATTATGATTATTTATATGTGTAGAGAATATATGAAGAGTATTATTCATACGGTAGTTAAACGGTTCCAGAATCTTGATATTTGCTATCTTTAATATCAGACTACAACAGTTTCCGCATTTTATGTATTAGAGATGGAAGGAAATAATAATTAAAAATCTTGCCCAAGGTTAAGGAGAGAAATGCTTTAGAGCAGGGACATAGACTCTTCTGGCTGTAATTGTTTCTGGAGCAATATATTTCATTGAGTCATTATTGAGACTAAACAGAACTAAGGTTGATAGAAGAAAAATGTCCCAGTAGTAGAAATTTGGATTATTCCTGCAGCCATATCACCAAAATAAATTGTTTTCCACATCACCAAAGGCAGTTTAGAAAGTATTTGTCTGAAATCCAGGAAGGCTGAATGTGATAATAAATACAGAATAATCAGTTCTCAGAAAAGTCAACAGGATCTTTCCCGGCAACATTTTTGTGTTAGAGGTTTAGTGGGTTTGGGTTTTTTTGTTAAATTAAATCAGAATTATTGAATTTAAGAGTCATGAAAGAGATTTGCCAATATTGAAGATAAGGGGGAAAGATTGTGTAAATCTTAACAATGGTTTCTTCTCATATTTTCATAATTATCTGGGATCCATATTATCACAATGAAAGCATGGGGGATTGATGAGCTACTCATGCCATTACATGTTAATCATTTGGAAGTGCTCTTTCATTCTCCTCAAAATAACTTTAAGAAGTTAAGGAGAAATGGATCCTGCTCTACAGTCTAGTTCTGAACCCAAAGCTATAAACAGTCACCATGGTGAAAAAAATTAAACTTGGAGCTGGGTTAAATCAGGTTTAAGGGAAACAATGCCATCAAGAACACACTATGTATAGTAAACTGGGACGTAATATGGAGATGCATGCAAAGAAGAAAGAGCAAGATGTATAAGATGTATAATGTCAGAAAATACAAATATAGCCCATGTCATTTCCTCAAAAAAGAAGGAATAATGAAGAAAAAAAATTAACATCACATCTTTTACATTGGTGAACTTAGAATACCAATTACCTGATCCAGTGTTGGCTTGCTTCAGGAAGATTGATGGAGTAGGATTCAGAGGGACGGTGGAAGGGGAACTCTAATGCTTGTGAAAGGGAGAGGTGCTACTGTGTGTGTAACTATTATAACTGCTTTGTTGTATTATTGATTTTTTTTTCTTGTTACAAATATTCTTTATTTTCTTTTTCTGTAATAAATAAATCTAAACTGTTTAGCCTTACCATTAAGATTTCAATTTTATTAATAATGAATTCTTGACTTCACATATTCATTGTATTTTCCTTTAGCACAGAACAAGATTTTTAACATAATAAAAAGGTTAAAGTTTTAACAGAAAAACAAGTTCTCATTTGACTAGCTTTCATAAAGCGGCTTCAAGAAGCAGCTAGGATGAGCAGTAATGTTTGTTTTGTCTCATCTCATTTTTATTTCTTAGTGGAATTTACCACTAGTGAGCAGAAAGAGTTTCTTCTGATCATAGTCAGTTACCCTGAAAAATATGTTTTATTACTTTCAAAAAATACCACTTAAATGAAGGGAATTATAAAATCTTTTTTGCAGGAGTCTTTGGATAATAAATTGTCAAGTCCTAAATATTATCAAATTCTTTTATCTGAGTTTATCTGGTGGAGATGGATCAGAATGCTGTAATCAATCACTGAGCTTAGTCATAAAATGGCTTCATCATACATGTGTATTCTCTTCAAAATCAAGTTGTAACATTTGCACATAATAACTTATTGGGTTGCAAGGTTAGTCCAAGCCTGTGTTCGATATTATCTGACATTTTATTGGCTACTACACAAACTTTTGTCTAATACAGTCATTTTACTTAGAAATTTAATTGAAAGGTTGCCTGTAATAAAACATTTTTTTTTTTTTAAATGTAGGAAGAGTAATGTAAAACTACTTGATGCATGGGAGGAAGAGGGGAGACAGTAAAATGTGTGAGAAAATGAAGGAGAAAAAGGAAACACTCATTCTAATGAGAAATAGAGTTTGAAGAGGAAGCTTCATAAGGATGAATTCATTCCCTAAGGGAGCTTAGTCTGCATTTGGTGCCTGGATCAGCACACCTTCCTAGATGAAAAGTATAAATCACACAGTTATGTGATGGATGATGTTTATTTAGAACAAGGCTTGTTAAAGAGGTGCTTAGCAGGAAACAGGCATCTTCTTTTAAGGAATGAGGTCTTGATGCAAGCATTTAGAGAGTGCAAAAAGGAAGGCAGGTAGCATGGGCTTGTAGAGGAAGACCTCAGCAGAGGATAAAAAAGGGCCATCCTCAATTTCTTACTATCTGGACTTTGTCAGAGGAATATGACAGATACAAAGAGGCCTCCACAGGCAGTTTCAGACAGGCAATGGATTTAGTTTACATATGAAATTTATATTGACCTGTTTCATTTCAAAGGAATGAGGCTTTACAAAAAGTGAAGTAAAACTCTGCTTAGAAAATGGATTGATAAGTGTGATGATGAACATGCAAGAGGAAACAATCTAAACAGGTATATAATAACAACTAAAACCCATGTTTTCTCATGTAGGTATACTTTTTTATTTTCTTCCCATGTCTTAAAGATCTGTAAGTCTGTTGAAGAGACCTTTACAAAGCCTGATTTAAAAAATTTAAAAAAAAAAAAACAAACAACTTTTTCTATCTACTCCCAGTTATACTTCTAGCATAGAAGCAGACACACTTGCTTCCCAGTTCTGAAAAAAAAAAAAAAAAAAAAAAAGAAAAAATCAATTTTATGAATATACCTTAT
>JAWWTY010000088.1:66461326-66482389 GCA_035222235.1 Margarornis squamiger | reverse complement strand
TCTCTCTCTATGAGCATAGGTATATAGTGATGGTAACTATCTAAAAGAAGTTGTATATATGTATATATATTGTTGAAATAGGGCAGAGTCTTCCCCACTTTAACCTAGCACAATTTCCTGCACTGACTTCAACTGGTCATCCAGTGGGACACTGCTCTCTGTAAAAGGATGCCAAAATCTGGGCCAACACATCACAAGGAAAAGAAGGGCTGACAGTTGTCTTGAGTAAAGCCAGAACAACATTACCAAGCTGGGGTCTTTGGGAAATTCAGTCCTTTTCATACTATTTGTGTGGCCTTTGACGATACAGGTTCACCTTTGCAAAAGACATTTTGCAGCAGACAGTTCAGATTGCTGTCCTTTAAATCCAGACATTACAACCAGCTGGAAGTCTGCAATGACCTCTTCTATGGCAGAGCAGAATAAATCAGTGACAAAGTGCTAGTATCATTGCAAGAACAAAAGAGATCCCTCCCTCCTGGAGCCTGTGAGTATTTTAACCTCTTTAGATAAGATTCTTGCTACCTTACATGGTCCTCTAAAAGTTAGACATCTAAGTCTAAGCTAGCCATTTATGATTCCTCAAGAGTTAAGAGAAAGAAATATGAACCTCCAAAAGGACAGTTCACCTCATCCTAAAATAGTCTTTGGGAATGAGTCAGCAGTACTGCCCTCTGCCTTACCCATATCTGTCCTTTGACTATAATGGATGGTGAGGGCACCTCATACCTGTAAATTTTAGACACTGGATTTATATATCAGGACTCCCACATTCTTTATGGTATTCCGGTTTTCATTCCTGCAGAATTAAGCATCAAAAACAGGAAATGATGAAAGCCACGTATTCAAGTCTTACCTCTAACATCTACTTGGCTAGGTAACGTAATCACAATATGAGTTGAGGACTGTTTTGAATGGAGAAAAGACTGATGTTGGTCACCTTAGTTATTATGGAAAAAGTGTATCTTAAACATAAAGTAATAATATCAATCTCACTTCTATGTACACACACACACACACACACACAAAGAAAAGGAAACAAGGTAAATTTGGTCTCAATTTACGTAGATGGATAATAAGACTTTCAATTATTGTTGCATTATTTGTTAGTATGTGGATGAAAGATTAGGTGACAATATGCAAAATATATTTTCTGCATATTATAATATTTAGTAATGTCATTTGATTTTTTATATGTTTCATTAAATTGTTTTGTGGCTTTATTATCTACCCAGATGCACAGCTCAGAAATACAATTATTCAGATTTAGAAGCAATAAAATTTGGCATGCATTTACTTGTATTCAGAATTCCTGCACGTTAAACAGAAATTACTGCATTCTTCCCACATAGCTCTGTTCTCATGCCTTCGCTGAACCATTCATTAGATGGAGCACATTATAGAAAACACACCATTTATGTTAAGGAACCCTCTGATAACAGATGTATTTGTACAAAGCAAATATTTCAATATATCATAGCCTTTTGATCATGACTATAATAGAAGCAAACCTATACACATTTTCTGTAATGCATATCTCTGTTATATGGTTATGGGGGGCAGGGGGGAGAAATGAGTGCTATAGATTATATGTTGTAAAAAAAGGTACCTGCAGACAGAGGTTGACAGTCCTTTGAAAATATTATTGAATACAATACACATTGTTCCATTTTATAATAAATGTTTTGAGGTTGCATTAAAAAGCATGTCTCCTAGCTGAAGCACAGGGAGTTTTCCTATAGACAAGTTGTTCCAGCTTTGTTCTGCCTTTGCTATGTTTCATAAATCAAGCACTCAAATATACGACACAATGTCCTGAAGTCGTCCCCTGTCCCCTGTAGTTGCAACTGAGTCTGTTGCTGATGGATAGCAGGGCAGAGAGTAAGTCAGTGGTCATGTTCAGACAGGGGAGGCTTCCGCAATGGTGCCCATTGTGCTCTGTGAGGCCACACACAGGACCTTGGGTCCCTGCTTGGACTTCAAGCAACAATCCTGGGAAAAAGAATCCAAAATACCTTTTTATGCTTTTTGGTAAAAGCATCCCAGATGGATGTTGTCTGTAATACAGACCTACTGGGCTGAAGTGAGCTGTAACTCCTTATGAATATACAAGTAAATACACTAAGGGAAGGGTGTTGCTGCTCAGTGTTCATCCCTTTCCTTTCACTCCGCCTTCCAACAGGAACTGTAATTCCACCATTGTGTCAGTGCTTTCCTTCACCAGTGGCTTGCTTCTCACAACAACCCCACAACCTGGCAGAAAAACACTAATGAACACTCCCATTTGCTTCCCAGGACATCTCTCCATTCTGTCAGTCCCTGACTGGTAGTTCCACAGTGGATCAGATCACTCTGCCTCATCTCTGCTCACTCTCGGCATCAGTGCCACTCTGAGGGGGGAAAAACAACCTTTTGCATTTTAGGGAATCCCCAAAGGCATTGTCATGGCCTACACTGAGGTCGTTGGCCCTTCCATAATGCTATCAGGACTGTAACATAATCAGTGCTACTGCAGACAGATACCTTGAAGTTGCATGTCTCTCATGGACTCAGCTGTCTCCCGTTTCTACCCACCCATCATAAAGGTAAACTTTATCTCATGAGTCTGTGTAAGAGAAGAGACAAGGACAACCTGAGCAGGTGTAATTTAAATTTTGGAAAGCTGAGGCACAACATGGTCATCTCCAAGGGACAATCCCTATCAATGTGGGAGGCCTGTGGAACATCAGAAACTGAGGATACAGGAACTGCACCTTTTTTCCTATGACTTCATTTTAAAAGCAACCAACAATATTGGTCTGAATATCTCTTCTTTGCAAAAGCCACAGTCCTTTTCTTTTTCTGCTGGAATAATTAAAATGTAGAATAACATTTTATTTCTTAAATTAATAACTTCTGCTTCAGTGTTTCTGACTATGGTATAAGAGTTTTATTACATAAATGAAATGAGTATAATCTTTCTTGCCTAAATGTAGACACATAATACAGATAGCTTTACTTCCCATTTCTGCAGAGGTATAGAATTTTTATTCTTTTATCCTAATGGATAGAATTTCAGGCAATTATGTTGTTTATATTTCATACAGCAAACTCTACTTATTTTTTTATGTTAATTTCGAATAACTCTATTGACTTCAACACAGTTACACTGGATTTACATTACTACAAATGGTAGTACATGTTGATCCTTAAATGACTATGGGGATTTTGGATTACCCAATGGATTTGGAAAACCACACTCAATAATTTTGCTAAAAATATCTTTATTCCTGAGGCCATTTAATATTTATGCACTTGTTTCAAGCTTGTTTCTAAAGAGTACAATGATTTATTATGAACCGACACTTGCACAATAAGCTATAATAAAACAGCTATTTAGGTTTGCTTATGTTTACCACAAAATCAGTTCAAGGCATCTGAGAATCTTCCTCGGTTAAAATAAAGTATGTCCAGTATAATGGAGAAATCTGTCTTGATATAACTCACAAGCTTGTAGGACAGACAGCTGCCCTGCTTTGACAGATGCCAGGACATACCCTTTGCCCATCACATTTTCCCTTCTTAGGGCTTCTTTGCTCTCCAAATAATTATCTTTTGAAGCTAGGGATAAGTCTTACCAACAGTGAAGAAGCAGCAATCTCTTTCTATTTCTCTTGGCACACAGCTGAGTTATTTTACTTGAGGGGTAATGTTCTGAGTATTTCTGAGGTATAAGATAAACAGATGTCTGTCATTTGTGTCTTTTGGTTTGTATATTATAATCTTTCCATTATTATTTGGAATAAAAAGTCTCAGTAGATTTCAACTTCTGTAAACCATGAATAACCTCTTTGAATGTCTATGCAGTTTCCTTGAACAAGTACATTGTCTCAAGGGAGAAGAAGCCTACACTGAGGTCATTGAATGTTCTCCCACTTACACTGGATAACTGAGTAAGGGCTGAATGAGACCCTTAACAGAGTCAGGGGCAGAGAACAGAAAGATTTAGAAATATTTTATTTTGAAGGCTCTGATCCTAAATTCTATAGATGCAGAAAAATATCCTATTCATCACTGACATTTAAACCAAAAGCACTGAATCCCAAGTGATCCCAGATCTTGAATGCCTTTCTTTTCCGATGAACACTGCTTTTTAGTAACCACAGATGGCTTTGATTTAACTTTTCACTATGTTTTATCCACCTTATTTTGTTCTCCATCAAGAAAGAAACATTAGTCATCTATCAACAACAGAAAAAAATAGAGGTCTGATATATATCAGCTACTGTCATTCTTGTTGCAAGTCAAGAGAATACAATTTCCACAACTTTGCTTAGACTCATAAGATCTCATGCTCAGAGATATAGCTGAGGTTTACAAAGCTACATCATGGCGTAAGCTTTGTCACTGCCGTAAGAGGAGAAACATTGTGCGAATCATCAACACCTGTGTTATGTATACCCACTTCCTTCCCTTTGACAGTAGCAACAAGACCAAAACTAGTTCAGCTTTCAGAAAGAAGCATTTTTGTTCAACTGTAGGTGTTTGAGACACAGGGGAAGCACGGGGAGAAACTCTCCACCTTCAGTCTATGCAGTAAGACCACATGGCCATAAGTTTGAAACGTAAATCTATATGTATATAAATTAGTATTTCTGAATTTCTATACTGCTGAGAGGGAAGAATTAGCAGAGGCTTATATGTATGGTTAACTAACAGGACTTGCAAGGTTCTTGCTTCTCATTATTGATATAAGTCCACTTGAGCTACATTTTTTCTTTTTCACCAGACAAGGATTTACAGTAATCAAACAGTAAAAAGCACAACCAAAAATCAACGAGCAGTAAAAGGAAGTATTGTATCATCCTTTCTTCAAAGTTTTCTGCTTTCCATGATGGCTCATAAGCAAAAAATTTATCACTTAGCAGAAATGCTTGTTGTCACATCCTTGGAAAAAATAGAAAAAAAGAGAATGTAGGGGACTGAAACAACTTTGGAAATTCATGAAAAAACAGAGAAGTTCTCAGGACACAGGTGAACTTTGAGGCCGTTGCAGTCCTCAGGAAACAGAGCTTTTTGCTAAAGAGGAGACTGAAAGAAAAGACAGCGTAGCCTTACTGCCATGATTGCCCAAGTGAGTAAATGGAGATGCTGGGAAGAATAAAATGTCTCCTGTTTATAGATGTTTGCAAACTGGACAGAAATTAAAAAAATAAAAATAAAAATAAAAAAATAAAAAAATTATAAAAAAAAAAAAAAAAAAAAAAAAAAAAGAAATGTCTCTTACTATCCTTAAAGAGAAAAATAGTATTAAAATAGGGAAAAAGAGAAGTTAGCATTAATAAGAAATATTTTCTGCTTGGGAAGTCAGAACTTGGCATGAGCCTCTACAAAAGCCATACACCTCCACACATTCAGGATATCTTTTTGTGGCATCATTTCCACACTCTGATGTCTAGGTTGGTTTCAATCCCTGACCCAGCTCCGTACAAACAAGCCACACTGCAGACAGCAGAGAGGTTTGCATAGCTAGTTGTGATTGCTCTGTCATGGGATGCTAGAACACCCTTTACTGGAGGCTTTGGGCAGCCTTGAAAAGTTTTGAACATGAAAACTAATACACGATTTCATTCAACAGGTGTTTAACTCAATTGCATAAGTCATCACTAACCGTTCTGCAGGAAAAGAAAGGGAAAATGCAATGGTAAGCAGTATGGAAAACTGACAACCAATCAAACTATCCAAACCAGTGAGAGGCAGAGAAGCCACCTGGGTGCTAATATGTGCTGCAAGTCTCAGAGAGGAACTGCAGACAGAACACATATTCCCAGGCACATGGTGTGACTCTTGAGGATCGTCCTGTGCTGGGCAAAGAGCTGGACTCATTGATCCTTGTGGGTCCCTTCCAACTCAGCATACTCTGTGAGTCTGTGATTCTGTGATTTAGAAAGGCCCAGCCACAAGGTGCTGTAAGTGTGATATGATCTGCAAGCTAAAACTAAACTCTGCAGATAGATAAAAGTTCAGTCTGTCTCTCTGGAACATCTACCGGAAGTGTGAGGTAACACAATGCACATGTTTTCTCTGAGCTTATTCTTTGATTTAGCACAAACAAATGCCTGAAAAAATTCATACTATACTTGCTAAACAACAACTCTGAAAGAGAAACTGCGCATCTCAGAAGGTAAAACCAATATCCCAGTCCTGCTGAGACACCACCAGGATGACCAAGGTGGCTGTGCTGCCTGATGGCAAGCATGTAGGAGGAAAATAACTAGTCCAGGTCTTCTCAATTTGTCCCCCTTCGTGGCCGCACCTAGACATTGCAAACAATTCTAGGGATCTGCTAAGGCCAGTTAAGAATTGAAAAGCCTGAGAAAAAGACCTATTCAGGGGAAAAAAAAAAAAAAGAAAAGGTAGACAAATATAAATTGACATTTAAGAGTTGTCAAGAATTGCTATACATGCCACAAATATAACTCAAGTCAAATTTAAAAAAAATCCAATGTCAGTTACTCCGGGGTAAAAAAAAAAAAAAAAAAGAAAAGGCTCTCTGGAGCAAAGCTGACATAGGTCTGATTATGCTGACAGGAAAAAAAAAATGTACTTGTTCTAGAATATTATTCTCACTTCCCTGAGAGCTTACTAGGAGACATTACGGCTAAACAGGTAATCAGACATGCCAAATCTATTTTTGCTAAATATAGTATACCTGCAATCAAAAAGTCTGACAGTGGTCTAGAGTTTAGTAATTTACTGATGGGAATTAGTTGTCTCAAGCAGTAAAGAGGCCCCAAGTGTCCATCCTGTGGTTTAATGAAGTTGCCTCCTTAGAAGCATGGAGTCATATAATTGTTTATATTGAAAAACGTGTTTAAGAACATGGAGTCCAACCATTAACCCAGCACTGCCAAGCCCACAACTAAACCATGTCCCTAGGCATCACATCTACATGTCTTTTAAATAGCTACAGGGATGGTGATTCAACCACTTCCTTCTGCAGCCTATTCCAAAGCTTGAAACCCTCTCCATAAAGAACTTTTTCCTAATATCTAAAGCTTCCCTGGCACAACTTGAAGCCATTTCCTCCTGTCCTGTTGCTTGCTACTTCATATAAGAGTCCAAACCCCAGCTGGCTACAATCTTAGGTACTTTTAGAGCCTCCTTATCTGCAGGCTAAACACTCCCAGCTCCCTCAGCTGCTCCTCAGCAGATTTCTGCTCCAGCTCTATTGCCCTTCTCTGGACTTGCTGAGAGGGGCCCAGAACTGGGCATTACACTCAAGGTGTGGCCTCACCTGTGCCCAGTATAGGAAACTGTACTGTCACTGCCCTGTTCCTGCTGGCCACACTATTGGTGACACGGGCCAGGATGCCATTGACGTTTTTGCCCATCTGGGCACACTCTGGCTCATTTTCAGCCACTGTTACCAGAACCTCCAGGTCTTTTCCCACCAGGCTTCTTTCCACCCACTCTGCCCCCAGCCAGGAGCACTGCAGGGGATTGTTGTCACCCAAGGGCAGGACACAACATTTGGCCTTGTTGAACCTCACACAACTGGCCTCAGACCATCCATCCAGCCTGTCCAGATCCCTCTGCAGAACTTTCCTAACTTCCAGGAGATCACCACTCCCAACCAGCAGTGTCATCTGTAAATTGACTGAGGGTGCACTTGATACCCTCATCCAGATCATCAATAAAGATATTAAACAGTGCTGGCCCCAGACCTGAGGTCTGCAGAACACCACTTATGCAGATGGTGGTGATCTGCTTCCACAGCTCTGAAATTTCCTTCTTGAATGACGTCCAGCCTTCCTGGAGTCTTCTGACCTTCAGGATTGCCTCCCAGGGAACTCTCTTAATCAGCCTCCTAAGGTGGCCAAAGTCTGCACTCCAGAATTCCAAGGTCACTGTTTTGCTGACCCCTTCTTCCAATTTCTTCAAGAATCAAAACTCTATCATTTCATGATTGCTGTGCCTTAGGCAACTCCCAGCATCACATCACTGTGGCTGCCTAACCAACTTAGTGGCCTTTTATGAGGAAGCAACTACATCAGTGGACAAGGGAAGGGCTACAGATGTCATTTATCTGGACTTGTGTAAGGACTTTGAAATGGTTCCCCACAACATGAGGATGAGGGGATGAACAGACCAAGAGCAGCCCTGCTGAGAAGGACTTAGGGGTGCTGGGCAAGAGACTGGACATGACCCGGCCATGTTCACTCACAGCCCAGACACCAAATGTGTCCTGGGCTGCATCCAAAGCATGGTGGGGAGCAGGTGAGGGAGGGAATTCTGCCCCTCAGCTGTGCTGAAACCCCACTGGGAGCACTGCACCTAGCTCTGGGGTCCCCAGCACAGGAAATACATCCACCAAGGTCTCCCCAAAGCCTTCTCCTCTTCAGTATGGACAACCCCAGTTTTTTCAGCCTTTTCTCATGGCAGAGATGCTCCACCTGTCATCCATTGTCACATGATTTGTGACCTTCTGGCAGCTCTCTAAGCTCCACTTGTTCTTCGCCAGGTTCAGGAAGCCCTGTTGTGCACTGCATTAAATTTCTTTGCTACCAGTCCTGCCAGGACCAGAGCTACTCACATCAGCAGCCTTGGGAAGACTGAGCAGGAGACATATGCAGACATAGGGAACAGGGAACAGAGGCAAAATAAAAATGATGCTTTGCCAAAGAAAGCATCACATGAGCACCAAACAGCAAAGCAAGGTGAACCCAAAAAGGTTGCTCACCTGGGACAGTTGGATCAGGTACCTCAGAGCAGCAATGGTACATGATAAAGGACTCAGTCCTGGACGTGAGAGAAGACTGTCAAAAATAGCATGAGTGAACACGCAGTTTCTAAGTACTGATGAAAGTACCAATGCTACCGATGTCCCAGAAGAAATTCCATAATTTAAGTAACTAGAGAGGCATAATTTAATTTAAAATTGTTAATAAGCTAAATATGATGGTTACAGATATTTGTAACTGCACACTATTAGCCTACGTTTTATAAATTTGGGTGTGGCTGTTGTGGGGGGTTTTTTGGTTTCTTTGGTTTGTTTTGTGTTTTTTTTTTTTTGTTTTTTTTTTTTTTGTCTGGGACAATAAAGCAGAACAAATGTTGGGAACTGCATCTTTCAATGGCAAACACAGGGATTGATTTATAACATCTTAGAAACTTAAAATCAGAACAAAAATCTGAGACAAGTCCCTTTTCTGGCTAGTAGAGAGAAAAAGACACTTTCATGAGCTCACTTTCACACCTCAAGTCAGGTATCTAAGCCTGGAAAAAGTTCTTTTCTCTCTATTTCTCTGTCTCCCCATGGGCTACAAAGGGAACACAAATCGGGAGTCAGGCCTAAGAGCCTAACTCCGTGACATTTAGAATCAGGGGCACTGAACCCTGTCCTCAGCCTCAAGGATGATGTTTGACTAACAGTACCCATAGTTTAGGGCTGTTTTCAGCCAGGCCTTCAGTAAGAAAGCTTTTTATCACTTCACCAAGGACTCCTACATACGACAGGAGTCCGCTCTATAACCCTTTTGAAACACTGGATTGATTTCCTTGAGAGTCTCTACTACAGTTAGTTTCAAGGTCCCAAGTTAATTTTCTTGCTATTTTCATTTCCACACCCCTTAGAGCCCTCTGTTGCAGCAAACCATAACCTAGGGAACAAAACCAGGGACAGGACATCTGCATTTCCCTTGGGTTTCATCTGTTCCCTCATGCATGTGGCTATTGGCTACAACTCTGTGCATATGAGATCAGATTGCTTTGCATAGTGTCTACCTCAGCACTAACATTCTGATCCACAGCTTTTCATGTCCTCAGAAATACGAACGTCAGGGCACTCTCGAAAGGCAACTGGGTGGCTGCTGGGGCTGGAGAGAATGGCCTGGATTTCTGCATCCCGTTTTGAATCCAGTCATGGTAGATAGCAAACAAGCATTGCTACCATCTGATGGTTGCTTGGGGAAGTGAGTTTAGATGCTGCAAATGTTCATCTCAGAGAAAAAAAACACAACTCTCGGTTGCATCAAGAAGCATCGTGCTGTCAGCTTTCTGGCTTGCAACAAGAAAGCTTCACAGACTTATGTTTTATTTCTAGCTCTTCTCACACGACTCTGAGGAAAACAGGCAGCATGGATGAGTAGAACTGAAAACTGGAGTCTTTTATATAATTAAATACTCATGTGAAGGACAGAGGTGTATTTTTAACTCAGATATTTTGCTCCTCGGGAGTTTAAAAAAACATTATATTAAAAAGTTGTTTTAATAACTGAGTGAAAGAGTCATTTTTTTCATAAAACATCTTAATTTGTGGGGGAGGGGAGAGAAGCACAATAAAAGCCTTTTTATTTCTTTTAATTTTCTTTTTTTTTATTATTTTTTTTATTTTAATTGCCTTCCTTTTCAGTGCATGGATATATCAGGAATTACTTTACAACTCTTCAGTGTTTTCGTAACGTGTCTTACATAGGAAGAAACTGAGGCACTAAGATATTAAAGCTTAAAATCACAGGTACTGTATGGAAATGGCCAGTACCTGACCTTACAGTGTGGCTCATCTTATGCTGTGTTTTGCATGTTCAAAATCCAGTCATAGTGAACTCATCCATCACTGAAGACTCAATATTTTTGTAAATTAAAATAATTGCCCTTCTTGCACATATTCTCTGGCCACAATGGTTTCCGCTTCCAGCCTAGCATCCATCCTCAGACCATTCTTTTCTTCTTGTCCCACACCCCAGTTTTAATTAGATACATCAACTAGTCCAGTCCATTCTTAGTTTCCCTTCTCTTCCTCTCATCAGTACCTATTTGCGGTTTCTTTTTCCATTTTCACTCCTCCTCCTCCTCTCTTTCTCCTTCCTTAAAAATTCCTTGTCCTGAGCTGTTTCCAACATTCTCAAGCCAGATTTCTCTTTCTCTTATGTGCAGCAAGCAATTTCCTCATCTTCTTCAGCAAGACTCACTTGAGGAGTGGAGAACGGATGTATACCAGGGAAAGCACAGAAGAGACATTGCATTCAGGTACTGAAATGATGCCACAGCCCACCATTCAAACTGCAATTGAAGCTGAAATTGAATTTAACAGCTGAAATTTAAGATATCTCTAAGACCTCAATGAACTTGTGAATTTTAGAGGCCTGTATATCAGTCAAGTCCTGGTCACAAGTATTCAACCCACTGAGATCTTGAATCTTTGTTGCAGCTTATTAGAGCTTTAGACTTTCATTAACAAAATATTACCAGAAATTTGCAGATAGGATAGGAAATATATTTTTGTCTAGTCTTGCTCTCCAGGGAAAAAAAAAAAAAAGACACCAAAAAAACCCTAGTGATTTTGGGTATGTGTTGCTTTGCTGTTTTCTGTTGTTGTTTTCTGATTGTTTGTTTGTTTGGGTTTTTTTTTTTTTTTTGCTTTCCCTGTGAAGATAAGCAAGCACCCAGGGTGCCAGAGCTGTAAGAAACTGGATTTAGGGTCACATAATGGGAGGTGTCATGAACCTTAGGAGAAAACAGGCCAAGCAGAACTGCTTATCGGAAGGAAATTACCTGTTTTTTGGAGGTGACAAGACCCAACAACATCTAATGAATCCATTATCTGGACTATCATCTGCTTTACAAAATGCCAAGCTCTCCATTTAAGGAACATTTAATGTTGCAAATTGCCATCGTTTGCATAGTTTACAAATCACACTGTTTAAAAATCCTACCTATTGAAAGCAGAGAGACTTCCACTTTGCCCACAAAATAGACAAATGCATGAGTCATGTTAGTTATCAAGAAATGGACATTTAATGTAGTGCTACACTAAGAAACCAATTTTTGTATTTATTTCTCATCCTGACTTTGATACCTAAGTATACCTGCAAAATAAGAAATGTCTGCAGTATAAATTCATTGTAAAATTAATATGTATGGGAAATCTCATTTAGGGTAAACTGGCATGTATTTTTTATACACATAATGATTTGTTCCTGAAGCAAATGCATTTGTTTATAAGTTAAACAGTAAAAGGTATAGTCATTTCTTTGCTTTTGTGTACCTAGATCTTTGTGCATAATCTGAAAAGTGTCACTATTTCATAGTTTTTAACAGAGTGGTTGTTCTTGCTGTAATGGTACTTATGCATCTTATCATTTTTTTTAGTACCATTATGCAGTTTTAAATTCTTTTCTCCTTATGAGGTCTGAAAATCTTCTTCTCCATGTTAAAGTGAGAGGAAATTTTGACAAAAGAAAGCTTAATGACTTACCCACAGTGATACAGGTAGCACAGAAGGCAGTTGAACAGGGTTTTCTGTGCAATCTGTGATGAGGACAATACTTGTTCTCACTCCATAAGTCCTAGAAATAAAATATTTGCCCATTGGCAGGGCTCTACATTTTTCAGGGATGTAGCAATGTCCTCACTTACTGGGTGGCATAGCTTGGAGCCTTAGATAGAAAATGCTGAAACCTACAGTCATTACACAGACTGAAGCACAGCTTCTGAAGTCCTTGCATCTGACAGTACCAGAACTACAGAAAGATCCATCACTAGAGGTGCCATATGATGTAGTGCCTTCTCTAAACCACTCTCAGATGGCAGAGGGTGTGATACAGAGTTGTAGACAATCAAGGCTAACTATAGAATCATTCCTATTTACATTGATATGTGAGACAGGAACAACAAAAGAAAAAGATTCTAATGTGAAAAGAACAGAATGGAATAATATGGACATAAATATGTTGCTACATGATAAAGTTATACCTGCCCTCCAAAAGAAAAGCTGAAGAAACTGGTGCAGTTTTTACAGAAAGGAGACAACCAGTGGGAGACAATATAATGGTTCTTCAGTTCAAGAGCTACCAAGGGGAGTGTGATGAACTATATTTTAGAGTCACTGTGGCAAGGAAACGAAAACATGGACTTAAATTACAACAAAGGAGATTTAAATTAGACACCAGTAATATGTTCTTCTGATGGAGAACAGTTAAGTAGCTGAGTAAACTGTTTGGGAAGCTTGCAACATCTCCATTTCTGGGGGTTCTTTAAAACACAACGGACAACTTTTAGGCCCAGAACAGGCAGAAGATCATTCTTAGAAGGACAAAGGAACAGATTGTTCATGATTATGCATTCTAACCCTGAGTTATCTCCTGTGTTTTACTAACCAGAGTCGAATTTTTGTTTCTTTTAAGCAGAAGCCCTCCATAATATACAGAACTAGGAGATAAGAGTATGATCTAGTAAACTGAAGACCTAATTTGGAAAATATTCATGAGATTTCAAGGCTACGATATTTGAGGCAAAAATAGAACCATTCTCTTCAATGATTTATAAGATTGCTTTAGAGAGACAGGGTAGAACATGCACAGTGATGTAGTGAGTGAAAACAAAAGTAATTGTTAACATGTTGCATTTTGAAAAGTAGCGGCATCATTTGCCCTCCTGAATTTTGTATCAGTACTTCCATGAGCTCTCCTGATCAGCACAGATGTGACTTTGGTGGGCCTGGGAAGGACATGACCTCGGTTATTTCCTTGACCTAGAAATGTCAGGGTTAATCTGTTCTCCCACTTTATATCTAGGTTGCCTGCCCTCCTTCCTGGGAGTGTTTGAAGACAAACACAAGCAACCATGATCTAACCACTAAGCTTTCAATTCAAAACCCTCAGAGGCTGTCTTACTCTCTATTTGCCAAACACATAGGTTTTGGGGTTTGTTTTTTGTTTTTGGTTTTGGTTTTGGTTTTTTTTGTTGTTGTTGTTGTTGTTTGGTTTGATTTGGTTTGGTTTGTTTGTTTGTTTGTTTTTGTTTGTTTTGTTTTGTTGGTTTTTTTTTTTTTATAAATGGAAGTCTTATTTTAACTTTTACCTACTGCATCAAGCCTGTCAAACTAAGGATCATTATTTCATGAGACTAAAATAGCCCCATAGGGCATGTGTCTCCAATAGCACAGCGCAAACAAAATGGTAATCCTGTTCCACCTGCCTGAGAGAAGGAATACAGTTGTCTGGGCACATCACCATAAGATGATTATGAACTACCAGGTAATACAATTAGATGATGCCTCGCTCTACCTAAACTAGTTTAAAAAGTTTGGTTGGGGTTGTTCTTAATCTTACACTACTGATTTGAACTTCCACCTAGTTTGTTTCTCTGTCATCTGAACTGTAGTTTGGTATTATACCAACTGAAAGTTGATAGCCTTGTGTTTTGAAAACATCTGAGTATTCGGACAACTAATAGATAAATTTCCTCATTGTAGATGCACAGACAGGACCTCTGAGATTTCTGAAATCCTTTTCTAAAGGGCCTTCAGCTTTTTGGGATGACATAATGCAAGGCATAAGTATGTGTGAATGCTTCTATCACAGCTCTCAGCAACCTTAGAAGTAGCCATAAAATCCCTGTTTCAAGTCTGGGATCGAAACAGGTCTTCTGTCAAATGCTGTTTCCGTTGGTTTGAAAAGCAAGACTGGAAGAAAATGATTTCTGCTGGTTCTGTCCCGCAGCATTTCATAAATTTTTTGTTTGGCCAATTTTCTCTACAAAAATCCATGACTTTTTAAGAGTCAAAATAAGCCTAAAATGGGCCTGTTTGGATATTTGAAATAATTCCTGGTGAGGGCTAGAACATTGGGGGATATTTAGTTGCTTTGCTATGGATGTTATATCTCAGTGCCAGTCGTGTCTCTGCATCACTCAGTCTCATGTCTTTGGGCCATTTTTCTTCAGTGGTCAACTATATGTATTGTCCCTTTAACCTTCCTTATCTTTACCTGAATTTTCTCTCTTGCCTTTCATGAATTCTACAGTAGAATGCAGAACCTCAGGTGGATCAATTCATCAAATATTATTTATTCCTTTCACTGTTGTGGTTGGGTTCAACTTAGAAAAGATCTTCACTGAGCTGTATGAACCATGTGGGAGAGTTTCTGTTGCTGAAAAATTTATAGTCAAAAGAGACAAATAGTGAGGGAAATACAGTATTTTTGTCATATTTTACTGAGGTTGAGTGAGAACATCAAACTATTGCCTTCTGTTCACACAAGAAATCTCTGGTGTTTTAAGATACTCTGATTCTCTGCCTAGACTACAAAATCACCTTCCATTTCATCAAGGTTTTGTATCATGCAAATTACATATATTTAGAAGACACCAATATTTTAGAAGTTCTGATTCATTCCCAAACTTTAACTTTAAATAGATTTATTTGTTGGGTGTTTGGCTTTGGGTTTGGGTTTTGCTTTGTTTTGTTTTGTAGGTTTTTCATTTTTCCAAAATTCATTGCTTTGATATCATGTTATGGAAAATAAAAGCTCTGATCACCTTTGCATAAAATTTGTTCTGTGTTCTTGATTTGGCAGTTTTCTCTGTGCTTTGGCCACTAGAGGGTAGCACAAACAGCCTCCTGGAGCGAAGGTCCAAGTACCCCCAGGAAGATCACAGGGTGGGGCAGCAAATTTCACTCCTTGCCTCTGCTCAGCTCAACAGTGAAGCCACCTCTGAAATGACTGAATATAGACAGGGATGATCATTCCCATTAACCAAGCCTAAGTGTGGTTTGGGGGAGCTAAAAAGTGGTATTTATGAATATATACTAATGATTTGCAGCAGGGACTGGCTTTTTTTAAATAAGAATCTGAATATATTTAACCCTTTGAGCAGCATGCATATGGATCTGCGTGAGAGTGCACAGGACACCAATTGCAATGTTTACAGGAACAGACTCTGGATAAATTCAAACATGGTGGAATTGGTGAGTATTACACCGAAGAAATATATAACCAAAACACATGAAATAAATAGGTGTAACAGCAGTGTGCCTCTGTAAATTCACATGTACAACTGCATGGATTCTCTGAATTGTTTAGAAATCTTACTCTAACCTGTGACACTTTAGTTTATAAGTCACATAACTGCCACTTGACTTTGCCTTAAGAAATTCATTATATTTCAACCCAAGATTTTCACTGGATGAAAGGCTTACTACCCTACATACCCCAGACCCGGAGCGTAAGTCAAGGCCAGAAGAAAGACAGGAGATAGAAGCTCTGCAGATAAAGTAAATTTCGTGTGCAGATAATAAGAAATAGGTCAGATCTGGTGTAAAAATTTTCTTCCCCTTAATGAAAATGAAAAGCAATAAACTGTAATATCCAAGCTAGGATTCTGTTTACCTTGGCTGACCAGATCAGAAAAGGGAGTGGAGAAGCCATGTCAAAGAAAGTGACAAAGCAGCAGAGCTGTTTTGCACCCGGACCTCCAGGTGTCACATAAACTGTAACTGCTGTAGGAAGTACAGAACTCAGCAGCAAAGTACTGTAGGAGTGGTCCAGTACAGAACAGAATGCAACAGCTGAGGAAGGCCTATTCTAAAGCAATTTTCATAGTCTCTACAGTAGGCCAAGGAACTGGAAAGAAACAAAAAAAAGAAACAAAAAAAAGAACAACAGACGGGAAAATTATATAATGGCTTGTAGATCATCAGTGATTTTTTTTTTTCTTCTCAGTAGCAATGAATCTGGTAGTAAAATCAGCAGAAAAGCAATGTACAGGTCCACTGATGGCAGGAATAAAGCAGACCCAGGGGAAAACCTAAATGGACAATAATTGCAGGTTATTATATACTATGTTGCAGTACAGTGGAAAGCTGGTCAGCTATTAACAAGTTTGAAAGGAATAATCAAGAGGACAGAGAAGAGAGTTTATAATCTTTCACATACAGCAAGAGAGAGACAAAACTCTGGAGCTGAGAGATGGGGAAAGGAACCAGTGACACAATGCACCAGGGTTATATCTCCACAGGTGAGAAAGGAATTTGTCAGGGTTCCTAAATATAATTAAAAATCATATGTAAAGTACTCTAGTTTACCCATTTCATTCTTTAACTGTCCTTTAGCCTGTCCTAAACTGACAGCTAATGAACAGTTTGGTGAATAGCTGAAAGAAGACTGAAAACAGAACAGGAAACATACCTTTTAGGCTCAACACGAGTTGCCACAATATTCTCTCAGCAGAAATCTTCAGCTGGGTATTTCTACATCTAATAGAGTTTTCCCTTTTAGCTTCTAAATGGATTTCACAGGCGTTGGCCTGGAAGGTCCATTTATTTACCTATGTTAAACACTGAGAAAAATTGTTTTTTTCAACACAGACATTCACTGTCATGGAAAGAGCAATGGGACATCCCACTCTGTCCTGGAAGTCTTATGTCATATTTGTCTGCACCAAGCACATGTCTTAGCTTCCATAGGGCATTTGAGATATCACTGGATACCTGTGCTCAGACAGCTCCATCCCATCCCCAGGTTCATGATTGCTCTGCGTTCAATGGAAAATGGAAAGCAGCTCCTGAAGGTGACTCATATCTCCAGCAGGCTGAACTGCCTTCTGCAGATGTCCATCCTTCTGCCTCTAACACTCATATCCTTGAATAACCAAACTTCTTGGTTTCCTCAGACAGGTGTCATGGTTAAGTGGGATGAGTCCGGACCTAAGTGCCTCCCAGTCCTCAATGTATTTATCCTACCAGCGTTCCTGTGAAGGAAAGAGATGCTATAATTCTTCTCTGACATATGGGCAACAGAAACAGTCAGGCAGACAGTTCATGCTTGAAAGCGAGATTGAGTCTCTATCTCCTAGATTGTAGCTGTTGAATTGTCCCCTCTTATGTTGTTGGTTACCTCCACAACAGACATAGGTTTAAAACAATATTACTATTAATTAAATTCTGCTACATTCATTTAGTTTAGCACTGTAGATCATTTGTAACTATTTTTTTTAATGCTTATTTGTCCAGTCCTTCATTTTTTTTCTGTCATATCTTGATTAAGTTATGACATTAGGAAAAAAAAAAAAAAAAAGAAAGGGAGACAAGAGTGCAACTTTTCTGCTGATTATTTCAACTCCCACTACACAGCAGATGACTGAGAAATCCTCAAGATGAGTCAGAGGGTGAAATAGGAAGTGTGGAAAGATTGTTTTATATTAATGAGTGCACTGAAAAAAATATCTGGGAAAAGAACCCAAACAACAACAACAACAACAAAATATTTACATTTCTAGGTAAGTTGTCTTTAAAGATTTTCTCAATCAGTAAAAGTGTCAGTATATCTTCATGTGGAAGAGAAAAAAATATTAGAAAATTTTTCTTGATTAATTTGAGTAAAAGATTGGAGAAAGAATTAAATCACTGAAGTGTACTGCAGGAGATTTTTACATCATAAGGTACCACAGTTCAGTTTTAACTATGGCATTGCCACTAATGCAAACTTAGAATAATACTTAGTTGGAGATCTGCAAGGGAAACGCAAGTGAGGCAGGAAATGGGGAGTCAATAAAAGACCTCTTTCCTTTTCCACTTCATGCCAGTTACCAAATGGAGCTCTGCTAAGGCCATGAAGGATACTGTGATCACTACTAATTAGTGAAGCTCTCAGAGGCTGTCCTACCCAAACAGAATAATCACATTTACCCTCCATGTTGCATTACCAGTGAATGGGAAGTTTTTCTCTGACGGACAGTTCTAAAACCTTGCCAGGTTTCTAGCTGTTGTTAAACAGACACTGTTCTCAACAATTTGTGGCCTCTTAGGACCACAATTTTACATCTCATCTCTGAAAAACATTGCACTGCACTTCTGGCTATTGGTTCAACACAGAAAAATGTGGAGGAGATTTTTCAAAGGATCTGTGACTTGAAAGTTGGTGTTCTGCATACAAAATTCAAATGTTTCAAGGTGTTCCTTTTAGGTAATTAGAATTAATAGTTTAGTAAAAAAATGTAGTCCAGACTCAGATGCACATAGCAGTGGATGAGAAATATTATATTATTCATGGGAAATAGCGATGCAGTGTGTAGATTGCCAAAATGCTCTTTGCCAAGAAAGTGTTTCTCATCAGTGAGTACCTGGAAGGGTCTGGGAGAGGCTGGGAAGTGGGCAGCTATGGAAATGCACTGCTGCCAGCTGTGGGAGGAGTGAAGGATTTTGTTGGCTATGTAGTGTGATGTTATGAAGTAAAGTCTTGGAGATCTTACTCCCAGATGATTGCTTGCAGCATGACTTGAGTGTAATCATTTAGCCTACCTGGCCCCTGGGGTGAATCACTGTCCGGTGCTATTCTGTGTGGATGTTTTCCAAGTCATCTTTCAGAACTGCCTTGTCACATGCTGTGAGTTTTTGAATTATCCACTCCAAACCGGACAGGGACACCTTGGCCTTTACCTTCTACTGGATTCACTGCTTGGGTGGAGGCTAGTAAGATAAGCTGATAAAAAGACTGGGTAACTAGATTAGGGCAAATAGGATATAACTGATAATGACAGTGAGTGAGAAGGCTGGCAACAGGGCAGGGATAACAGGATTTATTGGGGAAATCAAATGTGAATTGAAATGGGTTTTTTTGGCTACCAAATGAATTAAAACAATAAAACAAGGGACACCAAACTAGACCTTCAGAAAACCAAACCCTTAGACACAAGATAACAGAAGAGGGGAGAAAGAGAAGGAGTTATTGTTAACAGACTTGACAAAAGAAAGAGAGAAGAAAGAAATCAAACCAAAGCCAACTAACACTTTAACAGGGAAGCAGTAGGATGAGGTGAAATCATAAATGCAGAGCAGGAACCGAAGAAGTGGAGCAAATCCTTTTGTTTGGGTTTGAGGCCAAGCTGTGGGAAACAGGTAAATACTATGTTGCTTAAACCTGAACTAACCTTTGCATTATTTGCATTTTTTCTCAACCACAGTCATGCTGAAAGTAAGGAGTATGTATGACAATATTGTTCATGTGTTTGTATAATGGGAAACCTATAGAACAAAATCTAGTTTTCTTCTTCATCTCTGCATCTTGCAGGTCATGTTCTTTATATGCATGTTCTTTATATGTGCTGGTGTTTTGTAGCTAGAGAAAAGTCTGTTTTCTTGTCGACTGGTTTACAGAGGTGAGCACTGCTAGTTTCCTCTGCCAGAGGTGCAGTACACAACAGTGGCACTGAATTTTTGGAGAGAATTGTTTAAGCATAGGAATAAGGTGAGTTGAAATAGAAGGAAGATAGATCTTTTTATTAAGCCAGCCATACTGCTAAAGAAAAAAAGCAAGTACCTAACAATAAGTACTTCCTCACCCATCAGATTTCTTCAAGGCCTTCTTCAGGCTCAGGTAACTGAGTTTTTTCGGTTTAGATTTTGGTGGTTGGTTTGTGATTTTTCTTTTTTCATGCTCCACCTGTTGGTCTAATATAACTTCCTCTGGTTTTAGTGTTACAGGGAAGACCAAAAATTTGCAGTGCAAAATGAGTCACCACTCACATTCAGATGGAGATTTTTCACAGGCTGAGGGGGCGGGCATAGGATCACAGTCTGGAGAGAAACAGTGGTATTCCATGTGCTAGTATTTGGCCTTAAAAAAGGCAACGCTTTTATATTGTTTCCTTGAAAGACTGTGTGGGGGGGAGTGAAGTAAGGGAGAAATAAATCTACTCATGATTCATTTCATCTAGCTCAAGAAACACAAAGCAAAGTGGCCCACAGCCATGCCAGAGATCAGAACCAAGGAGTCAGTCCAAATCATCAGACTCCAGGTGTGAGACAACAGGCAATATTGTCTTGTTCTTTTACTGAGACTGTATCTCTGGCATCTCTCACCAGTGCTAAACATGTAAGGAGAAAGATAATAAAGAGCCCAAGCAGAGGGAAATAATGACGGCTTGTGAGGTTTTGTTCAGTTGCAACAATCTCACATGTTTATTAATAGAAGGTCACCATGTATAAATATATAATTTTAGCTGGGTATGGGCAGCATCTCTTTAATTATCTGAAGAAAAAGGGTATTCATTATGTAGATAGTAAAGGAACATCATTCAGTAAAAAAAGCAACAGAAAATTTCAAGCTAAGAAAGGCTTGAACTTATATTTTTCCCTGTCTCCTGCTTGTCATTATGAGTCATTTCTCAGAGTCTCTCTGTGTATGTGTAAGTGTGCATATATTTTTACACATAAAACCATAATATCTGTATGACTTATATAAAATCATGTGTGTGCTTCCTTGGTAACTCTGAAGGCAGGCAGGAACTGGAAATTCTGGGGGG
>JAWWTY010000088.1:66440905-66452948 GCA_035222235.1 Margarornis squamiger | reverse complement strand
ACAAACATGCTGCTACTCAGTTCATCTACTGATAACTGGGATATCTACAGCAAAAAAAACAAAGAACACAGCACACCGATTTACGCATTAATTCAGGGACCAATCTTGCAAATGTTCACATGGGTAATCCTTCCTCAGATGAATAATCCGTCTGACCACAGCAGACTGATTAACAACAATGCAGATTAAGGTTTTCAGGAACGGCTGTGTCCTGATGCTTGGGTTCTCAACCGAAGTTTAGTGGATGATGGCACCTCTCCTTTTGTTAGATGTGTTAGAGGCCCACATGCAGCTCTCAATTATTTCATTTGATTACGTAGCTAATGTGCTCTGATCCTGTCAGCACTCCCTGCAAAGCCTAACAAGCTGAAGTAAACAATTCCAGCTGAGTTAGAAGGCTTGGCAGGATCGGGCCCTTTAGTAGAATCTGAGAGCTGTATCTGAATTGTGATCAGAATGTGTGTCTTTACTACTAACAGTCTCATGTAATTTAGAAAAAATCTTAATAAAATAAGCTAGCAGAAAATCTGTGAGTATATGATGTGATATAATGAACTAGATCTAAAGAGTAAACTGCTGTTTAAAAAAAAAACACACACATTTATTTGAAGCAAAACTTGCCTGCTACTTAGTTTATCTGTTTTAAAATAAAATTCATACATATTGTTTGATTTTTTCGGAACAAAAATTGCCTGCAATTCTTTTTACATCATAGAGGGACCGATTGTTTTTGGTGCTATGGGTCCAGGGGTTTGAAGTTCAGTAGAAGAATCCCCCTCCAGCAACCTTTCAGCCTATTCCTGCTTTTCTTCTTTACTTGCTCGTTTTCCGGAGAATGAAGACAGTCAGAACTGATGTATCGCTGTGCCCCCCTTGCCTGCACCAAACGGTGTTCATTAAAAACTTGCTGCTAGCAAGGGCCTGATCCAGCCCTCCTGGAAGTCATTGGAAAGCAGTCTATTGACGTCATGGGGGCGAGGAGCATACTAATGCATGCGAGTACCTTTACTAATGCGAGCAGTCCTGTTAACAACACCGAAGTTGTTCACAGGATTAACAGCAATCAATCAAGCCCTTTGAAAGGCACATTAAAAGCCAAAGCCTGGTCTGCAAACCCTGTCTCATAGGAGGTGTGTGTATACCTGTGGCTGGTCCTGCTGCCTCCTTCTGTCCCCGCCCTGGCCATGTCGGTGCATTTTCGGTGTATTTTCCGAGCTGTGCAGATTTGGGATAACATTTCTTCGGAGGAGGTAAAAATTGCTGGCAATTTACCCCTAAAATAAATAGTGTTTGTGTTCTCAACAAAAGAAAGGAAACTAACCAACCAAAAACAAAACCAAAAAGGCACTCATCAGAGTGAGAAGTAGGAGAAAATGGGGTCGCAAATGTGTTTTGTGAGGGGGGTGCTTTTCCCCTGCAAGTAGACACGTTAAAGATAAAAAAAAAAAAAGGCAAAAAAAAAAAAAGGCAAAAATAAAAGCTTTATTTGCTTTATTTTGGTTCCAGGCAGATAAATAATTTTTACTCTCTGTGAGAAACTGGAGTCTGTTACAAAAGACCTTATTCTTACAAAATTCCTGTGGACTTCCCTGCTTATAGATTGCCGAACTGGACCCACTGTGATTACACTGGGAACATTTGTCACTTGGGAACTGTTCGGGAAAGGCTGGTTTATAGATAACAATTTCACTCCTCCTTTGCCTGTATCTTTTTTAAATCCACTACAGCCCCTTGTACATGTGTAAAGGTGCTTACGGGGTATAGCTTATTTCCACCCACAGCAGCAGCTGTGTTCATCTCGGAGCCCTTGTAGCAATATTTGTGTCCGTATTATTTCATCCTGCCACCCCTCACAGCTGTGCCTGTGCACCAGGGGGCTGTACTTGAACAGCATCCATTTCTAAATGACTATACTTACAGCTCTGTGAACGGGGCGTGGACCAGCTCAAAGTTTCAAAAAATAGAGATTGTTATAAAAGGGACACCCGCACTGAGCAGCAAAATGACTCTTTTTACTGCCCTGTTCTTTTAATTGGCTTTCATTTGGGATAAGCCGTGATTGCAGGCAGAGTGGCCTGCTCGTGGACAAGGTGTTAACAGAGCTATCCCTGGGATGGATCAGTGCCGGATGCTAGTTTCACTTTTCACTGTAGTGGATATTCTTTCTTTAAAAAAAGGTTTAGGTCTTTCAGTGACTCATCCTAGCTCTATCACGGGTGTGGTTTTAGGGATCAGAGAGCGGATATCACGATTTTTTAACGCTGGAGTGAGGGAGAGAGCTGAAAGACTTTGTTTCATGCGGGTTTTGTTGTTGTTGTCATTCTTCTATCACAGTTCAAGGCATAAAGCAGGATTTGAAAACAGGTGTGTCACGGGGCTGGGAATTTGGGAGTGGGGCTCTCTGAGGGTTTCACCCTCCCCGTAGCTCCTGGGCTGTCAGATCTCCCTGTCTGTAGCCTTTAAAGGTTGTAGGTGTGTGCTCAGGAAAGGGAGACGGACAGACTCTCCACTCCCCACCCCTGCTTGGACCCCAGTGCACGGCACGCCTGGTCAGACGGCAGACAATGCGCGGTGCCTGCCACCAGCCCGGCACCCGGCGGCTGACAGCCGCTGCTGCCCGTCAGTGCCCAAACGCATCTAAAGGGCTGTAAAAGGCAGCGCAGACTGCCGGGGGCTCCGCACGGGTGTCGCCCGCAGGTGCGGACCCCGGCGGGGTGGGACGAGGATGCTCCGCGGGGCCGGGCCCGTCCCGCCCCCGCCCGCAGCGCTCCCCCCGCCGCCCCCGCATCCACCCCCCGCTCCACTCCTGGCAGGGCACCGGAGTACTCTCAGGCACAGTAGTTGGAATAGCCGAGCCACCTGCATTAGGGTGATTTTCTTTTTTTTTTTTTTTATTTTTTTTTTAAGGGGAGGCGGATGGGGTGAGGGGTAACGGGGGCGGGGGGGGGAGGGGGGAAGGAGAAGAAGGGGGTCAGGACATTGCCTTGCCTCTCCGTTATTAAAACAAAAGCCAAATAAAGTGTGTGTGTGGGGGGGAAAGTGGTAAAGCTTGTTCCTTTTGCTTGTTTGTTTTTAAAACAGAAATTGAAAAAAAAAAAAAATCCGATCAACAAAGCGCGCAAGAAGGTTGAAATTTTAAACTAACAACCTCCTTTCCTCCACTGCTGCCCCTTCCGCTTACTGTCACACGTGTTACCTGCGCTCCCGGGGGGACGGGCGGCCAGGGGGGTCCCGCTCCCAGCCCACCCCCCACACTCCCTTTTCCGAACTCCCCGGGGCCGCCGCCGCCTCCGCCATGGGGATCAGCCGGTGGCGCCGGGAACAATGGCCTGGGGGGCCCCGGGGGGCTGTGGGGCCGGGCGAGGGGCTGCGAGCACCCCTCGGGACAGAGGGCATAGCTGGGCGCCGGGCGGCTGCAGTCTGGCCGGGAGGGGAGCGGGGGTTCAGGCCAGGTAACTCGCAGGCTGCTCCGAGCTCGCCTGCTGGTGTTTCTCCGAGCTTCATCCCCGCACAGCTTGCACGGGAACCGGGGGAACGGGAGAAAAGGAAGAGGGACAAAAAAACCCACCCAAACCCCAAGGGAAAAAATTGCTCTGAGCACACGCAGAGGCTTGTTTTGTTACTGTTCGGATTACTGTTATTATTATTTGGGGGACAAGGGAGAGTTGTGTCCTTAATCCGAGGCTCCCTTCCCTCCCCACCCCCAGATGATATGAAAGAAGAGCTGATTTCTTCTCCACCATACAGTACACTTTGTCTGGAGAGCATTGTTCGGACAAGCAACTCCCGATCACTGATGACTACAAAATACGATTTATGTTTCCATCAGAGACAGACAGACTATCCTGATGCCTTGAAAGTCGGGCAAGAAAATCTTATCTAATCAATCCCTTTCCGATATACACACGCGCACACACAGAGATCACACACAGCCCGTATACGAGATAACGCCCGCACTGACTGTATGTAAAATAAATATCAGCAGCATGAAAATTAACAAGAGTCACCTCGATATTTTTCGTCTCCCTCTGAAGAGCTACGATAATATAGTTTGCGCTTTCATAGCTTGATGTCATCATCAACGGCATAATTTATTTTTTTAAAAAAAGAGCTTAAAGAGCATGCAATTTTTTTAGATGCAACAAGAACAGATATAGTAAAGAGAGCTCGTAACATCACAATCACAACAACAACAGCAAAAGCAACCTCTGAGCCTGGGGATTCATTCGAATCTGAACTGCTTTTATTATCACTTGCGAAATTATAACAAGAGTAAATAATAAGTAAGAGGCATCATCATAATAGAAAGAAGTCAGAACACCTTGGGTTTGCTTTTTTTTCCCCCTCTCAAATAAAAAGGCAGATTTCCCGATGATCACTGAAATTATAACGGCAGCGATTGATCGGAGGGCTTGCAAAGGAAAAGGAAAAAAAAATCATCATCATTGGTCCTAAAAACGCAACCGTTCCCCTTTGCTCACTTGGCACAATAGAAATTGACTGTCTCTCAAAGAGCCATGCGCCTAGTGCTATTTATAGCCAGGGGCTGTGTTGGAAGATACCATTAAGCTTCTGCCGGGCAGACAGACAGGGGGGTGGTTGGATGGGAGGAGGGGGTTTAGCCAGAGTAGAGGCAAAAGCAATCCCCCACCCCTAGCCTCCCTTCCCCGTACACACACACATCCACACACTCACACCCCACCCCCTAGTCTGGCTGGGAATTTGAACCGATCCAGCCTGTTTAAACGGAAAGGACACAGATCTTCAATGTAAAAAAAAAATCAGATCAGACCCAGAGAGAGAGAGAGACAGAGAGGGAGGAGTGTGTGTGTGTGTGAGTGTGTGTGTGTGTGTGTGTGAAAGAGGGAGAGGGAGCGAGAGAGCGAGAGAGAGAGAGGGAGAGAGAGAGGGAGAGAGAGAGGGAGGGAGAGAGAAAAGAAGAGGGGGAAAAAAAGGAAAGAAGATTTTCTCTATGTATATAAAGATGGCCACGTTAGCAAACGGACAACCAGACAATACCAGCCTGAGTAGCAATCACAGCAACCCCAGCACCAACGGGCATATGAACGGATTAAACCATAGTCCCGGAAACCCATCCACCATCCCAATGAAGGACCACGATGCCATTAAGCTCTTTATTGGGCAGATCCCCCGTAACCTGGACGAGAAAGACCTCAAACCGCTCTTCGAGGAGTTCGGGAAGATCTATGAACTGACGGTGCTGAAGGACAGGTTCACTGGCATGCACAAAGGTGAGTTACCTCCTGAACTTTCCCGGGAGAGATCGGGAGAGGAAGGCAGGCTCCCTCTCCCTCCTTGGCTCTCTCTCTCTCTCTCTTTCCTTTCAATTTCATTTCATTTTATTTCATTTTTGGTTGGCCCGGGGGCGGAGGCGGCAGGCTGGGGGGGCAGGGAAAGAAATAATAGACCCATCCTGAGAAGAGAAGAGAAGACCAAGAGGCAGGGCAGGGAGTCAGCTTCTTTTGACTTATTTATTAGTATTTTTATTTCTTTCCCCGCTTTTTTGGGGGGGTGAGAGGCGGCTCCCGGGGAGCGCCGGGCGAGCGGCGGCGCGGGCGCGGGGCCGGCGGCAGCTGTCCGCGGTGCTGAAGCGGGAGCGGGTGCTCAGTATTTACCTTCGGGAGCCGCTCATCCTCAGCCCAGGGGTGTGTGTGTCCGTCCGTCTGTCCCTGGCTTTGCTGGGAACCCCCTGTTTTACAACTGTTCTTCACCTGGCACCGGCGCCTTTCCTTTTTCTTTCTTTTTCTTTTTTTTTCTTTTTTTTTCTTTCTTTTTCCCCCCTTTTTAAAAAAAATATTTATTTTTACTACTGTTATAATTATTATTTGTAGTGCTCTACAAAGCAAGGGGTGGAGGAGAGTGAGTTGCTCCGGGTGGGTTATTTCATTTTGGTTCTGTTCAGCACGGGAACAGGGATATAAACAACAATAAAGAAGCCCATCTCAAGTGGGGCAGGGGTGTGTGCACGAAATCACGATATGTGTGTCTGTGTTGGAGAAGGCAAGCCAGGAGGGACAGGTGGCAGTTTAGTTCCAGACAGTAGAAGTCTCTGAGCAGGCATATTCCAAGCACTATTTTAATGTGCCCAAAGTCCATCTCGGGAACTTTTTAGGTTTTCTTTAAAGGTAGTGGAGATGTACTCCCCATGCAACGCCTTCCTCGCTCCATCTCTGCCTGCTCATTTCCCTGCTTAGCTTAGGCTCTCCGGAGGTGCATTTCAGATTAGATGGTGCTACGTTTTGGGGGTGGGGAAGGGTGTGTGTAGTGGGGGAGAGATGCTCGGATCCTCGGGTAGGAAAGTAGGGCTCCCAGGGAGGAAGTTGAAGGTAATTTACATGGTAGCCCCGCTCTGAAGCAGGAGAGATCCGGGAGTGATATGAATCACCTTATTAACTTATATTTTGTATACGTATGTGTTCATTTATTATATAGATATTTATTAAAAAAAAAAAAAAAGAAAAAAGAAAAGGGAAAAGAAAAAGATTGCATCAGAAGTGATTGGGGTGTGACTCCAGATTTAGTGCAGGAGGAGAAAGCGTTTTGCATGGGGCCATGGGGAGAGTGGAAGTTGCATCTTTTACAGGACAGCTTCAGTACCAGTGCCTAGTCCAGTCTGGTGGACTCCTGGCAGAGACAGTCACAGGTAATGGCATTACTCGTTTTCCCAGCTTTCCAGATGCCTTGGCGAGTTGTAAATCTTGAACTTAACGGCATGTTTATCAGGCATTTCCTTCCTTTTCCCACTTACTCCCCTCCTCGCTTCCACTCTCAGGAAATGTGAGTGAAAATATACCCTGACAGTGCAAAGTACCAGTTTTACACAGGCTAGAGAAAATGTTCAGGGCTCGGGGACCAGGGACTCAGTCTAAGTTATAGGATATTTTTTCCATCCTTTCTTGCTGGTTGCTCCAAACACCACTCATATTTAAAATAACCAGAGTATCTCTTTCAAACCTTGCTTTCTTTCCAGATTAGCTTCCTAGAAACCACATCAGGATCTGATTGGCACCATTTAAACATGACACCCATACTACAATAGTCATTAATAATAACAATAAAAATAATAGTAAGAGGTGCAGTGAAGGAAAGGTCCTGGGAGATTTTGTCTAACAGTGATAGTAGCCACTGAGCTTGTGTGTGTATGCATGTGTTTTCAAAAAATTATTTAAGGTTTCAGCAAAATAAAAATAACAGCAGTAAAAGCTACACTGAAGTGAATCACTAAACATAGTGTAGAGGAAATCTTTGAGCTAACACTTCAATAAAGTATTTATTTTATTTTTTTTTTGGTGATGGGAGGTTATTCTGATTTTTTGATATTTTATTCTTTTGTTATGTTTTTTCTTAAACCTGAAATTAATCAATCTATGCACCAACTTTAATTTCTGTTTCATAGGTGTGAATTCTCCCTCTTTCAGTTCAGTTTTGCTTTTACTGTATGCTAGTATTCACAGAGAGAAACTCAGGAATGGGGAGAGAGAGAGTGAGAGAGAGTGAGAGAGAGAGAGCGAGAGAGAGAGAGAGAGAGAGGAGAGAGAGAGGGATCATTTATCTTGCTTGGATGTGTTTAACACATATCCCTGAATTAAGCAAGATACTAACTTCATTTCCCTTCATTTCATTTCTGTTCTAAAGCTGCAACCTAGGAAAAAAGCCAGGTGGGAAATCTTGTCACCTCATCAAACCAAATTGCATGAGTTCATATCAAAACAGTCATTTTTTTAACCTCTTAGAAGTTTTGGACTTTGGAAAGAAAAATGATGATGATGATTGTTATTTTGCAGACTAGGGTTTGAGCAAAGCTTCAACAGACACTGAGTTGCCAGCATTTCAGAGACTGGTTTTATTTAGTACATCCGAGAAGAGTTTGAACTCCTTTCTAGCGATGCCGCTGATTTATTAGCTAATCCTGATAAAAATGTGCCTCTGGCTACCTGGAAAAAAAATTACTTTCTTGCCAGTAGTGATTAATTACTATTAAGTCAAAATGTGTGATGGGGCTTTGAAGGATGAGGATTGTGTTTGGCTTTTTTTTATTATTTTATTTTATTTCATTTTATTTCATTTTTAATCTATTTTTTTCTCTTTTCCCTTCTCTAAATTCAGTCATGTGAAGCATTGTATTCACTCAGATCTCCTTATTTTGGCTTTGCTTTGCAGGCATAGGTGAAGAATTGCATAAAGATAGTCCAACTTGGCTCACAGGGGTAGGTTGGCAATATGAAACCCCAAGATGCTTTCCATAAGAGATGCATAATGCTTATACATTAATTGATCCATCACTCTCAGTTTATTTCATTCCTAATTCAGGGGACGAGGCTGTGGCAGTGGTATACCCTGAAGGGTTAATAGTAGACTGTAGTTTATTTAAGTGTACAGTGAGCAAACCTTGGGTGTGGAGAGGGAGAAGGTGGATTTGTGCTGGGAGGAGGAAAGAGATAGAAATTACCTTAAAGTAAAAACCCAGCAACCAGAGTAATTTCAGGTGTAAATCCATTGAAATGAGAGTAAAGGATGTGTATTCTTGAAAATATTATGAAGAGATCCTATTGCGGTGCCCCTGTATAGCAGGAGGAAATTGAAAATTAAGAACCTGAAGACAAAGTACATGACTCTGCCCTCCTCCAAGAAAAACTACCACAAAAGGAAAGTGAAGTCCCAGGTTCTCTCACCAGCAGCTTTGGTTGATACCAGTGCAGATACAGGGAAGAACCAGGGGATTATAATTCTCTTGCAGATACGCAAAGAGAGAAAGGGTACAGGGGAAGCAGCTTGAGGGGGAAGGCGGGAAAGGCTTGCCAGATCCCTGAGAAAATAAGCTTTCATGGCACGAGCATAGCTGCTGCATATTTCCCCCATCCTCTTTTCTCTCCACACGGGGCAGGAACAGGCTTCTGCTGTGGTACTTTGCTCTAGGGTTGGGAAAAGGCTGTGTGCTGAGATCCGCGGGTAGAAATCTACCGGGGCTGAGCTGACCCACCCACACGCTCACACATACACGCACACACATGCATGGAGTTAACTAATCACACTTAAACAATTTAGCAAGACATTCATTCATAACTTCCCCCCATCTTATCTAGAAGTGGAGTATGCTTAAAGGCTGAGTTACTGGGAGACATAAAGGTTAGTGCTCTCAGGACAGCCATATTATAATGCATTATCTTTGAAGTCATTTAAGGCCAATTTAAGTGGTATTTAGTATAATATTTATGAATTAATGTAATCTAAATATAGGACTGTCCCTATAGGTTTAAACAGTCTTTTCTATTGAAGCTTGCTTGTACCCAAGGCCTAGAAAGTGTTTTAATTTAAAACACACAGGTCTCCATAATATTCTATTTAGGAAGTCAGAAGAAATCAGCATTCCACACTTAACTGAGATTTACTCAAAATCACGGGCGAGTGCACTTGAAGAGTGGAGATAGTGTGCAGTGGGAAAGCAGGAGTCTTGCCTAGACTTGAGAGTGAAAACATTCTTTCAACTCTTTTTTAGGGGTGAAAAAAGCACAAGACCCCCAAAACTCCCTTGAAATCCACCACTGCAGTCCTGTGGTTAGGATCTTTTTCCTACCTGACCCGAACATCACTCTGTGAGCATTCAAGACAGCTAGAAAAATGCAGTATGAAGAGAATAGTTTAGTTCTTTCCCTGCTTTACCTTCTCAAAAGTATAAATAATTTTGAAATTTAAGACACCTCTGGGGTAGGGAAACAAGGCTTCTATTCATTATATTCTGTTCTGTTTGATTACAAAGATAGATGAGAGAAAAATTAAAACCTTGTTAAGTCTGAGGATGTTTATGAAGGTTTTGGATATGTCAGAAATTCAAAGGCGCAATGAAAATGAGCATTCAGTTAAGGTGATGCATTTGTATATATGTAGAAACGTATAGATTTGTATGTGTATACATACAGAGGAAGAGATGTATACACATTCATGCGTATAGCCTTTGGGAAATGGAAATTTAGTTGAAAAGAAGCACAACGTAATACAGGTGCTGAATAAACTCCTCCATAATTAAAACATAAGGCTTGTCTGGCTGAAAGCAACACATACAGCATTTAGTATGGTAGTAAACCAAACAAGTTTTAGGGAGGTAAACACACAAATAAACTGGAATAAAACAGAGGAGACTTTATGCCTTAGGTCTAAAGAACAACCCCTTAAAACAATCACAATGCAATTGGATAGCTTGCTGGAAGAGAGGAAAAAAGCAACCTTCTGTACATTAAAATCTCCTGTAGAGATGAGCGTCTATGTGTTTTGATAATGTCAAACAGATAGCCCGGATTGTTTCATAAATTAGAAGGGTATATGTTAACTCTTTTTTTCAGGGGTCTGGACATGGATTCTGGTTTCTCAAAGCAGCTGCAGCCAGTTATGAAGCTGTTGTTACGGTTGTGTCAGCATTTCCAACACAAACTCCAATTTTCTGGGATCTCTTGCTTGTCTGTTAATTTTTGCACTGAAAACTGTTCTTCAGCTAGTCCCACCACCATATCAACTAATCATCCTTACAAGATGGATTTATTTAAAAGTTACATTAATGCAGAGAAAAGAAAGAAATTAAGATTTGTGTTGCTAGAGCTTTTGTTTCTTCTCTTACATTTCTCCAGGTTAGACTTATATTTCCTACACTTTTATGGATTACAATTGTTCTTGTCCCTCAATATCTACATATACTGGTGCCTTTGGGCATTTTATGGAATAAAAAGGAAAGTACTGCTTTTTTCTTAAAAGAAATGAATTAACAACAACAACCAAACTTCCTACTATTTACTTGGCCCTACCAAGGTTTTAATTAAAGAAACTTACTAATTTCTGAAATATAAGAATAGAAACAGGGAACAGTTTGGTCTAGTTTTACGTTATTTTCTTCCCCTCTGTTCAGCCAGAAAATCTCGGGAATTTCAGCACTGAGCTAGAGGGAAAATTTGGGGATCCTTGTCTCCTTGGATGAAAAGCATGGGTCATCTGGTCCTGTATTCCACATCGGTTAGTGGCCAGTGCCACAGACAGGGCTTTATTTAGCAGAGGATTCCAATTGCATAGCATAACAAAAGCCAGGCAGCTGATGGAATAGTCTTTTGAAGGAAGTTGTCAGAAAGTACCTGGAAATTCTGTCTGGGTAAAAAGTGAGCGAGACTGCGGAAAGTGTCTTGCGCTCAACTGAAAAGTGGATTGTACCCGTCAAGGAGGGGAGGCAGAGGACTCTCTGTTCATGGTGATCAAGAGCAAGGGACTGAAGGGGTTGGATGATCAAGGAGGGTCTCCCCTAGCCCTAAAAGCTGGAAATACACAGCCACATTTTTCAGCAAGACATCAGAGTGTTTTTTATCATGCATACCCTGTGCGCAAGCATACCAGCCGCGCTGACCCGGCAGACCATAACGACACTAAAGGAGCTGTTACCGTCCCTCCCGTCAATCAAGTGTGAACCGAGGCGGGTTTATGCGACAGGCAGTAATGGTTCCAAGGGAGAAAAACTGGGGGAGATGATCTAAGCTGTTGGACCACTTACCTGCATTTTAAATAGACAAAAAAGCATTAGATGCCCAAAGACTCATCTAGGTGTTGGCTATAGCCTTAAAATAATATTCAAAAAAATCAGGAGGCTGCAGAGCTCAGCATGACCTGTCCATCAAGTGCTGTCTGGTTTCTGTCCCATAAGAGTTTGTTCTAAGCAGCTGAGGTGTTAAGGGAACTAAGTTGAATCCTGACCTTAACAAATAGGCTGATGTTTCATTAAACCCTGCATCACCTTTACTTTGGGAGCAAAGGCCTGTTACCAGCTTGCAAGGCAGAACTTAGTGAGATTTTTGCATCACTTTGGTGATTTCATGTTTGGAAATCCTGGTGCAGGCTTGCATTTACTCGGTGCTTCACATTCCCTTTAAAATTCTGGATTCTGAATTTACATAACAAACCACAACACTTGCAGCTAATGCTACTAATTTCTGCACTTCCTGGCTTGTTCTGTAACTCAGATTTCCTTCTGTAAGTGAAACTAAAACTAAAC
>JAWWTY010000088.1:66393850-66434497 GCA_035222235.1 Margarornis squamiger | reverse complement strand
TTCCTGTTCAAGTGCAGCACCCAAGTACTCATTGGCTGGGCTTGCATCCAAGACCATGTCTTCTTCCTCTCTTCCCAACCATCCTTCTCTGGTTGCAGGTACAAGTGTTGTGTGAACAATAGGCTCAGATTCACCGCTGTGTTCAGGTGCCTTCCCCAGGTGCTGCTCCAGTCTCACTGCCCATTTCCCACAACATCCTTCTCAGCCTGCCTGTGCTCATGAGTCATTTATTTTCCATAGGCAACCTCTGATGGTACAGAGCTGTTTTTCTGGCCCTCACCATTGCTATTCACACTACTCTTCCAGCTCTGCCCTCACCCTATTGTTGGCTGCCACCCCTGTAGAGAACACTTCATTGGTTGCGGGTCATCACTTAGAGTCTCTCAGACCACATTAGCTGTCTCTCCTCTCCTTTCCCAGCTATTTCTTGAGAAGGTTTTGGGAAATGGAAACCACGCTGTCCAAGTATTTTCCGAAAGCAAAACTGTTGTAAGAAGTAACAGAAAGATCCTCACTCACAAAGTATGCACAAACACAAACACATACACAAACAGATGCAGACAGAAAAGGTGGGCTTTCTACCTTTTGAGGTTCAAAGCTCGATGTCCTCTTTCAAAAATAAAAAATAAATTTAAAAAAAAAAAAAAAAAAAGAAGCTGTAAGCCTGTAATTTCACCAAGGCAATTGCACCTTTTTATTTTTTTAACTTTTCTTGTTTCATTAAATCAGCATCTGATTTCTCACACCTGAACAAAAATCCTGCATAAATTTTCTTTTGATTTCTTAAAATTGTGATCATAACTATTTCTGGCTCTCTATTCTGGGGCTATGGTTCAGCTTCTTGTAAAAATATTTTTCCCTGCTGTTTTGAAACATAACTACCCGTCACTTCCAGGACCCCTCTTTAGCAACCCCCAATTAATGCAAGAAGGCAAAACAAGCCTTTGATGTGCTGCTGCATCAGAGTCTTCTTCATTCAGAGGTAGGTAGGAAGGGATTAGGAGTCTATTTCTAGCCCAGTCCTCTTACTAACCTTCTGTATCCTGCCAGATCCCATTCCTAGACCTTGTTCTTCCTCAGTTTGCTATGTGTAAAGAAGAATTTATGTTATCCAGCTTTGCAAAGAGCTTTGTGTGTATTTAAGGCAGAAGTCATGCTGTAGCTTTAGCGGTGATGGTCTAAGGTTATAAATGAGAAAACATTTGTAAGGAGAGGTAATATCTTTTATTAGTCTAGCTGATATAGCTGGGGAAAAAAAGACAGACTTCCTTGCGCGCCTAAAAGCTTGTCTATTTTTTTTCCAACCGTATGAGTTGGTCTAATAAAAGATATTACCTCTCCCAGCAAGCCTTGTCTCATTTGAAGAATAAAGGATGTAGGCTGATTATTTAGGCCTGGTTTTTGTCTGTGTTGAGGGATTAGACATTTCCTCACACAGGTGGCAAGGAGAAAAGCATACTGGGTCGGTGTCCCTGTCTTTCACCTTCAGTGATCAGCAGCAGTGGCCATCTCACAGGTGTTGAGAGGTGCAAAGAAACTCTGACAGCCTCTGTTTTCTGATCCTGAAGATGTCCTTTCTTTTTTGCTGTTCTGCTCCCTTCCAATGCACCACATGCCCTCTCCTCACCCCTATGACTGTGATTTATTTATAAAATTGCTGCGTGTATGTGTGTGTGCGTATGTGTGTGGGCAACCACACAAACATCCCCAAGCTGCCGAGCAAGCTGATGAGCATTTTCTAATGTATTTAGCAAGTAATAATGCAAACCACAGGCGAAAAGTACAGCAAGGAGAACAGGTAAAATTAAGACAGGGAAGACTTTGGAAGGAAGGGATTTTTTCCACAGCTATGAATCAGTTGCAGCCCCCTTCACGGCTGGGAGAAGAATTTTGGGTTTTTGGGTTTTTTTGTATTTGTTTTTTTTTGTTGTTGTTGTTGTTGTTTGATTAATCTTCATTGTTGAAAATACTTGACAACTCAAGATAATCCAGAAGCAGGTAGCAGGTTTTCAGACACAGCAAAATCTGACTCGTGTGCATAAGGCAGGATAGTCAGAGGACAGCTATTACCTATGCTTGGCTTTACTACCAGGGAAAGCATCGGATCATCTATTCAGATCAGGATAGTCAGCTATGCCAAAGGTTTAATCAAATATTAAACATGGTCAGTAAACTTAAACCAACGTTAGATGTGCAGGAGTTCTGCTCCTTTTCAAGCAAGTACTCTAAGAGGGAAAAGTTTTCTCCTGTCTCTCCCTGATTGAGATTTTTGCGGCTGGAAGGTTTCTTTTTCATATAGGAACCCGCACTGGTGCAAGTCCAGGTAAATAGATGTGTATGTGGGTGTTCTAATGTGAGTTTCTTGCCCTGTCACGTAAAGACCAAATTGTTTTTTTCCCATAAGTTCAAATCTTTCTCGCTCAGATCATTTCCCATATGCTGCTAATTGTTCACCCCATACATTTTTCTGTCCATCTGTCCCTCTCCAAATGCAGTGTTTTCTCTCTTGCACTCCCTCTCATCATCTGTTCAACAGAATTAAAAAGGTACATGCATGTAGATATGTGTATGTGTATATCTGCAAACCTGAGCAGGTAAATGTGCGTATCTGGCTGCTTATTGATAAATAATTTACTTACAAAGCCACATCTGCCTTTTTCTTATGTACATTTGGGCTGTATTTACACCCTCCAGCCCTTATTTATTCTGACCGAGGACAGTCAGAGGTAGAACATTTTGCAGGGAGTTATGGTTTACGATGTTACCGCTCCCTTCTATTATTCATTCTCTCTGATTTTTATCTAATCTCCCTTTGATTGTCCTGGTGCAGCTTAAGAGACAAAGTGAATTTTTATTACATCATCAATATAATCTCCAGCTAATCAGCATCTGTGTGCATTACCATGCCCCCTTTGGCTTTTCATCTGTGTCCATAAATAATAAGAGCAAGGGCCGGTTTTTGTGTGCGTGCGTGTGTTTGTGTGTGTGTGTGTGTGTTGGTATCAGGAGAGTCACAGCTGCACTTTTTCATTTCAGCCAGCTTGTTTTAGCAACACTGGACCCAGCTTTGTGCAGATTGTCTTGAATATTGCCCAGATTAATTTCCTGGTGCCTAATGCTTAAATCATGGAAACAATTAAAGTGGTCAAATCCATACACATCTTCTCACAGCAACTGAACTTTGCTGTTAACTTGTACACACATTTCCATGGCGTTACATGCTCAGTGCCAGTGGAGTGTGAGGTAGGTAACATATTCCCCTATGTGGGTGTTCAGCCTCCAAGTTTTCAGTGTCTACTTGATACTCTTTCTTGGTGGAAGGATAGTATATTTCATGTCTTTGAACGGGAAGCTTGGAGACCAGATTTTTGGCTTTTGATTGCTGATATTTTTCCACAGCTTGCTGTGTAGCACTTAGCCTGCTACTCAGGTCTTCAAATTTTGCAGAGTTGAGCTTCTATACAATTTTTTCTCCTCCTTTCCAGCTCTGGAAGAACAATGAGAATAATACCTCACCATAAAGTAAGACTTGTGCCGTACTTTGAAATTCTCATCCTCTGTACAGACGCATTGTGAATTTTAAACAGAATCACTCTGCTTTCTCTTTAAAATACTCTGATTTGGCAGAGCAAGGCAATGGCAGTGCTTCTCTGCTAAGCGGGCAGATTTCAGATTGGCTTCCCAGTAGCTTAGGGTGATACTCACATCAGATACACAAACTGCAATGCTTGTGTCCCACTCTGCACTGCCAGGATTAGTCCTTTACATGTTGTCCAAGACTGATCACAAACACCGTGCCAGAGTTCATTTAGATACAACAGAGTCTTCAATAAAAAAAGGCACATACACTTATGGACAAATTTTAGACTGATATACTAAAGAGCAGCAAACCCTTTGGGAAAGACCCTGGCTCTCTTCCAGATGAAATGTAGTTATGGTATAGAGCTGTCCATCCAGCAAAGTGTGCATCTAATTCATATTGTGGAAAGCCTCCCAGAACGCAATAGGTTCTTAAAGTTGAGCAGGTGCTTAAATGCTTTGCTGGATCTGTGGAAATCCGCAGTTCAGATGAAATAATTAAGCGTAGGGGTGTTACAGAATCCAAGTGAAAAGCATAATTCTGTGACTCAGAAATAACACTCCTTCATAGCTGTGACAGAACAGTGAAATAATGAAAGAAACACTGTGTACCTTGAACACCTTGCAGTGTGGATCAGGCTGAGACCCCCCCCTATATTTCAAAATATTTCCTTTCTGAATTCTTTTTTCATGGACAGATTCTGATTAGATTTGGCTTGGGAATGGGATTTGCTTCGAGCAAACAGAAACACAGAATATTTTCAGTTCTCATCTTCTGTTTTCTTTTTTTATACCAAACCCTTTTCCCTGGCCCCTTCAGCTCCACTCCCTGTTTTGACAAACCAGCTCATTTATCAGATGGGAAAAGAGGATGAGGAGAACAGAAATATTTTTGGTTGCTTCTGTTTTGCATGATATAATCCCCCTCTCCATTTAGCACCTCCGTAAATAGGAGTTCCAATCTGAAATTGGTCACAGTTTATCGAACTCAGGATGAGACCAGATTGGGTCCTGAGTCTCTGTCAACCATGTAATAAGGAGACCAGAGTTTTACACTTCAGACAGATAATTTTGACACATAATGTAACATCTTCTGATTTTTCTGGATCCATCTTTTTTCCTTTTTTTTTTTTTTTTTTTTTTATTTTATTTTATTTGCATGTGTAGTACTAGGTCTCTCTTTGTTGTTTCAGTATTCATTTAAGCCATGTTGCCCCTTCTTACACCCTTTTTTTGCCCAGTTTCCCCAAACCCAGTGGCTAAATCCCCTGGGCAGGTATGAAACCAACATAATTCCTGGATAAAAATCTACCTTGAAGGATGAAGAGCATCCCCCGTCTGTAACTGGAAGCCATGAAAAAGAACACATCACTTATCTGAATTTGCTGTTCATCCAAGCACTGTTTATGGAGATTTACAGTACCTGTGCAAAGAGCTCTATTGCATGGTGTCTACTGGAGGATTTTAGGTGACGGTATTAGCTGCAGTATTAAAAATGCAACGGAAGGTGCAGGGTGGGAGATTAGTTGGATAGAAAGACCCATGAATGAAGGGTTAATTGCATTCAAAGAGGCCATCGTATGGAGCAGAAGAGGCAATAGGTTTCTTTTCTTCAAAATTTACTAAATAGCTGGAAACATGGTTTAATGAATTTTAATGGGATCTTTCTGAATCCTATGCATATTGCATCTGCTGACTGTAGGAAGTCAAAGTATTGTTGAAAGGGAGGGTATTGCCCTACTTTAGGTTTCACAGTTCTGTATTTAAAAAAAAAAAAAATATTCTGCAACAAGCACTTTATTCAATATATATTTTTCTCCTTTTTTAATTCCTGTCCCCCCTCCCTCTGTTGCAAGTGTGAAAGACTTTCAGGATCTGTGAGCCCTCAATACCATAGATTATTCTACTGTTATGTAACACGTGCTTTACATTTATTGAGCCATCTTGTGCTGTCAAGATAAAGGAGGCCTTAGTATTTTTCCTTGCTTAGGAACCATCGATGAAGACATGGTGATGAATTCTCCTCTCAGTTATAACCACGTAAATCCAGAGGAACAGACTCCCATGAATTTCTTCCAGGATTACTGCAATATAATGAGATTGAGATTTGGCCCATTCTGGTAGGAGAAAGAAATGAGAGAAAGAGTTGGAGTTCTCTTTATGCCTTTGAAGTGTGTATGGGCTGGGATGGGATCTTATCCTGTGCAACTCATTTCCACATAAACTCCAGCAGAGGCAGCACAAAAGGCAAACTGTTTGACTTCTACACAACACAAACCAGATATTCATTAACACTTTAGAAAGAGCTGTTCCAAACTGCAGCATGGTAAAAATGTTGACTGCAACATCTTCATAACGCTGTTTTGTGGTGAACCAGCATGACCTTCTGCCTCGAAATCAAAGGGAAACTGAGGCAGGGCACACAGTTAATTTGCCTCAGAAAAGCTGTGTCTGGATCCAAATGTATCTTTTATGTCTGTCTCCACTGTGTTGAGGTTTCCCATTGCCTTGGTAACTTGAATTTTCTCTGTCGCTCTTTCTCAAAATGCCAGGCACCCTCTCAGACAGCTGATACTACAAGGCTGCCCTACTTATCATTAACCTGGGGCCCAGTTCTCCTTTGGGGTGCAGAGAGAGTTGCTGAGACCCTCAGAAAAGAAGCTTGGAGGTTCCCTTGAAGCCAGCAGGAACTGACAGGGCTTGACATTTTGCATGATGGTCTTTAAGTCTGTGTAAGGAGAAAACTGCACCACTTTAATTGCAGCAGCATGATCGGGATGAAAAAACTTCTCTGTTATAGATATGACGATACCTGTATAGAAATGGTTACACTGACATATAAATACACACACACAAAAAGCAGAAGGAAAGTAAAAAACATGCTGTCATTAGACATTTTTAAATCAGCATGGCTGTGCCCACCCTCCAAGGTCTGCTGGGATAATATTTTCTGTGCAAGGTGTTGTTACGCTGGTTCTGCAGAACCAGAGGGTGTCCCAGCACAGTTTCCTAAAAGCAGAGGCAACCTTAGATCTGGATTTCCAGTGAGACTTTCCAGACTGAGAGCAGCAGGAGGACTTTGCACCCAGGCTTTTGTAAAGAAGAAAGACAGGTATTTAAATGGACTTCTGCAGGACTTCAGACTGCACGACTTCCTAGTACAGAGTTGGTGTTTCTTTTCCCCCTTGTCTCCCATCCCTCCCTCATGTATTTCAGACCTTTCTCTACCTATAAGCAGGCAATGTGATTCTTGCTTTAATGGCACAGATAAGTTAGCCATGCAACTTGGAGTGTCAGCCCTAAACCACCTATCCTTCTTTTGATCTGGAATCAAAACAAAAGACGCCAGCAACAAAATGATCCCTTGCCAGGTAATGGTTACTTTGTGCGTGTTGCCTTAATTCATCTGCAAAGAGCTCTCATTTCTTTGTATCATGACCAGATCTGCACTCATCTTAATACTTTATCAATGTGCCAGCAAGCTGCTTCTATTGTGGATACAGCTGTGCAGAAGCTGTCAGCGTTTTTAAGTAAAGTATTAAACAATACTTCAGGTGACAGCAAATTGTTATTTCCTTACCCCTCCTCCAATTCTTTCTCTTCTCCTCCCTCACCAAGCCCAGGTGATGAAGCCTTTATTTTTATGTCAGCTTTGTGCTCAAATTATACAACCTAAATGCATTTTCCCTTTTTTTTTTCTTTTCTTTTCTCCCTGATGGGACCTGTTTTCTCTCTAAGGGGTGGAGAAAGAGAGACACAGAAGCTGCAGAATAAATGAATCTCACAAGCAAGCGGCTTGTCTTGGTGGCTCATTCCCCCTCTGTTCCAGGTGAGCTGCTGGGGTCAGCTCAGAAAAGCCACCCACCTCACCCAGGCCCTGCCACAGGCAGGGCCCATGATTCACAGCCCTATCTAGACTTTTAACACATAGTGTTGTTGAGAGTTGGGAGTTAGGAGACATAGCTTTTTTTTTTTTTCCCTAGCTCAGCTGTTGGTTTACTCTGTAGACGCTGAGCAAGTAATTTCTAGAGAAAAATTAAAACTGGCTGTCACTTTTTTTAGTGCCTACTTGTTTTGTATGCTTGTTGTGTACACGCCTTGGGGAAGGGGGGTCCCTACTGCAATTGGTGTTTCAAGCTGGACACTGTAAATTCAGGATTGATTTAAAAACCTCAAGATACTTAAACTGTTGGCATTGTCTTTCTGATCCTTGCTTTATAAAACTGGATAAATAAAACTTCTTCATAAAGAACTTTGAGATTTTCCAAAAGAGTTAGCGTTTGACAGTCACTTGAAGTATCAGGGATCAGGCCTTGTTGGACTGTCACATACTGTGTAAACAGATATTTTCTAACAGGCAGTGCTTTGCCAGATTCTTGCTAAAGGGAATCCAGCTTGTTTTGGTGCATAATAATCAACACACCCCAAATTTTTTGTTTGTTTGTTTGTTTGCTTTTTGTTTCCTTTGCCTCTTCTCCAGAGAGGGTTAGTTCTGAGGCACCAGTACCTGAAAACAAAGCTTACTCCTTGTATGTTGTCTTTGGACCGACCCTCTCCTAATAAATCAGCTTGAGTTTGATATAGGCAGGACCAAGGTCAGGCTTGCTTGACTCTCACTGTCTCTTCCACACACCAGATACAATGCTGCCACGTTGTGGCTCCTTCCTATCTGTTCTGCCGCACACACTCGCCCAGCGCTCTCATCCTGCAAGGCAGCAACCTGACTTTTTCCCCAGAGAGGGCTGTTGACACTCCAGCTCTCACACTGCCTGCTCGGGGATGCCGTCCAGCCCCACTTGCTGCCACAATAGGGAGACAGTGAAAAAGAGCCCCCTGCCAGTGGTCATCAGTTGCAAGCCCCTTACGTGCTCCCATAGTTTGTCTCCTGTGGCGGCTAGTGCTTCCAACAAAGGCTCTCTGAGTTGGAAAGGAGAGTGTAGGAATGCCAAGTTTCCATTTTCCTATAGACACTGCTTGTTTTGTATTTTACCCCACTCTCCAGGTCCTTATAGAGGTGGCCGATGCATTTGGTGCAACGAAAATATACTCAGGCCACTCTTTTCCTAAACATCCCTTTTCTTTATTATCTGTAAGGTTCTTGTCCCTCTCTATCTTTTTCTACCATTGCTTTTTTCTTATTTCCTTCCTTTCTTTGAGGAAAGGAAAAACACATACACACAAAAACACAGCAGGGCAGGAAATTAAACCTATGCTTGGGTGAGATGGTGGCTTTTCACTCATTTATTTTGCACTTATTTTTTTTTTTTTTTTTTTTTTTTTTTAATAGAGGTGAAAGGAAGGAACAAGAGCAAGAGATGTCACAGAGAGGGCAACTGAGTAGAGGAAAGAGAGTCCTTTAATTTATTTGGAGAGCTCAGTCACTGGTCGCTGTTTTTTCTCTACACACATGAGGAAACCAAAAAAGCTTTAAACCCACCAGTAACACTCACATGAATGAAACGCCAGGTGGAACTGCTCCCATTTTCCTGATATGATAAGTATAATGGCTTCCTCCTGGCGAGATTCTCCCCACAGCATCCTGGTTAAACAAGTCTTAGCTGTATTGCTACACCACTAGGCATTCCAAGGCTCCTTTTAATTCAGTAAATGAATCAATTGCTTTATATCAGAACATTGTTTCAAAATAAGGTCATAACTGTCCCTTCAAATCCCTCTTGCTCTTTTAGGAGGATATGAACCATTACAGCCAGGAAGCACTGGATGTCTCTGGTTACCTGTTCATCCTCAGTGCTCCACAGATGGCACAGTTTGCCTCCTGTCAGTGAATCCTCAGAGTGGACTTGGCCCTTGAAGATATTGAAATCTAAAGAGCAGGAGGGCAGTGCCACAAGTTTAGGAATTTGCATTTCAAAAAAAAAGGAATTATATCAAGGATAGTGACTATTTCTGAGCAAAATGTACCCCAGACAGGAAGATTCCAGTGCTCAGCCATGGATGTGTCTTACCCTTCCTGGAAAAAGGCTTAGAATTTGAGGCTGGCTTTTCGTCCTCAAGTCTCATAAGAAACAGCTATGCTAGAGTCCCAGCAAACCTCAATCATCAACTGCAGGTTGGGAATTTCCCCATATGTCCTTCGCAGCCGGGGTAGCCTGAGGGAATGAGGTGGCTACTGACAAAGGATCCAGCTTCAGTGCTTGTGCTGGGCAAACACTGCCACACACTTGGTGGTGTATCTAGTTCAAGATTTAAAGTTTCTTAATCGCAAAATCTCCACAACCTTGAAAACACTCTGTGGTTCCTTGGTTCTGTATTCCTACTGGTGTGAAGGATGGAACACTGCCTGCTGTTATTGAGGGAGAGGGGAAGCCTTGGGGTTCAGGGTGGTGGTAGTAAATCAAACCCAGAGAGGAGCAGGAGGAGGTAGCATAAAGGAATGGTGTAGTAGCCAGAGGAGTGAAACTGTGACTCCCATCCCCAGAGACCTGTTTAAAGTTGGGATGCTTGTAAATCTGAGTGAAACAAAAGAATGTGAGTCTGTTCCAGAGCAGCATTTGCTGGGATGTTTTGCTATTTCAAGACCTAAGTGCTTATTTATGCATGCATCTTTTGTCTGGAGCAAAGTTCTGTGACTCAGTTTCCTGGACTGCAAAGTAAGCAACGTAATAATCCCATCTCTGGAAGGACAGGATGCAAAACCTAGTTCACAGTTGTGAAATAATTACGATGTTTTGAGGAAGGGTCACTAGAAGGGCTGAATAATTGAAAAGGCCACAGGAGATCAATGCTCAGCAAAAGACATGGTGTTTGCTGATGATTTTTAAAGCACAAGAGAATGTTAACAAATAGACTGCAATATTAAGGTACCTAGATTTTTTTTTCTTGCAGTTTATTTCTCAATAGATTGGGGGTTTTTTTTGGCAATTGCGATCACATTTGTATTATATCTTTTCAGCAACATCTGAGATCAGGAGTGCACTGTGCTAGATCTTGTACAGGCACATACAGACCTGCCAAATTCCAAATGGACACAGACAAGCAGATATCCAGTAGGAGGAAAGAATTAGCAGATCATGATCAAATAGGTTTGGTTCCTAACCCTGAGTTGCACCAAGATTACGACTCACATCCTTAAAGCACTTAGACCCCAATTCCCATTGAAATCAATGGGTGTTAGATACCTAAATAGCTTTATGGATCTGAGCATAAATAACTTATCCAAGGGCAGAGCAGCAATCTACAGCTGGGTTGGGAATTAAACAGAGATTATACAAGTCCCAGTCTGATTTCTTAATCACAAAATCATCTCCACTATCCATATTTTGTGCAATAAATCCCTGGCATTCACATCACAACATGGATACATAATGCACACCCCATCAAATCACTGGAAAGCTGCAGTGACAAAAATAGTTTTCCTCAAACCAAACCCAACTCCTGACACACCAGCACACTTTGTCTGTGCTTGGGGTTGGCTTCTTCTCTCCCTTACACCATGGAAGCTTCCATGGCCTTTACATTTGCCTCCCTATACTTGCACCCAAGTGACAGTGAGCAGAATCCAACCTCAGCACTACAAGTTCAAGCATTTTTCACCCGGCTCTAGGGAGGGGATGGATTAGACAAACTGAACTTTCTGAAAAGATCAATATGGAACATCTCTTTCAATTACTCTCCAAGGCACTAAGCCTGTGAAGTCAGTTATGATGCATTTATAAATCTTTCCAGGAAGGGCTGTCTGACATCCTCCTTTTCCACCTTTACTCCCCACAAGAAATCCCTTATTGCCTGGAATGGGCCAGCAGGGCAGTGTTATTACGGCAGGGAAGGATCAGGCCTGAGTCTTTCAGAATCAGGGCAGATGGGGACCTTTTTCATCTTTCTTCTCCAGACACTAACATCCACATAATCAGAGAGGCAGCTACAGAACAACAGGAGGGGCCAGATCTAAACTTTGCACAAAGCCTCTGCAAAGTCACTGGGACCAGAAGACATTACAGAAGCTGAACACGTGTATTATATTCTCCAAAAAGATCACAGCCCTGACAGATTACTAGTTTGGATACAATTATATAGGGGAATGGGGTAGGGAAGCCCTTATGCCAACATAGATCCTCTGATTCACAGAACAGGTTTAAAGCCTATCCAAAAACTTATGCTATGGGTTGATTTAAGTTCAGTCATCTCCTACAAGCCTGCTGGTTCCTCTCTGATACTGCAGAATTGAAGGGAGGATTCGGAGCATGCAGTGAGAGTTTTCTAGAGGACCATGAGTCACTGCACCATAGCTTTGGCTTTCTGTGCATTTACTTGCCAGGACAATAGGAAACCTGCCAGTTAAAAGAGCATCAGGGTCACTTGAGATGCAACCCATGTCCCTAATTCTCCATCTCTAAACATCCCTGCTTAAGATCAGTTTTACTTTGTTTTATTCCTTGGTGTCTGGTTAGGACCTTCTCTAGAGGCATTAGCCGAAAGGCAGTAACAGACTCAAGCAGCACAGGCTGCGAGTGTTTAATACGTATAAGCTATTTAGACGTTGCTTCAAAAAGAATGCAGGATTAACGCATATTAATTCCCATTTTTCAAATCTTACTGTGGACCAGGCCTAAAGACACACTGCTGGGAGAACTGTCTCCACTCCTGTGAGGTTGTTTTTTTCCTGTAGGGTGCAGTGAGACAGCTTTTGGGGTGCACACAAAATGAGCCTGTGTCTCCTCTTAGGGTGAGAGAAAATCCACATGATGGTGTACGGAGACAAAATAGGTGCAGGGCAGTTCAGTCTCCTGACTGTATTAAAGGCATCCTCTTACTGCATGTGTATGGTCGCAATTTGGGGTTGTCTTGGCTCTGGCTAAACTGTGTCACCTCCGCTGGGGCTGAGAGCCCCGCTGTGCTGCGTGTTGCACAGATGGGGGACAAAGAGACACCTCCAGTCTCAAGGTCCTGGGATGCCAGGCAGGGGACGAGAGACAGCAGATGGATACCAGCAGACAGGGGAAGTGTGAGTTGACATTATTCAGCAACATGGCTGGCAGCCATCCCACCAACCCAGCCGCTTCAGGATCCTGAGCAAGACCCAGGGTGACAAGGGACCCAGCAGCAGCTGAGGGGTTTTGGGCTTGGCTAATTAACCCAGCAAATGTGGTAGCCATGCTGGGGTATGTCTCACCAGGTCCCTTCTTGATTTTCTAGCTTTTCTTTACCCCAGCTTGAGAAACATCAGGAGTGAGGTAAATCCTTGGGTCTTGTCTGCTCTGGCAGTAATGTTGGGGAAATTCCTGGTCTGGAGGGGTCTGTTTTGCCAATGAATCTTCACGCAGTAGACACCTCTGCAGCCCTTCATCCCTGCTTTTAAGAAATTGGGAGCTGCAGATGTGGGCAGGGAAAAAGGGGGAGCTGGCAGTGTGTGAGAAAGGCTGCAAACACATCTGGGAAAAGAGTTCTCCTCCATTTCTTTCCTTCAAATGACCAAAACCTCAGCAGCTACAAGGGTGAAGCTCTTTATTTTTCACCCAGTGAGAATTTGAGCCTGTGAAGATAGCCAGAAGGGACTGTCAATCATCAGTATGGCATCTTTTCCCCACCACACCTGAGGAAGCCGTGGCAACCCAGAAGATGCCCTCACTGCCACCAGGTGGAATAACACTGTGGGGCAGCAGCAGGGAAGGCACTTCAGGAGCATCTACAAATTATGGCACTTGAAACTGCCCACAACCTGATCCTCACTGCAGGATCAGGCTGCAGTGAGGTTGAAAAAGACCTGGCATCCTCAGTGGCAGCATTCAGTGTAAGTGCCAGCCTTATTTTAACCCAAGTGGTACTGTTAATGAGGGGATGTATAGGCACCAAGGAAAATTTGCACACAGTGACTGCATAGCGATTGACTCAGAGTGAAATTCTTAATGCGAGACCATCTTGGCATATGTTATAAAGAATTAATATTTATAGACAATCTTAACTGGGAATTTCTACATGGAAGTGCATTTGCATTTTTGGAAAAGAACTTTTTTGAACTTTTTTTCCTTTACCATTAAGAAGAAATAACTTGTTGATACACAGCATATAATATGAAAGGGTGACTACTGTCACATTTACAGATATTTGAGCAAAGTGCGTACAATAGATGTATTTTTGCATTGTAGTGGTTACATTACCTAGAAAAAACAGAGACATACACATGACTACATTAAAGATTTAGGGCTCTATCCTGCAGCATTTAAGTCAATGGGAGTTTGTCACTGATTTTAATGGAAGCTAGATAGGGCCTCATATGCCAAAGTAATGCAGTTGCTAAGGAATAAATATCGACACAAACAGGTCAATATATTGGTGTCTTTTAAGCCTAAAACTGTACTTTAAGATACCTATTGCAATCTTTTTTCTTTTTTTCTTTTTTTCTTTTTTTTCTTTTTTTTTTTTTTTTTTTGCATATTCATTGTAACTGCAGTGCAGCCATCCTGCTGCTAAAGAGCAGGACATGGTGGGTGCCAGTATTCACTGTGTAGTAGTGACACCTTCAGGTTACTACCAAAACCAGTCCCCTCTGTGCAAGGTTTTGCACATGCATGTGTGGGGAAGTAAATCTTTAGTGAGAGATTTGGTGCCTTGACCAAGGATGTAGGGCACAGTAGTGGTGGAGGTTGCAGTGAAAGTCAGGGACTGCAGCTCCAGGGAGAAATTGGAACTTCACAGAGTTAATCAAGTCTTCCCTGGGAGGTTTGGGATATTTTTCATTGGTGAGAATAAAAACAAAAAATAAAATAATGATAATTAAACTCAAAAATTAATTTGTTTTGTTTTCTATGGAAAAGAAAAAAAAAAAAAAAACCAACAAACAGAAAACCCCCTTCAAAACCCAAGAAACCCCAAAACCTCAAATATTTAATTTTTTAACACATCCATGTTGGGACATCTTCTATACTTTTCATAAAATATAATGACAAAAATTGGTCACAGCTATTTAAGAAAATAAATTATTCCCACAGATAAACTTTTTTTTTTTTAAGATAATAAAAGGAAATGTTTTGACGTTATCCTTTTTATGTCCTGCTTGAAACAACTTGCCAAATTTCCTCCAAATCTGCGAACAGCTTTCCTTCTTGCTAAGCTAGTTTTCCTCTACAAATATCAGCTGACAAAAAAAATCGTGCAAGTCTAGTCACCAAGCTAACAGTCTGCTCTCAGTCTCTCCAAACTAAGCAAAAAGTATACAAAATAGAAAAGAAATTAGGAGAGAGCCAAAGAGGCCAGAAAAAAAGGAAAAAGGCTTTCTTCTCTTAAAGCATCAGCTTGGAGTATGGAGATATTACTCCAGGTTGCACAAGAACCACTAGAAACAGCCACCTTCATATGAACAGAGTGCTGTACTCTGCCTCCATCTAATACGTGAGATTTATAAGTGCTTCAGCTCCCCAGAGGCACTCAGGCATATTGCTATATATAGGACTGTTCCCAGATTACAGAATGCCTTCCCTTGACTGTAGCATTTTCAGACCACAGGGATTTTTTGCTTCTTTTTATTTTCTTTTAAAACCAGCTCAGCCCAAGCTGTTTCCCTTTGTTTGCTCCACCACCAGTTAATCATTGCATGGAAATGGGTTCAATGTCCAGTTCAAAAGCAATCCTAGGCAAATATAGATAAACAGCCTCTCCCAGGAAGCGACAATATTTGTGCGGCACATAATGTGGACAATAGATTTGTTTTCTGAATGAGTTAGCTGGAAAATCAGTTAGGGCCCTGTCTCACATTGAACTGTGTCTCCAGTGAGGCCAGGGCTGGGCAGCAGCAGGGGCTGCAGACGCTGAGCTTGGAGCTGATGGAGGTATACACAGTGGGTAGCCGGCGTCACCCATGGCCTTGGGTATGATGTCTGCATCCCATCCACACCAGATCCTTGGAGCATATAATTCTGTCCCAGCTCCCACTCAGCTTATTTGGCTCAGGAAGTCTTTGGTTTAATCTCAGGTGTTTACAGGGACAGCAACCATCACTCCTGCAGGAACAGCAGAGAGGGGAACTGGACATAGCTACTGTTCACATAGAGGCTGTGGTTTTACACCTTTTTGCGGAAAGACATGGACAGATCCTGCAAGAGTGTTGAGTCCCCTCTGTGCAGAGCTGGTTTCCCTTTCCCTTTGAACTATAGGAAAATTAGTATCTTTGCCCTCCTTCACTCTGAAACCGGTATGTGATTTCATACATCTCTGCTTCTGCAGTCACTGGCCCCTCCTCCATTTCTTATTTTTTTTTTCGCTTTCCTTCCCTGTCATTATTTTTGTCCAACAGCTATTTGTTCAGTAATCTCCCCCAAGAGATTAGCACACTAATAGGCAGTCAACAAAACAAGAAAGAAAGAAAGACACAGTACTTAAAGGATGAATACTTGGGAGAGAGCATCAGTCTTTTGATGTCCTGATTCCAGTCGGGTTTATTTGCTATATATATGTCTATAATAACTATACATCTTCGTACAGCTGTCCTACTGCTCAGAGATTTCTGACTGCCTTGCAAACCTCTCCTTTGCTTGCAGGGAGGAGGAAAACAACATCCCTAGTACCCAAAGGGGTACCCTGGCACAGAACAACCCATCCATTTAGGACAGCAGGACGGCTTAGCTGCAAAGTCAGTCCACCCATTACAGACATTTTCCTGCCCTGTGTACCAACAGCCCATATCCTAAAAATGTCTCCACACTTCCTCTTTAACCCCATGGTTGTTTCTGTTCCCATTTGAGGAGTCCATGTCTCCTCATGGTTGGATAAATAAAACGGTAGAGAAAAGGGGCCCTGTCTTCAAACATAGATGCTGTATTTCCTTCAGTCATGGCTGACTAAAAGAATATCATCTGATCTTTAGTGACCCTACTGTGCTGAGTGGATAACAGCCAGGCATTTAACACAGATGCAGAAAAAGGCAGGGGAATTCAGGAGGGAAAAGATGGTTGCAACTGCGTCACATTTTGCAGCATGGTCTGACAAAAACTGCGAGTGCATTTCTCAGAGAAAGTTTGGTTTTCCAGGCCTGCTTTCCTTTGTGGTTGTTCTTGCTTTGCTTTTCCTCAGACAAATTCTTCTTTTAAACTGGCAGTGAAAACTTACTTAGGACTGCATTAGGGGCTCTTGAAACACCCTTTTTTTCTTCCCTGGAAATTGATACCACACACTTGGGCGATTTTATTTTTTTTAACAGATTGGTAGGCATTCTTTTCATTTCCCCCTTGTGATTTTATACAGAACACTTTTTCAGGCAGATCTTTTTGCACCCCTCCAAAGAAGTCAATGAAACCATTCACATGCATACAATTAAGCACAAAGAGTGGGGAGGAAAAAAAAGCTACAGCTACAACAGGCTAATAATTTAATCTGAAAAAATCCTCCAGATTGTTAATATTCTGAAGTAACAAATCCTTTTGAATAGAACTTCAAAAAGTCCTGTGTGCTTCTAACAATCGTTTTACATACCCTCAATTTTGGAAACATATGGAAGATATTAATTTTAAAGTTAGAATAGCAGCATACATTCTGCCTCTAGTTTGCCCTGATCCTGCACAGTTGAAGCTAGTAGGAGCTTTATTATTGACTTTGTCGAGCAAATGATGAAGCACTTAATGGGGTGCAGCCTCATTCAAGTCAAATGTATTGCACAGGCGTAGCAGAACTTGGCCGTGTTTCTGATAATGTGTAACATAAAAAAACCCATCTAGCACACTCCAATATTCAGAAAACATAGAGGGACAAAAGGGGAACCTGTATTTGGGTAGCAAAAATGCAGAAGGATGAATCAACAGGTGAAAATCTCAAATCTTCACATTAATATAGGTAACTTAGGTATTTTATCACTCCTCCCAAAATATCAGAGCAACATAGTTATACCTAGCATACACAGAAGAGGGAGTTACTATTAGAGTTTGGATGACCATGAAGTTGCCAATTTTGATCTCAAAGAAAACAAGAAATTGGAGTTTGAAGGTTAATAGGGCTTGATTGCCAGCTCTGATGCATTCAGAAAAATAGAAGAGATCATCAAAAATTCTAATGCTGGATTAAAAATCTTTAGACAAAACACATTCTATCATTTTAGCTCAAAACAGTACTTTCAGAGGTTTATAATTGTTGTTTTGCAGTATTTCAGTCATCAAGATTCAGATTTTCTTGGTTAACATAGAGGTGAGATAGCAATATGAAAAAAAGTTACAGAAATGTTTTTCTTTGAATACTCACATGGTGTGTTTAGTTATTTTCAGGGTCAGGTCTCAAAATTATCCCTTAAATTTTGCTTCGCTTGCTATTCATTCCCATTCGCCTTCTTCAGGAGTCCAGTGAACACAGGTATCCCTTTTATAAACAAAGTTTAAATCCTTGAGGATTTCTTAGAAAAGCTTTTCAACATTAAAGCTGTAATGGGGAAAAGAAAGAAGAAGGAAAGAAAGACATTGCTTTCTTAAGAACATAAGAACAGCCACACTGATTCAGAGGTCTGGAGTACACAATGCCGTTCTGCACCCAACAGTGGCAACAAACACCTGCCCAGAGAATAGAGAGAACAGGGCAAGTGTATACAATATCTCCCTCAGACAGTCTCACAGGCTTTCACCATTTTCAGTCCAAGGGATTTCCAAAGCCTGATGCTGTTCACTTCTTCACATAATGAACTATAATGAGAAATTTCATCATTGTGCAGATCCAATCCACAGTTCTTGAAAGCCTAGTACTGCAGGTGCATGGCATATTCAATCTATGTCTGTGCAACTGGTCAATAGAGAGAAGAAAAGTAATTCAGACGGCACAATAAAGCCTTGAGCAGAGTCTTCTGGAAGGATCAAGAGGAAATACCAGTCCAGAGACCTGCCTAGAGTACACAAGCTTTCAATATGTCTTTTAGGACTGGCCATAAGGATATATACCATTTATATAAGAAAAAGAACTATCACATAATTCTTTAGAGAAATGGTACATCTGGAACCAGATCAAATGTCTGCAATAAAAGCTGAATACATGTAAAATTCACTCCCAGTTAATGTTTCACTCTAAGCTTCAGGCTCAGCTAAATTAGAAATAAAGCCCATCCAATCTTTCAAATGAGCCTGGAGTTTGAGAGAAACAGGCAAGGCTTTTGCTTTTGCAACATTATCCTGTGGACGAAAGACTGGTGAGTCTTTCACTTGGAATCAGTGATCAAAAAAGCTTGAGAAAGCATGACTGGAGAGAACAGAAAAGGATTTATTTTTCTCATATTTTTATCATGCCTTTACAACATTTCCTGAATGAAAGGCTGGGGCATTAAAAGCAGTGACCAAATTTACCAGCACTTCTATAACAGATTTTTAGACCATCTAGCATCCTACAAGGAAAGATTAATTTCTACTGCTACCTTACACAAACTGCTTGTTTAAAAGTTTAATTCCCACTTTGTGCCTGTGAACAGTGTAATAACGTCCTTTTTTGTGTTTTCTGGCCTAGGCCAAAATCAAAGTCAGCAGTATGAAATTACGGAGTGCTTTAGATTTCTATTCAAACTACTCTGTATTCCAAACCCAAGCCCCTACCTCCCCTCATCCCAGGTAGACATTTGCATCCTTTAAATGATCTTGTTTATTCTATGTGTCAGAATATAGTTATCTGAATATTAATTATGGTTTTAGTGAAGTTCATCGGTTGAACGCAGGAATTGAGAATTCTTCCTTCGGTTGCAGCCACCTGCTTAGATTTCTGTGTTTATCTGCTTCACTGAGTTTAAATCAGTTTCTGTAAGTGAAAGTCTGTTGCTTTGAGCAGATGTTAATGCTCAGAAATAGTGTACAGTCTGCCATTAGCATATGTAGCATAATGCTAATAAATAGAGGCATGTACCACCCTTGAAGGTGATTCTGATTTCAACAGAGAAATCTTACTCCCATCCTACCAGCCCCTTTTCTTAGGGAAGCCTCCAGCGCATACAGCTGTTATAAGTGAGGGATCTTCCTCCCACCCCTGGAAAGACCTTAGTAAATGGTCCATTCTGTTTACGCTACATTTGGATGATTAATGATTTTGTATAGTGTAACTAAATTGTACTGCTATTATCATCAGGTCACTGCTGACAATTAGATATATCATCTCTGGGGTTCATATACAGATAACAATTTTAACTATGTGGATAAGTAAAGGTTTGATGGTGTCCTAATGTCAATGTAAATATTACCACATATTGGAAGTCAGTAATGCACCGTATATGGGAATCACGTTACACAACAGCAGCCATCGGGTAGCTGAAGCTGGTGAGATGGTTGCAACAGTGGTTTTCTATTTTATCTTCTTTGTTAATTTTTTTCCCTTCCCTAAGGATTTGAAATAATCCATCTGTAAAACATGACAACCCCTTAGGCTCAAAGGGAACCAGCAGCTTTCGAGCAAAACTGTATTCAACTGATTTGGGATGTCTTGGGTTTTGGGAGGAGGGAGTTCAGTTACCTCATTGCTCTCTTGGCTTCCTTCTCAATGCAGTGTTTAGAGCTCCAGTACTAAAGCAGAGCCACTTGAAGAAAAGTTGTTGTTTGAGCATGGCCAGCTTAGCCATGAGGAGGAGAAAATCTGAGAAAATCAGGTCCTAAAAGTATTTTTGTGTTTTGTCTCGAGAGCAGATCAGTGCTCCTAATCCTGACAGCTGCAAGTAACCGTTTGAGAGAGAGGTCGTATTAAGTCAATATGAAAAATTTGAGAAAAGACTTATTGCAAAAATGCAACATTACAACTCCTGGCTAAAGTTGAAAGTATATTGAAAAGGTTTGGAGGAGCAAGAATTCAAACTGAGCAAAGCCCCCTTTATTGTTCATCCATCAATAACTGGCACATGTCATGTTAGGACACAGACTAGAAATTAATTTTCTCGCTAATATTAAGAAACTTTATTGCACCAACCCTTATCTTCATAAATCCCGATATATACCAAAAGCAAAGAACACGGAAGTCACTGCAATAATACCAGCAGAAAACTGGAGCATGATAAAAATCAGTTTTACAGGCCTTGCATTTCCATGAGTCTAATTCCCATTTCATAGGGAGGAAAACATAGCAATCTGCACTCAAAAAGAGAAGAGAATCGCTGGATCAGAGCCCCCAACTGATTTATACTCACAATTTCCTTTTGAGATAGCAGCAGCGGATGTGAAAAGCAAAGACTACCAGTAATTCTGTTCTCCTCCCGGCATGAGAAGGGAAAGATTTTCCTAAACTCAAGAAATTACTGGAGTCAGATTCATTGGACAGTGGTTATTTTTAAGTGGTTTGAGCTACCCACTTCCATCATTTCAGGTGGGTGATATATTCCATTTTCCACAGAAGAAGGCATTAGAAAGTAGGCAGGCTTTGCAGGGAATAAAGAAGCAAGCCTCAGTTTCCAATTCAGTGATTACTGCACACCTTGTCTGCTAATTAAATAATGGGGTTTCAATTAAAATAAAATTAAAAAAAAAAAATCCACTCCCCCCCCAAAAAAAAAGCACCCCAAAACCCCCAAACAAAACAAAACAAATCAAGGTGGGGGGGGTGGAGAAAAGGGAAGAAGATTACAAATGTAAGACAATGATGGCTCATCTTCCTAGAGAGCTGAGTTCATGCTGCAGGAGCAGATCTCTTGTTGATAATTTTTTACAGATACCCAGAACTTGACAAAACAAAACAATAAACAAAGAAGATCCCAAAGTACCCAGGACTGTGCTATATGAACAGAAAGGTGGTGGCAAGTAGAACCTTTTGATATTAGCTCCCTCCCAATCATCACAGATCAGAGCATCAATTCATTTGACAGCCTGCACCTCCTGGGCAAGGGATTCATCTTCAAGACAGTGTTTGGGTCTCTGAGCAGAGGCACCCAATATTGGTGGCTCTCAGAGCAAAAAAGCAAATTGCTCCCTCTGGTCCAAGCACACCTCTGCTGTTAAAATCAGTCCATTCAACAATTTAAGAGGCAGAAAATAAGGACTGAATTGCATCAATTCATTTTTATGCCACTGATGTTCCCTTGCCCACTGTTTGCCCTTATTGATCCACAACTAGAGGAGAAGGCCAGAAACAGGAAAGGATAAAGGTAAGCCCAAAAATGCTGCAGTTCTAGACCAACATAAAACACAACTTGGAGCTGGAGGGCAGAGGAGGGACAAGGAAGCAAAGCAGCAAGAGAAAGGGAGAATAGAGAAAGGAAAAGAGAATTAGAGACAGAGCAAACAAGATTAAGTTTCATCTGACTTATTGGATGTACACTCAGAAAGCAAAAGGCAAGGAGAGTAAGGGCAGGGGGAGAGAACATAAACTGCAGCAAGTTCTGTCCTGAGGCTCCATGCAACGGTTTTGTCAGAGACTCTCTGAGGCTGGTGCCACTTCAGATGATGTGTAGCTTTAATGAAAGAAGAAGGGGGGCAGGAGCGAAGGGAAAAAGAAAAAGTGACTGAGACTCTCTGTCTCTTCCTTGGTCTCTGTTTCAGAGACCTATTGGCCATAACTCTTGCAGGGCAAATAACAAGCGTTCCCCATCCAAATGTAAGCACATTGGCACTTAATCCTATTTTATAAAGGTTATAGTTTTACATAAATCACTCGCTCTAAATGCACTTTAGTCATCCTCCTCATGTTAAGTTTGCCTTTAAGCCTAACTAGGCAAGGAGGATTTCTCCCACTGGCCCTCTGGACATGACGCCACCAAGATTGAACTATGCTCTCCATCTTTAATATCCCTGGAGGGATTCGTCTATAATGATGTCAGGGGCTAAGCATATTCCCTTGCCAGGGCGGGGGAATTAAATCTGTCCTTCCCCTGTCTCACTCAGGTCCACCACAGCTAAAAACAAGTTGTTTGGAGAGCACAGGAAACTGGTGATGTTTCACTTTTGATATCTTGCTCTTCATGGAGATTCCCTAATGTCTACTAAAGGGTGAGCTTAGTAGCCTTTTCTTCAGTGATTTCACTATCAGTCATCCCATTAATGAAGTTTATAACAGTCTCAGACCTCTCTATCTCATCATGCTGAATTTGCCCAGTGAGTTTCAGGGTTATACTGGAAGGACAGAGTAACAGCCAGAGCCAACCCTAACTAGGCAGACAGCACAGGTGCTCGAAAAAACACATTTCACTAAGAAATCAGCTTAAAAGATACCACTGACATAATTGCTGCAAGTCATCACAGACGCATCTCTGATAAGGAAGGTACATTTCAGCTCCTTTACAGTTCCTTAATGTATTCCATGTTTGTTTCATAGCAGGTTACTTGGGGTATCCAAGGAACTCCATGAGCTTGGACCAGGTTACGTACAAAGATTTTAGTAGCCTCAGAGCAGAGGTGCAATTCTCCGGATGCTGCCTTTGCTCTTTTATAGTCCGTCAGGACAAGCTGCCCTGTCACAGACACTGGAGCTTCTTGTGGCCAAAACAGAACTCGAGTTCTTTCAGCTCACATAGTTGAGCCACCTCTGCGTCACTAAGGTATCTTTAATTTAAATGTCTCTTCTCTACTCAGATACCCATTTTCATAGCATTTCTTTCAGTTTAGTCACTCAGATTTTTGGCCTAGTCGAGTGAAGTTGAATAACATAGTCAGAAATTGCTGGATTGGAGTAGTGGAGAGTCAGAGACAGTAATACCACCATCATGGGCCTTGCCTTCAAATGAAAACTAACCTAAAAATACACCCTCTTTCCATGGAGAGAATGCAAGTGAGTAACACCAGCTGGCAGGAAGGTTGCCCCACCCAAACCCTCTTGGCCCCTCTCCACAGATCAGTCTCTGGTAGTCTGAAAGGTTATAAAGTACCCTGAATTTCTTGTGAGCAACCCAGAAATCTTTTTTAGTTTTGCACTAGCACAGAGTTTACCCAGCCTTTTTGTTTAAGAAATGATTCTTCAGGTCCAGATCTAAATGTGCCCCTGTCTAGCATCAGACAACAAGCTGATGCTAAAGGAAGCAGATCTTTTGGTCTTTCTGGCCTTATATGAGGCAAGAGACAATTTATATGACTTCCAGGTGACTGATGTAAAACCAAGAGTCATTGGACTAAATTCCTGGTGTCTGATTACAGTCTGACACGACTGTAAGCAAATGATGCTTCACTGAAATCAGTGTTGTTTAACTCTCCACAGCAACTCGGTCTCTTCACACCAACTCTGATTCTAGCTCCAAACTGACATCACCAACACAAAGCCCATCTTAATAGAAAGTTCAGGACAGATAGTATAAGAAAAGCTTGAACTCCTCTGCAGAGAGCAATCTCACACCTATGCAATCCTTAAACCCTCTCTGTGAGTCTCAGCTTAAACAACTATATAACCCTAAACAGGGAGGGATGAATTTCACCCACAAACAACACGAAAAGAAATTCTACTTGCCAGTCAGTGACGATTCATGCATTAGCAAATTCACGGGAAGTTCAAAGCTGCCTAGTTCTGTCATCAGCTTTGCACAGCTGGGAGAAACTCCATTTCCTTGCAATAGTAATGACATTCTACTACAAGTGTAAGAATAAATTTGTTTTCTATCAGACAACCAATAGAAATAATTCATAAGTTTGCCTTATGCAATATGGTGGAGTTTGGAAAGCTCAGCTGCAATCAGTGCCCCACAGTGCAAGGTGCTGTTTATTCTTTTACAAAAACACAAGCCAAAAGAAACAGGAGAGAGGAAGTCATACACTGAAGGCAAAGCAACTCAGCAGCCAAGGGAAAAAAATGAACTTAAGTTTTTTGACCACCAGCCCAGTGTTCCTTATGCTGCACCATTCCCTGTGCCATCAGTGAGGTCAGAGTTTTATACCTCTATGCACTTTACACAATCATCATGTCTCACAACCCATATTCTTCTCTTGCTCCTCAAAAGTAAAAAGTGCTTCTGTTCCCAGTTACATAAGAGGAATTGAGATATACAAAAAAGTTGGAACTACAACCGTTAATAAATAAGTAAATAAATAAATAAAAATGTCTAAACCATAATTTGTGGTCTTTATGTCCCAACCTCAAAGGGCCTGCTCAGTTTCTACTCAACCCCAAAAAGCACCTATTCCATCAGCATAAATATGCCTTCTCTAGCAAATCCATATTTTGGAACAGGGCCCAGATCTCAGGTCTCCTCTGAGTCGCATAAATGCCCTTACCAGAGCATCATTTTCTCAAATCTCTGGTCCAGAAATAAGACACAGGAAACAGCAAAACATCTTTACCTCCTGCTAATCCAGAATCCAAAGTACCATCTTGATTCTTTTTGGTGCACACTGTTTGTTTTGGGAACAGTGGTAGCTGTCACATCAAATCGTTGCCATGTACTTGGTGGGACACTCACTCACTGGTACTGGTCCAGAGAGCCATCTCCTGCCCCAGCATCCCCCAGCTGTGCTCAGGACATCCAGATCAACTGCCTACCCCTCTCTCTGCCTGAGATCTTCAACCAAAATCATTTTCTCTTCACATACACATACATGAGACAAATGTTTATCTGAAAAATTTAGGGCATTTGGGGTTTCTGAGGATTTTCTGTTAAAATCTCCTTGGCACTAAAAACCAGGCTAGGTCATGGAAACATAAAGCTTGTAGTTTCTCCAACAGTTGACAGAAAAACCAAATATTGCTTCTTTGCAGAGAAAAACAGTCTGGGGCCAAGGACAAAGAATCAAGTTACTGTTTTCTAAAACATTGATTTGAACCTGCCTTACATTTAAAGCAAAACAGAAAGACAATAAATCCTAAGACAGAATCAGCAAAAAACACTAGATATCTTAAAACTTACGGAGTTTTATAGTAAATCTAAACTGTTCGCATTAATGTCTTCCTGCTGAAACAGCCTAGGAGGATTTCTCTCCTCAAGGGGATGCCAGAGTCACTAAGGTTAGCTTATCCCCCCTTCTGCAAACATCTCTGGAGAGTATCACAGCTGGAAGGTTGACACAGATTTGAGACAGACACACACACTGGACTGCTCATGCAAGAGACCCCACGCCATTATAGTGACAGTCACACCTTCTCCATTTTTGCTTGTGCAAGTCCCAGACGTGCTTCTGAACCACGTGGAACTGCTTCCATGCTCCCCTGTTTGGGTGCACAGAGCCACAGCCCAGAGCCACAAGGCAAGGCAGAGCAGTACATATGCTGTTTGGAAAACAAAGCAACAAAAACACAATGCCATCAGTGGAAAGCAGGGAATTCTTCAACACTACTGAGAGGTGAGTGACAAAAGAGTCTTCTTCTTTCCTCACCGTGTGCCAGAACAGCACTGGTTTTCTCAAATGGCACCTCACCAACCTGTGAACAGGGAGTATCTGTTCTATGCAGTCACAGAATAAACATCATGCTTAGAAGACACTGTCCACATTCTGTCAACAGTAATTTCACATCCATGCTCCTTAACAGTAAACACCTGCATAGGTCTCCATTAGATAATTTTTCCAGTCCAGATGTACCCGGCGTTTGGAGTCAACATTTTTCTCCTCTTTTTTATTACCCTGGCAACCTCCCTTCACTTCTGGGAAGGTATCAGGCAAATTACTGTCTTTGGACTTTCTACTGTTTCCCCTAAAGTCCACCAAGTCAGTTCCTGAAAATTGCTCATCTCTCTGTCATGATTATCTAGAGAAGGAGCAACAATACAGGGTTAGGGCAAAAATGTATTCTTTCACATAATTAGGAGAGAAGATACACCTATTTTGCTCATAAATTAAGGTGGGGTTTGGCAGGCTCTTCAGCAAAGTCCTGCTCCAGTTCCTGGAAGGTCTCCAGGCTGAAGTGGTTTCATATGAGGGCAGGAGCTCATTGCAAGACCAGACATGGTTCCCATTCACTGCATTTGTCATGCAGGCTCTCAGCTGGTATAAATTGCCATTACTTTACCAAAGTCAATAAAGCTACAGCTGAGGTCTTAGTTGTAAAGTCATTTTCTTTTTGCTGAACTTTTAGAGCTATTCTATGTGAATTGATAAGGGTGATGTGGAGTTGCACTTTAGAAGTTATTTAGATCTCAAACCTGTTGCTGAAATCCCTTTCAAGGTTTATACCTGACTCTGGTTTTGAATTTAGCTCTTAGTCACTAGAAAGTAAATAATTCCTGTTTCTTCATTTATGAACATGAGTTTGTATGTTACCTAGAATGTAGTAGTCTAACTTTTTTCTTTCAGGAAGAATAGGAACTTTCCTTTGTGAGTTAGAGCTATTGGGTAGTAATTCCTTAACTACTAAGGAATGTATTAGCTCTGAAATTCACTTTCAACAGAAACAAACAGCATATCAGAAAAGTTAGCAACAGGGAAAAATATTTGCCATTTTACTGACAGTAGTGTTTAAAAAGCTTGGTTCTTGGAGCAGCCCCTTCTTGGCCACAACTCTCTCTACATAAGAAGTTAGCAGAGGTTTTAGAAAACTACAAAAAATTATCTCAGTAAGCCCTGCTTAAAAGCTTAACAGATGCAAGTCTTTGAGTCTTTCTTAGTTTTGTCACTTCTGAAGTATCTATTTTTATTTCGTGTGGGAGATTATCAAAGTCCAACTAAAAAAAAAAAAAGCCCAAACCAAACTAAAACCAAAACAACAAACCTCAAACCCTTCTCCTTAATTTATTTTATTAGAAGTAATAGCAATCATAGCAAATGCCTCCTGAGAACACTTAAAAATAATCTTTCCAATACTTATTAATTGTTTATATTTAATTTCCCCCTAAAGACACTTGGAAAAGCAATTTACTGAAAAAACAGGAGCACACAACTTCAGGACAACACCAAAAGCATCACATAATAATATCTATACAAGCCTCAGTGTCCTCTCTTTTTAACATTTCTTTCCCTCAAGCTCTGTCTTGTTAAGGTTTCATCACAATGACAGCACTTTCTACCCTGCCTTTTTTGGGGGGGATAACGCCTTAATGCAAAGACTAGAAGCATTGCAAAGACCCAAGAGTCTATTTTGCAGTAGGCAGTCGACTGCTAATCTCTTTATTTCAGATTGTGAATATCCTTAGTTCTTGTTTGTGAGCCTTGATTTGGACTGTGTATTCTCAAACAAATGTCTTATGTCTTTCCCCCACTCTTCTTTAAAGCTTAGTAGTTATGTTTTTCTTTCTTAGCTGATTTTTTTCCTTCTGAAAATTGTTCCAACCTGCCTCCCTAACAAATCATCTCTAAGCAGACTTCAAATATGGAGGTTTTTTGTTTTCTGAAAGCTATAAATAGACTTGTTCTTGCATAGTTGCTTGAAAGTAATTTTCATTAATACAATATGTTAAATCCCAATCTCAAGAAGACTTTGATGTGTAGGCTTAGGAGATGTTCAGGATGGGATCTATCCATTAAGAAGGGCTTCCTTGAGACAATGAGTTTGTGTATTAGGGCCCAGAGCTCTTAGTTTAAGCACAAGTAATAAGATGAGGTTATTCCTGAATGTAAGGCTATATATAGTACCACCTTTGAAGGCTTATGCTTTTGCCTGTGCAACTGTCTTACTCCTAAATCCCTATGCCCCATTCCTGCACAGTTCTGGGGCACCTTTTTATCCCTCTAGGATGTTAATAAGCCTCACTGGCAAGGAAGAGAGCATTAGTCTTTGATGGGTAGGTAGATTAAATATGCGCACATAATAGTAAATATTTATTTAGGTACCTGAGCTATTCTGATTAATGGCTGCATTTTTCTTTTAAACGATTTGAGTACTTTTTAATGGCAATTAATTAGTATTTATGGCATGATTATTTAATTTATTTCACTCTTCTGCTGCTACTACTGTCAGGGAAGCTGGAAACTCCAGGTTTTTACAGTTTTTTCAGGTTGGTAAATATTAGAGTTTGCTTCTGTCTTCTGTGTGCCTGGGGATGCACAAACCAGCGTGTCTCTGCTCTATTTCCTGGCACTTATTTACCAGCAGCAGAACTACCATCCAGGGAAATAGGACTCTGATCCTGCAAGCACTTCATGAAGTTTTTTAACTTTAAGTACACAAATAAACTTGTTGTGGTCAGCAGTGGCATAAGGATTACATGCATAAGTTTCCAGAATTGGGACCTCTAGGTCTCTCTAGTGACCTGCTTAGCTTGCAGTAATAGCAGGGCAGCTCTCAAAGGACTATGCATAAAGATACCCAGTGCCATAATCTGTCTTTGTAGGTCCGACGTAAGTACTGGCAATATGATTTATTTTTGGCCCTGGTTGTTGAAGTGCAGGGAAAATAAGCAGGGTTTCATGAATAAGGGGAAAAAAAAAAAAAAAACCAAAAAGAAAAAAAAAAAACCCGAAAAAAACCCCACCAAACCAAAACCAAACCAAAACGAAACCAAGCCAAACCAAACCAAACCAAACCAAACCAAACCAAACCAAAACCAAAACAAAAAAAAAACAAACAAAAAACCAAACAAACAAAAACAAACAAAAAAAACCAAAACCCAACCTTCTTTATCAAGGGTGTCCACTGTAGAAGCTGTGAGCAAAGAGGGTATAGCAATATGTATCTCCATTCTTTGCCCTGTCAGATTAGCTGTAATGATCCATCTCTTGGTCCTGCCTTCATTATGCATGGACCTTGTCTCAGCTGAACCCAGGAACAATCTCCAATGTTACCTTCACAAAAACCTGCTGACCAAAAACCATTATAATTTCTACTTTGGGTGAGGTCCTAGAAGTTGCATGGGCTCTGCTGTTGGTCACATGAGCAGTTCAAGTTCTCCCTTGGCTTGATGCATGCTTTGGCATCTTTTCTTTGGTTTTCCTGAGGCATGTAGGTTTTTAATGAGACCAATACCGTAGTAAGTCAGAACTTTGGAGCCCCCAGTCCTATTCCAGATTTGTCTGAGACAATTTCAAAGATTTAGGGCTCCTGAGTTGGTTTAGGTAAAATAACTGCTGGCAGCCATAAGAAAACTTTTTCTCCCTACAGAGATTGCAGAGGGGCTCAGCACCTTGCCTGGATCAGGCAGAGTTGGAGTCTATCAAGAGGGAATGAGTTCCTGGGATAGGTCCTAATGAAGCAGTGGGTGAGACAATTAGTGGCAAGGAATAAATCTTACACAGACGGTTCTCTTATTCGTTCATTCCCTATACTCCCCTCCCTTGACAGCCCTGAGTCAAAGCAAAGCAAACAGATGGGGAAAAATACGATTAGTTGCAGAGCCACCAGAAATCCAAACAATATTCCATCACGGGTTCTAGGCCAGCACACTAATTTATCGAGTGCACGGTGCTATTGGAAGTGGCCCGGTGTGCTAACTCGGCAATAGATCATGATAAAAAATGTAAGTGATCCGTTATCGCCAGGTTAATGCGCTTTACTATGCAATTCTGCTAGCTCGACAGAAACATCATTACATAATGATAATGATGCTCTGCAAACAGAAGCTGGAAGAGGGGGAGGAGGGAATGAGACCTCAGGCTTCAGGATATTGCAGAAATTCCTGGGCAAAAAAGGGTTGGGTTTCCAATTCATTTAAAAGTAAAAATAGGAAACTGAAGTGAGTCAAATCTCGAAAAGCAAAGATGTTAAGGAATCATTAGTTCAAAGTAATGAATGCTTTTTTTTCCAGTTCATCTGCCTGATTAGGAGTGTTGATAACCATGAAATTCACCAGATATTTGCTATTGTTTCATTTCTCAAGAGCTGACAGGGCTGTTCAGATCTGGATGCACTTTGCTGATAATGTGGATGAATCAAAAAACTGTCTTCCCGCCTGGCACATGGGCTCTTGCAAGCTTTTGATGGTAGCAGGCAGGAGGGAGGGAGAGGAAGCGCAAATTGCACACAGTGCCTGAGACATAGATGCAGTGAGAGCACATCGGGGTGTACAAGTGTGAGAGGCAGAGCTGGGCAGGATGTTGGACACAGAGACAGTGACAGGAATGGAGAGGCAAAAATAAAACACAAGGAGTGTTGTACGGATGGACCATGTGGGAGGTGAGGGTAAGGGAGTACACACAGGCATTGCCCTGGGTGAGGAGTCCCTGAGGGTGGGGACCAATATGTGTGTGATGGAAAGCGAGCACATTGCCTGCTCTGAAGGCCTGGTGTAGTGAGTGACATGGGCGATGCTCGTGACACAGCCATGATGCTAAGGAATGGGAGTGTGAGAAATCTTTGCATGAGAAGGGGCCAAGAGAGAAAATCTCCTGCCTCTGATGCCTCCTTCATTGTGTACTCTGTGTGGGACAGAGACCTGGTCTCTCACAAGCTGCGTTGCTCTACCCCCATCTTGCTTTGCATCTTCTGGGTGTGACATGTTTGTCTCTGGTGCTGTGGAAAGCTCTTGCAGTTGGTGTGCTTGCGTGGGTATTTTTAGCAGGTGCTTTGCATTATAAATCCTGCCAGCTTTAACATTGCTGGGTAGACTTGGTATAATTTACCTTTGGTTTAGCAAGAAATAGGAGCTGACTCAGGGATTAAGGTGTGTCAAGTCAACACAAATAAAAAATAAAGCAGGGGAGGATTAGTCAGAGATGAATGCAACACGGGAGCTGAGTGTTAATTGTGGGAACAGTGCAGGGAAAGAAGAAATAAAACCTCCTTTATTTACCCCCTACTTCCCTGAAGACACAGCCTGTCTTGGGGTCAGTATTGACAATATATTGTGTTGACCTGAGTCTCTAATTTGCAGAGGTTGCAGCTCCTCCTGTGGAACTCATTTTCTTTATAACCCAGTTTTTGGAGTGGCATCTCTCAGATTAGGAAGTTCCTACTTTGCTTCCTACACAGCAGTCAGGGTGGCAGCCCTCAGATACATCTCATGGCTTGCAGCTGCCAAGTGGTGTGGCTGTGAACAGAGGCTGGCTGCTGACAGGGTGAACTGGGAGATGCTTGATTTGACACAGATTTCACTCTCTGGCTGTAGAATTCCCCTTACAGGCTACAAACAACATAACCATACTGGGAAGTGGAATTTCTGAAGCATTAAAACTCTTCATATAAACCTCTTGTGGGAAGGGGAATGCTGTTAAATGAACTTGGATGCTATTAAATAAAGGTTCCTGTGACTTTAGTGAAAGATTGGAAGACTTGGAAGCCTTGAAAAATCTATGGAAAAAGGGGCTGGTCTTCCTTGGGCAATCTCTATTCCTTTTTTGAAAGTAAAAGTCCCTGAAAGGTTAGGACCTGAACCTATTGTAAAACTTCCATCTTCCCTGAGAGGGAGAGGGCTTATTATCTTCAAACTGCTGAGGTTCCTGCTTTTGCTGTATGGTAAAGGCTCAGCATTGAATCCTTCAATGACTGTGATGAGGTAAGCTACCTTGCATTGCTATTTCTGCACAGCACTGCCCATATACACATATGGACTTTACAGTGAAGCCACTATCAACCACTTTGTGTTGCCTTCTTTGTATCCCACAGTTCATGGCCAGCATGAGGCTTTGGCCAGAAGACAAGAGAAGTAAAGATGGCTCAGTGGTTTTTGAACTTTTTGTTTCTGTTCTATCTGTGCCCTGGCCTTGTCAGGAATAAATGGTTATAACAGACCTTGAAACAATACATTTCATAGCCTTGGGTTATTTTCTTGTGAACTACTGTCCTCATTGAAAATATCTTTATATTTTCTTTCTATTATTTTCCTACTGACAATCAAGTGCAAGGACTAATTTGGAGAGAGAGAATGAGAGCAGTTGCATGTGCACATACATATTCTCTCTCAAGGCAGTGTGAAATTTGTGATTAGTTGTTTAGGTTAGTTATGCTTCAAATTTCCAATCAAAATTAGATAGGTTTTGTGCTAGTCACAGCAATTTCAGATATAAAAAACACCCCAACCACTGTTTCTGACACTGTTGTCTGGCAGCAGCCTCTGACAAGGGTTGACTGGAGGCAGGAAACAGCTGAGGACTCCAAAATGCATAAAAATCAGCACTGGACAGTTGATTTGGATCTCTTCACTGCCAGTCTTGTAGCCCAGGAGTGCTACATTGCACAAGCAGAATCCCAGCAAGCAACAGGCTGGAAATTAGATCTTACTGCCAGACTTCTGAACTTCCACGAATACATAAGCATGAGGTACTATGTACCAGCTTATACGAGGGAGTGGGTATCTGTGGGTTGAAATTCTGTGAATTTTGGGGCAGAACAGGCAGGGTTCTGATCCAAAATACTGTTTCCATCAGGTCTGGGCTTCTAAATTCTCTGTGGGAATGTGGTGGTGCTGTACAGGTTTGAGGGAGACTCACAGGGTTAAGGGCAGCTGGCATCCTGTCTATTAAGTCATTTAATCCCTCTCCTGGGTTAAATACAACCCTCCTGTGTTGAATCGTCACCTCTCTGGAAGTATGTGTGAGCCTAAGGGAAGGCATTGCTATGATTCCTTAAGAGAATACATTTTAAAAATTCATTTTATGTAAGAAGAGGAAAGAAAGAGTGGACACACTTGAAATTTTTCCCCACCATGATATCATGGAGAGGAAAGGAGAAGGAGGGACAATGATGGTGCCAATGGAATTTGAAGCCCCTATCATTTTACTTGAAGACTAAACCAATGAAAATCTCAGTCATACAAAATGTTTTATATCTGATCTTTCACTGTAAATGTCATATAAAGAAAGGATCTCTCTGATATTTCAAGGAGCAGCAAAGTCTGTGATGACATGCTGGTATCAAGATTTGCATATTTATTATAGATAAGCTGTCAAAATGTATGTTGTCAATTTCACCTTATACTCGGAATTTAATGATGCACATAAAGGACAGAAAATCTTTAATATTAATATTAATATGATTTTAGATTATAAGACTTCATTGTGGATATCAATCTCCTAACCCTTAAGGACATGTCACTCAAGTTGATAGAGTTTATAGAAAATTAATGTGATCCATTCTGTAAGATCTATTGCAGGATGGGGGGCTCAGGGGTGGTAGAGGGAGTAGGCAGTGGGTTGGCCATTCTTAGTTTGCATTACTTTCTTAGGTATTTTTATCTTTTTGAGCAGATTAGCTCTCCCTGACGTAGGGCTGGATTGTTGTCTTTCATGTAGCTGTTGAGGTGTTTGTGCCACCTGTAACCTGAAGGAGAATTTGCTGATGGCCCTGTGTGGGGTCAGTGTCTGCTTAAGGAGATTGTATTCCATCAACAAGAGGTGCTCTTGGAGAAATATTTTACTTCCACTTTCTACTTAACTACTTACACTGGTTTTAAAGGGGATGGGTATTACAACTTTCAGGAATGTAAAGGGGAAGGGAACATAAGAAAGTAGTTGAGAGATGTAAGATTGATATCACTGGATGGGAGCTATAAAAAGAGGGTTGAGGTTGTCAAGTTTGTTAAATTTGGTTCTTCCAATATTCTGGTAAAATCACCCTGATACTTAGAGAAAAGTTTTAAAAAACATTGATAGGGTTATTTTTTTTGTATCTTCTTCCGTATATTAAAAAAGGCCCATTCATTTAAGGTACTACCAAAACAACATTCTTGCACCTTCTTTGCAGGGGCAGAAGCTTCCAGAGAGGAATATGAAAGTTTGGATCTTTTACTACTAGGTGGAGCATCTGTTGCTGCAGTCCATTAGCTACAGCATCTGACACCAGCAGCTCCAGGGGAGTTCACATGCAGGACCCACAGGAGTAGAAAAACCTTGGACTGGGCTGCAACAATTAAATCTGTTTTCCTTTGAGCAGGGGAGATGTAACAAGACCATTGCCAGCTGTCCCTAGCAACTCTTGTATGACAAGAAACAATCATTTGTGGGTGAACAGAATTAGGATCAGTTTCAAACTCTGTCACAGTCTGGGCAAAATCTAAATACCCTCATAGTGGCAATCCTTCCTGTGTTCAGCTCTGCCATCCTGCCCTTCCTTTGCAAGCCTTATGTTCAGACTGCAGCTGTACTGGGGCATGACTATCTTTCATCACAAGTACACGCAACACCTGGGTGTAGCCACACAATCTTATTTTAAGTTGCTTGTGACTGTGTAGTATATCTGATCATCTCCCCAACCCTCATCTCCCTTGACTGTGGTTCTCAGGGATGAGAGAGTTAAGCCTGCTGATGAAACCATGTCTTCAGCTTGCTGTAGTGTTTCTGGGTCAAGAAGAAGTCATCCAACTTTAGAAATTATCTATTTTGTTTGGAACTCTCTTTTGAGTTAAGTAACTGATGCTACCTGTGTTTGGGACTTTAGGAAGCAAAACATCTGACACCAACCTTTTGTGTTATCTTGTAAGCTGTGAGTTTTGAGGGACACCTAAATTTGTAGGGAGCTCTGTCTCGACTCTGATACCAGGGCGGGATGGGGGAGGAGGAGCTGAAAACTACCATGCTAATATTCCCATCAGCAGAGAATCATAATGTGAAACTCCAAGCATAACATGAACACCACATGAATCTCTTTCCTTTATCCACTTCATAATACATGCTGAAAACAGGTAAGTGAGCTCTTATATTTAACATATGAAAGCTCCATGAAACTCTGGCAACGTGAACTGGATCGATGTAGTTACTGCTCTAGTTTATACACATACACACCCTTCTTATATCTGAAAAAATACGGCATGCACAGGCCTAATAACTTTATTAAAAAAACAAAAACAAAAACAAAAACAAAAACAAAACAACAAAACAAAACAAAACAAAACAAAACAAAACAAACAAACAAACAAAAAAACCACAAAAAAACAAAGGCTTGGGAAATGAGGAGGGGGGCAAAAATGGCCTGAAAAAATCTGTAGCAACAGCGCTTTAAAAACACCTTCCTTTCATCACAGCTTTTAACAGAGTTGAGTTCCGCCAAATCTTGTGTTCGCAGGTCAGTTTCTATCCCATATTGGAGTGGGGATGGAGAGATTGCATTGAATCTTGGTTGTATAAATTAATGGGTGAACACCCAGCACATGTTTTCTGATCCTAAATAATACCAAAGATTCACTAGTACAACTTTCTCTGCACGGTGGCAAAATGCTGACTTGGGATATCTTTCTCAACATGTTTATGCCTCTAGAGCAACTGTGAAAATGATAAATTCCAAAATCTGTCCTATTTTGATTGCTGTTTACCTATTTTTTTCTCTCCCTCTATTCCCCCTCCCTACCTCTCTTTTCCTGCTTGCATATTTAGGACACTTACTCATCTGTGTAACTGTCTCATCAATTTCCTGTAGACCTCCTGCATAGTAGTAGAAGCAATGAAATAATCTAATCAGCCAAACACATGTGCTCTTTCTTGCCTTGTGCATTTTCTCCTAGTTGTATCTGTTTATCTCCTTGTCTTCAATATGTGCTTTTATCTATTAGTATGTCTTCTTTCCCATGTTTTATCCGTTAATACCTCTTGTTCAGCTGAGGATAAACTCAGTAATAATTGCACTATAAAATGAAGAGTACACTACATGTCTCTTATTGCTCAGGGGTCTGTTAATTGGAATTTATAAAGTTCAATAAACAGTAATCCAATAAGACCTAAACTCTTATTCATTTATCTTAGAGGTAATATCCAGGCTGCCAGCAGCAAGCTGGAAGTGGCTGAGCCACAAGCTCTGGTCACACATGCAGAATGGATTTGTCTTTTTAGCTCTCTGTAGGTACCTGGAACTGTGAGTCTCCCGGCAACCATGTCACTTTGGTGGAGCCTAATGGTGGGAGATGTTTTTCCTCTTGTATAGGAGGCTTTAAGGAATGTGGCAATGAGCAACTCATACAAAGCAGAAGGTAGTATTTCCTCTCACACCTGGGCCTGTCTAGCAGGTAGATGTGGAGGTAGTCGGTCTTGTAACTCTAGTCATTTTTCTTTCTCCTTTTTTTCAGTTGAATGCTGCTAATTTAAAATGCTATAACGCCCCCCCCCCCCATTTTGAATTCTGCCTTTTAAACTTTAGCCACCTACTAGTGGTGTCTGCTCTGCTCTACTCCTTCCCTCTGGCCTAAAGCACTGTTTATGAGTCACTCTGGACATCACTGGCTCATTTTCAACTCAGCCTATGTTTTAATGGAGGATGAGAGCACGAAGCATCTCTGTGATATTTTTGGTAGTGTGCAGAGATCTCTGTGCATACAAGTGCTAAGTTTTCTGCAGTCCACTGCAGTGGCAACCAGTAGTGGAGTCCAGAAGACATAGATCAGGTTGCGTCCCTAAAGCAGTCTGAGAAAGCAATGCAGTTGTGGGGTGAGACAGCATCATGTTTCGAGGCTTCTTGTTGACTAGGATGGGGCTGATTGAATAGCCCTGCATTTGGGTAGCAAACAATTAAGTGTTCTGTAATACAATCCGTGCAGATTGTTGTACCAAATATAACTCAGTGATAATGCAACTTAAATAGCAATGTATTGACTGGACAGACTAAACAGATAACATGATACCTGATTGCTGGATCAGTTTGGGAACTAAAAGCAGTAGGACCTGAAAGTGATTTACATGGCCTTTTGAAGAGTGCTATAACTGTGTGTTTGATGCTAACCAAAAGAAAGACTGTGTAAAAACAATTTTTCAAACAATAGACTTTTACTTTATTTTCAGTCCTTCTTTTTTCTTTTTTTCAGCCTGATAGTAAGTTTGGGCTTTTAAGCTGAATCTAATAAAACTAAATATATTACTTAGAAACCGTCTTTTAAGATAACATTTCAGTATCAGTGCTTCCCATGAAGCCCCACAGAAACTTTTCCAGCATGCAGTAGAGTCTTTGCTCCTGTTAAGTAGTTGCTGTAGATCTGACAGAAGATGCCCGGACTTGGGTGGGAGTCTCACTGTTTCCTAACTCTTCTGCACCTTGAAGCAAGACACTGCTCAGCCCCTCAAGAGCAAAATGAGGCAAATACTGCTGGTTCCTCATATCAGAACTACCCACGCTGCATCTGCATTTTACCTAGATGCTCAAAAAGTAGTTTGATCTTGGTTCTGTGACATTTTAACCTTTGCTTCCAGAAGCTGGAGTTTCCCTAGAGGTTTTGCACTGATATCTATTTGTATCTTGCCATATGACACAAGCATCCTTCTAAGGTTTTGAAGCAATGATATTATGGCAGTGGTTTCTACATCATTGACTATGCACTAGTTTCTACATCATTGCCTATCTACAGCATGATGGGGTTGGCAGACATTTCCCATCTCAAAGTGACTAGGCAAATGTTCAGATAACTCCACTCAAGGTTTTTTTTAGTCTAAGGTTGCTACTTTGGAGTCAGCGAATCTTTGTGATGCAGATAGCAGAGGTTAGGAGAGTATACTAGGAAGGGAACATACATATTTTTCTCTGTTCTTTTGCTTTTTCACTTAATAGCCCTTGCTGACCACTGGCAGAGACAGGATACTGGGATAAATAGATGTTGGGCCTGACCCAGCAGGCTGTGGTTACAAACAGCCCTCCTGAGACCCCTCTCTCTGCATTCACTGGCTGCATAAATAACTTTGGACTATCACAGTCTGTTCTGAGAGCCTCAGCCATGTATCTAAAGTGAGGTGGAAGGAATCTCTGTCTCCGTGTGTATGCTAGTCAAGTAAAAACTGAAACCATAGTAGTGAACGGCAAATGCTCTCCAAACCCCAGAAGTGATATTGGGCAAGGCAGTACATTTGCTTTGTCCCCTTTTGGTGATGAAAAACTATTTACTGAAGAAAACTGGATGTATATAAACCCTTAGTTCATCAGTGGGGCAACTGCAACAATATATTTGATCTTTTCATACTTCGCTCTTGTAACAGCCTAGTATTAGATGTTAGAACATCATAAGTCCCTGATTTAAGAGTATTCACGGTTTTTTAGGGCTGTGGAAAAAAACCCCACAGGCTCTGTGATAAGGAGAGGAAAGGGACCTCAATTTTAGCAACTATAGTACAGAAATGGACAAAAATCCTACTCTTGATTCAAAGCTTCAAAAGTGTAAAGTGAAGGCTCGTTATGACCTGTTCTGTCAAATGAAGAACAGTGGTTGTTCAGAGGTAATACCCTCATATATTATCATGCTTAAAACCAGGCAATGTCATAAACTTTTTGAAGCACCTAACACACTACAGAAGCTGTGCAGGCTGGTAAAGTCACTAGTTAACATCTCTAAATCATGTAAAGCTGGAAGTGCTATATTCTGATGTGCTCAAGGTGACCTGCCATTCTCACTATAAACTGGGTTTTTAATTTATTTTTTATTTAAGAGGGGAAATACATCTACTCTGAGGTAATGCATAACAGCTTTTTAACCATGTTGGGGCACTGTTCCTTAGCTAGTAGCTAAGGACACATAACCTGACCAGAATAAAAAACTGAAGAATTTGTTGGTGACCATCATCCCAATATTGACATCTTTCTCAGCAACAGAGGCAGCAGGTACCTTTGTTTCCTCACTCCTTCATAACCATGATGCATTAGTTTAGCCCAAACACAGGTAAGTCCACAGTATCTTCCTGCAGTTTTTACAGGCACAGCAGCAGATTGAATGCTATTCTTTGGAGGAGGGCAATAAGATTTGAAAAGCCAGGGGCAATGCTGGCCCCCTGTGAGCTCCAAATCTTTTCTCAAGGACAGTGTTTCCTGGAATAGACATTAAAATCTCTGTAGTTTATTTTTAAATATGTGCTTAAAGTTAAATTTTTAATGCTCTATATAGAAACCGTAGTATGTGGCCTGGCTTTCAGAGATACCAAACACAGAGCAAATCACACTGAAATCAATGGTAGCATCTTTTGCTCAGCAGTTCTGAAATACCATGACATTTCCAGTGGGAGCGTTGATTTCTTGTTCCCAGAACATATCATGGCAAAATATTCCTAGACCAGGATCATATGGAGCTCATGGTTTTGAAAAGATCTTCTCTCCTCTTTGATTTACTCTCACTACACTGTGGTTTGTACAAATCCATCCCTCAAACCCTCCTCCCTCTCTGAACCTCAGTACTGCTTCACTGACCATGTCAAAAGTTCACTTTACTCCTATAGAAGTCTTTTCCAGCCTGGTTAATGTCACTTAGCAGTTGGCTACAGTGTTTATTTAGAATCAGATTAATTATGTTTTCCATGACTGGTGTGTTAAGAGCTTCTTGATTCATGTGTTCTGAATATTGTCTCTGGACACGTTTTGTGGACAACCTTTAGAATTGTTTGTGCTGTTTGTTGCTAATTGTTGTGATTTGTTGAGACATGGGACAGTTGACTGATATCACTGTTAGCTAGGGCAGGCAGAAAAATAGCAGATTTTATTCTGAGGTTAGAAAAAAGTAGGAAGAAAATGCATTGCAAGTTCTAATGACATTTCCTCTATGTAACAAATGATTGCTTTGAAAGGTCTTTAAACAAAAGGAACTTTTTGAAACTCAAACAATAATCTGTTTATGTTTAAGAAATAAAGGAACTTACCAAAGAAATATGGCTGTTCCCTGCAGCTGCATTAAGTGTGAAAGGTGCCTTTAAGCTTAAACAGAGGTGTCCAATACTTGACAACATCATTGTTTTTCAAATTCCCTGGGTAAAAATGAATTGTCAACAAATTTAAGAACTATATAATTTCTAAAAACTCCAATGACTCCCAGTGACTTCTAAAACTGTGCAGCTAAAACTGTAGATCATAGCAGTCCTATTGCTCTCTCCTAATGTGAAATGAATATGTAACAAGTCGCCTATTCCCTCTGCTATTAAGAATGCCTTCCCTTAAAGATCCAGACTGTTTCTAGTAACAATTTTCCCTTGTATTGATCAGATTGTCAAAACTGTGTCTAAAGCTGAGGTTTATGTCCAAAAATGTGTTCATCTCTCACTGAAAGGGATCTAGTTCTCTGGCATGTTTTCTCTCCATGGATAAATTGTGTCCTTAATATGTGAAAGATTCTGACTGGAGATTTGGAATATAATCTGGATTATAGTGAGAGAAATTGGTGGGAAAAGTGCTGTTTATGGAGCACTGGGATAAAAAGTGAGGCTTTCTTCCAAATACCAAGGAAAGTAAAACTTTAATGTTCCAGCTGCTGATAGTCATAGAGATTATATTCATAATATAATACATACAGACATGGAGTTGGATAACCGAAGAGTCCAGAATTTCAATATGCCAGATTGCTATGTATTAGTAGCTTTTTAATTTTCATCATATTGTTGTCTACTTGATGTATGTAAATTTGATAGTGTGCATCTTTCACACTCTCTGGCTGCTGCCAGTGTGGTCAGGGTGACAGACTGCCATGATCTGCTGCTGCTATTGAGGAATTGATGGTTTTCTAGCCTGCCAGCAATTCTGGGGTTCCTG
>JAWWTY010000088.1:66329135-66375085 GCA_035222235.1 Margarornis squamiger | reverse complement strand
TGTGGGTTAGTGTGTTTTTATTCTTGGACTCTTACACGCCTAAGGGAATTGAGTCACAAATGGCTTGTGTTCACAAAATTGGTGGAATAAAGCCCAAGCTTTAAAGATGCAACTTGGCAGCTTTTAAAAGGGCAGAAGTAAAGGCATAAAATATTGGGTGAAGTTTCCAAAGTGATTTGAGAATGTGATTCCTATGCGATTTAGGAAAATTTAAAGAAGATTCTGACATTCATTGTTTGTCTCCTAAATATAAAGAATGATGGGCCATTACACACACATTTAAGCATCTTTAAGTCTCCTTCAGAGTATATGTTACTCTGTTCTAGCAAGAAGGGGAGGGTGTGTGTATCTGTGTGTGTGTGTCTGTGTGTGTGTGTGTGTGTGTGATACCAGAAGAGGCTCATCTTGAAAGTAAAACCTGTGAATGCTGTGTGACAGAATCAAGAGGAAGCTAGGAAAAGACTTTGACATTATAGTGTGAGGGAAGGAAGGAGTTGTTTGCTCTTCAAGAAGGAGCTTAAATGTTCAAGAACTATTTAGGTATTTGGAACTATCAGTTCTTTTCCACAGCCCAAAATCAGAGATTTGGTTGATCTGATGAATGAATGCTGGTCATGCATCCTGTGAGCTGGAGGACATGTTTTAGAGAAGAACCTATGTTTCTTAACATGTAGAATCAAAACACGGGGGACAATGTGTGCAGACATTAATGTCCGCCAAAGGATCATTCTGACTACTTTACATCCATCCTACTCTCTGTGCTTCTCTCCAACACATCTGTCTCTCTTTAGGTCTCAAATCTTCTCTTTCTGACAACTTTGGGAAAAAGTTAAGGTTTTGAAGCTACTATTAAGGATTTTTATCTCTTTTAAATATCCTATCTCTAGTCTGCTGTGTTTCAGAAGTGTCGCACCAAATCCTGAAGCGAAGAGTGAGAACACCAAGCTCTGCATAATGCAGGTGCCCAGGAGAGCAGTAGGCAGGCTGGTTGCTATAACAGCTTGTAGCTGTAGAACATCTTCCATTTCAGAAAAGATCCCAAATCTCTTTATGGACTCAGCTGAGAGAAGGTAAAATGCAGTACGGACAAGTTGGGAAAAGCTGAAAGAGGCAAAATAGTGGGTTTAACTTGGTATCTAGGATAAACAGCCCTGACCTACTAAGTACTCTATATGCATAGATGACAAAGATAGTCAGAGTTTTTCTGCTTTTTTTCTAAACATTCTTTCAATATGTGTGAAATGGGTAGATCAATTTCTCCCTTTTTAGTGGCACTGGTGCAGAAGAGGAATCAAAATTGCAAAAGACTTTTGCAACATGGCTAGAAAACCCTATGGTTTAGGAAGTTTAATACACTGTACTCACCAGCTATTGCGATTCTGTATAGAGGACAATTGTGTTAGGTGAAGTCACAGAAGAGAACTGACATCCCGAACCATAACCATGCAGCCTGTTGTTCTTCTGAAAATGATAGAAATGGGGACAACTGTCCCAATGGTTTTGATAACCGTGATTAAAGTGATCTAATTTGGGACACATGAATGGACAACATTATTGGAGTGGTTAGGCAAAAACCTTCTGTGAATTTTTTGGTGAATCTAAGACACCCTTAAGATCTCTCAAGACACCAGAAGTACTTGCTCTATATTCTTATCAGAACATAATTTCCCTTTCAGTGTGGGACTGCTTTGCATATCAAGACTGATCTTTCTGGGAACTTTATCAGTTATCTTAAGAAAAAAATAATGGCTAATATCAACACTGCTGCTGGGGTAATCCTGGGACAGCTTTAACTTTGCAGAAGTGTAGCATAAGGCTTCTTTATTGAAAAAGGAGGAGTAGTTGTATTTGAAATCTTCTCCACCTGCCACTCTAATGTTCAATAGGATTCAGACTGAGGCAATTTATATTGCATTATGATTCCAAAGTATAGATTCATTTTATTTCTAGAGGTTTCTAGGAAAGGATTGGACAAAAAAATGTTAAATGCTTTACATATGCTGTGCATTTTGGTAGCTAGTTGGATGAGTTGACCTCCCAGGCTCCATCTCATAGTAATTGGTGTGAATTGACAGTTCTGTGATTCACCTACAACTGCTAGGCAGTCAAGAGTGCTGCTTTCTGTAGAGTTGAACAGGATATATAGGTTGTGTGACTTATATGCTTATCTAGATATGTTATCTCTTGCAATAAAAGTTACAAAAGCAACGACTGATTTTTCTTAAATATCAAAATAGTTTTCTGCTTATATGTTTATTTATTTATTGAAATAATGGAGTACTTTGCCCAAGCTTCCAATAGAAATAAACTTTACCTTCTTCCCCCCACTTTTATTTCAACAAGAAATTTCTAAGTTTCTCATTTCTCATCTATAAAGCTTTCTAGGGTCTTTTCCTCCTCTCTCCTTTTTTTATTCTTGCATTTTCAGTAGTAGATGTTCCCTTTCAATGTAAGTTAAAACCTGTACTTTTTGGAAAACAGAATCCAGTCTTTGTTTAGAATAGGGTGGTCTCTCTGATGCCTGGTAAATCACTGCACTGCAGCTGAGGATTTGGGTTGACAGGATGTGGCCTGGAACACAGGGCTGGGGGGAAATCCTGGCTCATCAGGATCTGGTCCCTACTATTGCAGACAACCACATCACATAATCCCTTTCATAAGTTTATCGAGCCTCATCTTTAAACTAATTAGGTCGTTTGCTCTCACTATCCTTGTTGGAAAGCAGTTCCAGAGCATCGCTCCTCTGATGGTTAGAAACCTTTTCCTAATTCCCAAATCAAATTTATTCATGGTCAATTTATACTTATTTGTCCTTGTGCAACATTGTCCTTTATTTTAAATGCTTCTTTTCTCCTTGATATTTACTGTGGGGATGTAGCTAGCAATCCTATCTATGTGGAGATTTTTTTCCATTTTGCTAGACAGACAGAACAGGCTGTTATTCCTTGCATAAAACAGGAATTTAGTAATATCTCTCTGTCTCTCAACAACCTTGTTAATGGTAATGGTATTCTTTTCCCTGATTTTGAACATCCTTCTTGCCACAGGCCTTTTTTTTTTAACTGCTGGAGGCAACATTAAAGCAATACACTGAGATTAAGCCCCTGTCCTTTACATTTTGCACCTGAAGAAAAGGACATAATCAGATCTTAGGTGACCACTTTGGTACAGGGATACCCCTGGAAGTGCATTTCAAAGTGTCACATGTCCTGTCATGTAATGCTCACTAGAAGACCACTGACTTGCTACCTTTCCAAAGAGTCTCTGACCTTGCAAAGGCCTACATGAATCTTGAATGCTGACCAAAACCAGAACGATCAGTAGCTGCAAGTTTCTCTGCCTTGCCTGTCCATTCACAAAGTAATATGCAGTGCAAAATCATGTGTAAGGGGAAAGACCAATGTCTCATAGTCCTTCCTGGTGTGGGATGTGAGCTGCAAGTAAAGTCTTCACAAGTGGAGTTCTTCTGGGAACACAAAGTTCCATGAGTTTGCAGGAATAATAGCCAAAGGGGCAGTGATATGGCTGCAGGGCATTCACTCAAAAACTGTGAAAGTCTTAGACATGGAAATGAGGGCAGATGAAAGGCTTTGTGAATACCTGCAGTACTCCATGGAGGGCAAAGACAAGAGGTAGGGTAACACAGTCATTATCTATAAAGATCAGCCCCCAGTCCAGCATGTCAGCAGGTTGTCAATGAAGAGGGCTTTTCAGCTGGGCAGATCTGACCGTGAATTATCAAATGTCATGCTAACACACTGCTACATTAAGTCACATAGGCTAGAGATGCTAAGTTTTATCAGTTTAGCTGTTAAATTTAGTAAGCCACTTAAAATGGAAGCAGACATCTAAAAAACATGCTCTCATCATCTTCAGGCATGAAATTCTTGCAGCGTGCATCTTGGTAAAGCAACTCTGAAATATTTCTGTAGAGAGAGGAGAGGAAAAAGACCAAAGTACTGCAAGAGTAGAGTCTGAGTGGTGTGAAGAAGGGTGATATGTATGTCGGGAGTTGGGCCTAAGACATGGGCTTTCAGAAACATCCAACATCTAGATTCTGTAATAATAACTGGACAAGACGTTTCTGCTTTTTTTTTCTTTTGCACCTTTCCCAAGGTAAGAATTTCTGCTCTCTTGGTTATAACATAACATTCTGCATACCTAATCTGCTGCAATTAAATCATAGGATGATCATATTGCATGTTTCAATTCAGATGGAGAATTACTTCAGTTATACTGGAGAAAGTGGTTGCATGCATTTATTTTGATGAGAATGCTGATCTGCTAGGATCTGTACAAGTATGGGACAAAGACAGTCCAGTGACAGAATCTAGAATATAAAGAATGGAAAAATAATCATGTAACTGAGATCTTCTATAAAGCATAAATATATTATAAAGTTTTGCTATAGGGACAATTTAAATTCTGATGTTTTCTGACTTCTAATTTCCATTTTTTAAAAAATCAACACAAAATCTCATATTTTCATTCTTAAAAATGAAAGGAGCATGCAGAGATTTTGTAGTGCTTGCATGAAGGAGAGAAGGGGGAAGTATATGTAAGTTTTCTTTCTTTTTCTAGAGGTTCTAGAAAGATTATTTAGCATTCCTATGGGTATTATCTTATCATCATGCAGAAGGTATTATCATGAGAAATTTGGTTTATCAGAAGAGGTAGCCTAGAGAAGGAATTCTGTGATAAATTAGTTCCCTATTGAGCAAAGCTGTTTTACTGGAACCAAAATATTTAAGAAATCCTTCAACTCCAAACTTCTGCCAGCTGATATTCTTTAGTCTTGTAAGGTTTCTTGCCTGTGCGTAAATGGGTTGGCAAGATACTGGGAGCCCTGTAGGACACTTCTAAAGCTGTAATCTCTTGATCCATCTTTTGGATTGTTCCATAAGGTCAGATTACTGGTGGCCCAGGAAGTAGGCTCTTATGATGAATGTTTATAAGACTGAAGCTTGATAGCCAGAAGTCTACCACTTTTCCCAGAAAACTTGCTACAAATAATAAGGAAACCCTTCAAACAAACAAACAAGCACCCTGAAACCTGTTTACAGGAAAACACACAAACTGAAATGTTAAAATGTAGCAAATTGCTGTGGAAAATAAGGGATTCAGTTTCATCAAGCGATTACTGTATATGCAGAGATCACATTTGGACCAGAAGTCCCTGAGCCACAAGGCTGGAAACTGAGAACAATACCCAGAGGAGGCATGATGCACATCCTCTCCTCAAACTTGTTTCACGGCATCTGCTTCTGCCATCATTGGAGACAGGATATTGTAGGAGATGGACTTTGAGCTACTACCATCACCCTTATGTAACATTGTAGTCCACTGTTTTTGAAGACAACAGTAGTTGTTGTTTGTGATTTTTAAACTCATTAGGCTCCACTCTCCTACTTTCTGATATCAGCAGGGATTCTCCAGTGAGTTTTGGCCTCCCAGAGATGCTCAGCAGCTGGCTTACTATTTGTAGCCTCCCAGATAGAAAAAAAAAAAATAATGAAGTGTAACCACATCTAGTGTATATCTGCTTCCAGTTATCCACTATCCCCTGATTGATTGACTAGTAACAGGGAAAGTTTTGGTAGGTCACTGTATTCACAAGGTAGTCTAGAAAGTTTCTTTCATTCACCTTTTAATGTTTTGGTCAAAACGTCTTCCAAGTGTCTCTTTTAAGAAGGCTGCTCTACAGAGTGAATACTTTCCCACTGGGAACTCTTTGCTGGTAGTGTGTTGCTACAGATATGCCTTTCTGTTAATTTCTGTGGTTTAGATCTTCTCCAATCTATATTAAATCACTGGGGACATAAATATAAAGCAAGGTGTCATATTAAACTTTTATCTAAAAAAACAATAACCCCAGTAAAATTATAACAGATTTTTTTATGAGTGATTCTAATTTTCCTCCCTGAATTTGAGAAATTTGATAAAATAAAAAAAAAAACAACAAAAAAACAAAAAACCCAAAACAAATAAAACAAAAAACTAACAACAACAACAAACAAAAACAAATCAAACCAAACCAAACCAACACCCCCCCCCCACCCCCCCCAACAACAACAACACCAACAACTTAGAAAATATTGGTGGATGGCTGGAGGTTTAGTTCAGTCTAAGCTGATGAAAATTACTTGCAATTGCCCAGCTGACCATGGATAGATTGCATTTTAATGCAAATTTTATCCCAGTCAGTTGACATTCTGATTTTTTTTTTTTTTCCCACCAAGAAAGTTTATTTGAACTGGGTTCTTTAAAAAATGGGCTTTTTTGGGAGTTAGAAATTGTGTTAAACTTCTGGATAAAATCATTAAAGTTAGAAATAGGGAGAAAGGGTAAAATGAAGGCCCTCTGAATGCATTTGCTCTTGGATCAGTATTAACTTTTTTTATGGTTTCGAGTCACTTAAGGAATAAAAGTTCCATGAAGGACTGATTTGCTCTAATGGCTGGGAGAGACAGTTAATAATGTTTACTTTTACCTTCTGTAGGGTCATAAACTTCCATCTTGCAGCTTGCAATTGTTCTAAATAGCATAAGAATCTGTGGTTGTGATTCTGTTCCAGGGTGGCAAGAATTTCTTCTTATGTCTCATAGCAGGATAGGGTGACAAAAACCTTACAGAACAGTCAGATGGACAGTAATAGAAGACGTGCTGGAAAATTACTGAGTTAAAAATTTGCACTGAGAGGCAACTGCTCCCACATGTTGATTTAACCCTTTTACCTTTTGCCTCCCTGCCTTTTCTACATCCCTGCTTCCAACACACAAAGACACAGACACCCCTCAACCATGTTTAGGAGATTATTCCATATTGTCCCTGAATTTGTACTGTATGATCTGGAAAGCCTTAGGTTATGTCGTCCTGCATTACACTCATGTATGCAAACTGCAATAAAAACTAAATTAAATATATTCTTGACTAACAGATTGGTCAGATGCAAAAGCCACTTTGAGGCTGTGCAGGTGAAGAAAACACCAATATTTGTAACAATTAGGAAGTATTCCTCAAGCTCAGGCTAAATGTTCTGATGTTGAATTCTGTGTTCTTACCGCTAGTCATTGTTCTCTGGTATTGGCCTCAACAACCTTCTCCATTCTTAGTGTTTACACCTTCAAGACTTATAGCTAATTATCATCTACCCCTCCTGAATCATCATTTACCCAAATTATACATATTTAGTTCTCTTAATCTTCCCTCAAAAGTTAGTTCTCCTAGTCCATTATGAATTTCTGTTACTCATCTCAGAAACACATGTCCTTTTCCTCCTTCCATGTGTTTCTGAACACATGGTGATTAGTCATGACAGGTTCATTTTCGATGTGGGTTTTCTATTGACACCAAAAGAAGGAGGTGCCTGATCTGGAAGAAACATACACGCTATTGTATGTGATATGGTCCACTATCATCTGAAAGTGTCTTTTGACATTACTGCCTTTCAGCTTCACTTGTCCTGTTGAGCATTTGCCTCTGTGGCTATTCTTTACCCACATTTTAAGATCTGAATCATTCAAGGTACTAGGCATGGTTAATTCTCCTCATCAGGGATTCAGGTGACTGACCACAATATTAAGGGGCTCAGAACCCTCTAGTATGTGTTGCAACTTATTCTCCATTCCTCTTGATGTGTGAAATTTTCTTTGCTGTGCAGTTTCAATTTAGGATCAAAACTCCGGTTTTGCTAGATATTCTCCATCTTGATGCAACTGACATTTATCATGCATGTTCCTCCTGCTAGCCCTCAGTGTTTTGTGGTCTATACTGTTTACCCAGTTTAACACAAGTTCAGTTCTAAAAGCAAAATTTTCTGCTATAGGCTGTTTCAAATGTTTAACTGAGACAATTTGCCATATACTCAATGTTCACTAATTTTCCAGTTGACCAACAAAAAGAATGTGATCAAAATACTTCTCTGGTAATTGACTACTACACACTTTTCCTTGTGTTCTCTGTTCTTCAGGAAATTGTACCTCATTCACTTCAACCTGACAAGAGACCTTTTTAAACCCAGTGCAATGGAGCTTTGTAAATTACACAGATCTTGTTTTAATTAATTTCACTCTCTTTTTTCACTTCAAGGATTGCATCCTCATACCATTTGTAAAAATTTCAAGTTTTAGGCTTGAATTCACAGCGTTTGTTTTTATCTTGTTACTCAGGAACTTAGTTCCACAGTAGTGGATGGAAAAACACACCTGGATGTAATGGACAGTAGTGTTATTTTGGTTTGCTATTTTGAGATAATCTACTGGGGATGTAATATATTTGTGAGTCTACACAGGAATTTGTCCACATTTAAGAACTGTAGACTGATAGGTGTTCATAGCCCCAGGTAGAGTCTTGGGAGGTTTTTGGTTCAAGATTGACCTTTACTACAAACTCTTTGTGTGGCTTTGGACAGGTGGTTAAGTCTTTCCTCAGTCTCCGCATGTCTTGTCTAGTTCTTAAATAATTTATGCATGAGCTAGGCTCTTAAAGCAAGCTTGTACCATACAATGATGGCTCAACTCAGAGCTTTTTGCCAAAGAGGCAGTGGGGACCCTTGTTCTTGGAACATACCTCTCTTCCTTTGTGCTATAACTTATTGATAGGACCTTTGAGAAACCTTTTCCATACTTCTCCTGCCATGCTCCCAGGGCACCTCCTTTCACCTTGCTTTCTCTCTCACGCACCCACACAGAGTATGCCTCATGGCTCTCACCTTCAAGCAGATAGAGGTCTGTTGATTAAGAGGATTACTTCATCTCTGGCATCTTGCAGAAGAATTTGGTCCTCCTTCCTGCCATTCCACCACCTACACTTAAAGAACAAGCCAAATTGTGAAAAAAAGGGTAAGGAAAAAGAAATAGGCTATAAGAGACAATACTTGTTTTCTCCCCACATCTCTTATAGGAAAGAAGCTATTCAAAGTCAAAACATATGGAAAACAGCATCTGGTTATGGGAGCTTGGATGTTAATTGTTCTGACAGATGAAATTTGTCTCCAGAAATCTCATGAAGCCAGCTGGTATTGTAGAGTTTTCTCTGGCTCATATTGTGACTCTTACAAGTTTCTGGAGACTTCCAGTCTCAGGGTGATCATCTTGTGGGAGCAGCTGCTGCCTAAAGATTTTCATTTCTATATCAGCTGGAATCAGGAAATATATTCTTTGTGGGTTTGCATTTGTTTAGTAACACAAAAATCATAAGGTGGCTTCAGATGCACTTACCGAATTCAAACTTAACAAGACGCTGTTAAGTCTTAGCAAAGAGATTCTAATATTGTCCTATTTATGGTTCTTGCACACAAGGTGAGGCAAAAAGTTTGATGATAAGTAATAGGTAAGTATTGAGGTTGATTTTGAGAGGAGTCTGAAAGGTTCCAGTCTGAATCTGAATTTCCTGAATTGAGCAATTTTGGGCTGGTAAACTTGGTAAGAGCAATAGCTCTATAGAGATAATTGCAATAGTCTGTTTCTGAATGGACTAGGAGTTGTCTAATAATAGTTCTTTTCTGCCATTGTTTCAGTGCCTTTTGGTTTCAACCTTGAGCTGGAAATGTCAGAAAACTGTATTGACATATGTGCTCTGTCTGAGAGAAGAAAGAATACGAAGTTGTTTAGAGAGCATACGAGTCTGTATTTAGAACAGACTACTTATATGTTTCTGAGATAAAAGCATAAATAGCTAATCATTCAGTGATGTTATCAACAAGGGGCTCACTTCATGGCCCTAACATTCTTTAAGGGTGAAAATACCAACTTTTCTTATGTAAAAATACAAATATATTTCCCACATACAGACTTGACATTATTTTTCAAGAAATGTCTGTTCCTCACCCTTGTGAAAGATAATGAGCAGTGAAAAAAAAAAAAAAAGCAAAACAAAAGAAACCAAAAACCCAGCCCAAACCCAAACCCACTCTATATAGATGTAGAAAAACAAAGCTTGGACAAAGTTGTACATGGCAGAACAGTCTAATTAGTTTAGAGATGGTTTTGCTTTAGCTTTATTTTGCTAAGATTCAAGGCATTCAAAGTGATTGTTATTTAACAGTAGCACAACCTCTGGAGTTTAGTTGAGCATTCCTGAAGAAGTCTCTCCAAGAGAAGTGAATCCAAAAATCAAAACAAAATGAAGAAGAAAAAAAGTTTCTGAAACAGCTAAATGTTTTAGAAAATCCACTGAGTTATTCATATGTTGCTAACAATAGAAAGAACTCAAAAGGCAGGACCCAGAACAGCAGGTACAGAGTCTAATTAATGCATGTACTCTGAGGAGATTCAACCAAGAACTGAATTCAAGAGGTACTGTTTCAGCAGGAGGATTGTTTCTAGTTATATTCCTTACCTCCATTAGTTAATAATAATAAAAAAAAAAAAAAAAAAAAAGAAAAAAACAAACCAACAAACAAAAAAACCCAAACAAAAAAAACCCCACAAAACAAAACAAACAACACAATTGCATTTTTTTCTTTATCACCACACTGGAAACGAAAAATTGTAGAGATTTCAAGCTGTTTTTTTACCCTGAGGCTTCAGTGTAGAATGGGTAACACAAACATGCTGGACTTTTCTTTGGAAATAGGTAGGTTGAAGTGAATCAGCTTAGAGGTGGTCAGGATTTTAACTTAAACTTGATGTCTTTGTGAGTCCTTAGGGAGTAGAAGCTGGAACCTACTTATTCTCATCCTCACTTGAGCCATTTTTAGAGTTTGTACATGATTTTCTCATTAATGACAGAGTTCTTAAATACTGGGAACACTATTGGTCTGGGAAACCACTTTATTTTTCTCACCTTAATGTCTTTTTATACTTTAAAATCCAAAGAATTGTTTGATGGATAGGGCCTGAAGGTACACACTTCTCCTAACAACATGAAATCCACAGATATTAGGCAACAAATGAGAAATTGAAGAGAGGCTAGTCTGTTTAAAACTAAGTCTTCTACTGTAATTTGAAGCATTTAATATTTGCAGGCCTTATTAGGCACACCAGCACTCTCTGTGGTAGACAGCTACCTTAACCAGTAATCTACATTCTGTTTTCTTTAATGTGGAATCTATTCTTTGACCATTTGTTATGTGTGTGGAAATTAGACATCTGTTCTTGGAATTAAAATGTTCTGTATGGTTAGTTAGACTTGCAGAAACTTGAACAGTGAATCTTCAGTGGACTTTGACTCATATGATAAAAATTGTCACTGAAATTTCAGGATCAAATTTAAAGCTGAAATACTGACAGTTATGGGAGAACAGGGCCTGGTATATGGTATCTCAAATCAATGGCTCATTCTGCATCTTATTTTGAGTATACCGATAAGAAAAGGATGGTTCAAGGCAGCTTGCAAGCAACTTTCAAGACCCCAGGAGAAACCCATCTCTATGTGAATAAGAGCCTGAAACTGTTCCCTCAATCCTGGGGAAGAAAGTTTGATAGATCAAAAGCTTTCCAGTATTGCAGGGGTATGGAGGCAAGGTAACTGTGGTGTTACTTAAAAAATAGGCATGAAGCCTTGAGAGTCTGCCAGTGACAATGTGCTATCCCATGTCCAAGTCCTGCACTCAGGACCCTGATTTCCCAATTCAGATCACAGCCTGCACTACTGGCTGCCCTGGAATAAGTTGCTCTTGCTGTAGGCTCTGATCAGAAATGGTATCATGGGGCTGAGAAACACTCCTTGGTGAACTATTGCATTGAAAATTTCTATGAGAAATTTTGACTTTCAAAAACTGGTGCTTTCATTAAAAACCTGGTTGTTATTAAAAACCAGGATGAACGACTGCCTGTTTTGTTGAAATGTTTACATATACCAACAGTTACCAAAGTCTCTCTGCTGCCTGCCTGGACACTGCTAAATATAATTAAGCCCTGCTTAGTCTGAGGAAGAACTCTGATTTGGACTGTGCATATAAATGTCTCATTTTGAACTATCATAGATGCATTTTAAGTGAGCTAATATTCTGTAAATATGGTTAACTTCTGCATTTGCAGATTTGGCCTCTTAATTTGTTTTTTAATATTGGTTCATGGGTCTACATGTGTGGGTCTTAGGTATGCTTTTACCTAAATCCTATCAAGTTATCTATAGCAGGAATATTACAGCATCATAATAGTTAATAGAAAATACCAAAAGAGGAAAATGAAAATTAGCATTCCACACAGCAGGGCATTTCGGATGTTAATCTGCCTTGCAATATAATTGACAGGGAAGCTGATATCTGGGAAGATTTTTATTCCTATCTTTTTCTTGAAACAGTTAGTGTTCAGTTGTTGTGCAGCAGGGGAGATGGAGAAAAGGAAAGTTCTAGCCAAGTGAATGTTCTTTACCAGCAAAGATGTTAACTTTTGTCAGAAGGTAGTTAATCACTGAGAGAGAAACAGATGAAGAAATTGGATAAAACATTTCCAGTTCCAAAAGTCTTTATTGATTGTGTCTCCCTCAAGAAAATTCAGCTCAATCTCTGAAACCCTCAAGTGATTAAACCTTGGGCAGTCCACTGTAGACAGAGCAAATGAGAATTGTTTCAAAACCAGACATGTGGAGCTAGGATAGTTAAAGCGAAAAAAGATTTCTTTTTCACTTTGAAATCCTAGCTGGGAGACGTAACCTGAGATGTTGATTTTAAGGCAAGAATTTTCTTAAGTACCACAATCTTTCTCTGTGTAATAGATCTCCGCGTTTTGAAGCAATGAACTGCTTTATTTTCAGAGAAAGAACTCTCTTAAACACAAACCTAGAGTCCTGAAAAAGGGAGACAGATCTCTGGTCCACCACAGACAACTTGTATACCTTGGTCTAATTTTTTCAAAGGTCATTAGGGTACAGAGGGACTGAAGCATCACTAAATGAGATGTTCGGATCTGTGACCAGTTGAGAATTTTTTTTTTGTTATTTTTTCTCAGAGATGTCACTTTTTTGCTCTCAAGCCATCTCCTCTAGAAGGCTGTAGCTATTCTTAAGTTGGAGTAGCATGTGACCCAAGGTATGCAGTATTATTAGTCTCCTCCATTTTCAGTACACAGCATGAAAGTCCTGGATGATTGTGCTTGAATTGCAGTTTTCTTTATTGAAGTCCATCATGTGCTGCTGGAGTAAAGCCCTTTGCATTGGGATCTTAGGATGTGAGGTACATTAAAGACAGTAGGGGAAAAGGTCCTACAGTAGTAGACATTATGAGCTTACACCTGTTCTTTCTTGTGTTACAGAAGTGTATCTTGTTCAGTGGTCCGTGTGCTTACAGAAGTCTAACATAAAACAACACAGGAAGGCAAATTTAGGAAACCCTCACTGTTGAAGTCAATTAACATTTTTGTAACTAAAAACAAGAAGGTATTTGAGTCAAAGAGGAAAAACCAACAAAAACCTGACAGCCTTGTGAAAGTTTAATCTTTTCTTGGGCAATGATTCTGATTTTAGTTACACTTACAAGTATTGGAAGGGCTGTAGTTGCAGAAGTTATCACCTGTCAGCCAAGCTGTGATAACTGTTTGAGTGCCTACTTTTTAGTCACAAAAGTTTGTGAATCAAAAACTGGCTTAGATCACTTGAGTAAGCCTTCTCAAAACCTAGGGTTATCCCAATTATTTGGGATTATCTGGGCTGAGGTCAGCATCTGAGCCAAGGATTCTTCCAAGAGAAGCAATGGATTGTTTTTCAAATCATGAACTTAGTTTCACATTTGTGTAATTGCAGAGTTGTTCTGAGTTTCATGCAAGACCTCCCTTTGACTGGATGGACACACCTGAGCTTAGAATCTGCTTTAGCTCCCAGCTTTCACCCAAGAGTTCTAAAGCAGCTAACAAACTTTCTAATTTTCCTTTGTAAACTAAAGAATAAACATAGGCCTAGAAAGATTAGGGTTCATTCCCCAGAATTTGTTGAAGTATATATTCATTAGTTTTAAACACGACCTTTTAATGCCTTTTTCGGACAGACAGCAAATATCTGGAGATTGTCATGGTTATAGACAAGCTCTTAGATGATGTGTCTGGATCTAAGTGTATGGAAAATCTAAAGTCATGCTTTGTGTGAGGTTATGTTGTTGTAATAAAATCATAAGGTGTCACTGAAACACATAATGCAAAGAAAAGACCATGAGTCTTTGACTTGAAAAAATGGGCAAAGAGGAGAAATTGTGTCAGGATACCTGTGGCTGTCTGCCAGAATAAAACAAGAAAGGGTAAAAAAGCCTTTAATTGCAGTTATTAGTTAGATCTTCAGTATGCATTATCTTCATCTCTCACCATATATAACAAGGAATAATTAAGGTACAGATAATGCACATACTTGAGGTAGCTGAGAGGTTAGAGGTGGCAGCTGGAATCTACTCTAGGGAAAATGCAACCTTGAAGCTAGAAGCCTGCACCTGAAATAGTGGTGCATGGCTCTTACACCTAGTGCAAAGGATAGATGCTTCCAGAGGCTTATTCCTCTCCTGTATGCAAAGTCAAATGGATGTCTTGTCAAGGATGGTAAGACTACTAATTTTAAATAGCTAAATATTAGTTAGGTGACCAGGGCTTTTTAACTGGTTTAAAGCAGATGAGAGTCAAGTGATTCACTGAAGTGATAAACACAGGAAGGTCAAGTGGAAAGGCTCTGTTTTCCAGGATGAATGGAGTATCACTGGGGTGATATAATTCATGCAATCATACCCTGGATTGGATTGGATAGGACTTGGAAGACCACTTAGGTCCTACCTTCCTGCCATGGGAAGGGACATCTTCCCTTAAAACAAGTCACCAAGCCTAATCCAACCTGGCCTTGAACATTTCCAGAGATGAGGCACCCACAACTTCTTTGGGCAACCTGCTCCAGTGCCTCATCACCTTCACAGTAAAGAATTTCTTCCTAACACCTGATCTAAACCTACTCTTTCAAATTTGAAGCCATTCCCCCTTGTTCTAACATTGCATGCCCTTGTAAAAAGCCCCTCTCCAGCTCTCTCATAGCTCCTTAGATAAGATGTGCCCAGAGCTTTCTTCTCGCCAAGTAAAACAAACTTGACTCTCTCAGCCTGTCCTCACAGGAGAGGTGACCCAGCCTGTCTGATGGTCTTTTCAGTCCCCTCTGGACTCTCTCCAGAAGCTTCATGTGCTTCCTATGTTGTGGACCCCACAGTTGGAGGCAGTATTCCAAGTGCGCTCTCAAAAGGGTAGAGCAGAGAGAGAAATCACCTTCCTCAGCCTGCTGGCCACACTTCTTTTGACACAGCCTGGACATGGTTGGCTTGCTGGGTTGCAAGTGCACGTTATTGGTATCAATCAACATTCTGAAGTCCATCTCAGCAGGGCTGCTCTCAATCCATTCTCTGCCCAGTCTGTATTTTTGCTTGGGTTTGTCTCAACCCTGGTACAATTCTTTGCTTTTGGTCTTGTTGAATTTCACAAGATTTACATGGGACAGCTTCTCAAACCTGTCAAGGTCCCTGTGGGTGGCATCCCTTCACTCCAGAGCATTGACCGCAGCAAAAACAAAGCTTCTTGCTGGTAACTGTGCACTCAATCCCACTGTCCTTATCACCAGCAAAGATGTTAAACAGTGCCCGTCCAAATACTGAATGCTGAGGAATGCTACTCATCACTGCTCTGCACTTGGACATCAATCGAGCCATTGACAGCAACCCTTTGAGTGTGGCCACCCAGCCAGTTCCTCTGGTCTAACCCTCAAATCCATGTCTCTCCAGTTTGGAGACAAGGATGTCATGAAGGACAGTTCAAATACTTTGTACAAACCCAGGCAGATGCTGTTCCCACCAATGCTGTAATTCCATTGTAGAAGACCACCAAATTTGTGAGGCACAACTTGCCATTTGTGAAGCCATGTTGGCAGTCACCAATCATATCCTTATTTTACTTGTGCCTTCGCATGTTTTCCAGGAGGCTCTGCTCTGTGATCTTGCCAGACATAGCCAGTCATAGGGTCTTTCTGCTTTCCATTTTTAAGAATAGGGGGCTTTTTTCTCTTTTCCAGTCAGTGGAAACTTCACTGGTCTGCAGATCTGAAATATGACGCATAGTGGCTTAGCAACTTCACCTGCCACTTCCCTCTGGACTATGGATGCATCTCATCAGGTTCCATGAACTTGTACATCTTTGGGTTCCTTAGATGGTCTCAAACCTCATCTCCTGCTAAAGTGGGTTGTTGTCCATTCTCCCAGTCCCACCTTTGCCTTCCGCAGCTCAGGCAGTGTGACTTTCTCTCAGTGTCCAGAATTATTCTGTTCAGCTCGCAATGTGTCCCCTGACTGTTTTGCCTTCTAGGCTTGTGCAAAATCTTCTGGAGACTTACCATGGAGTTGAAGTTGCTGTAGCCATGATTATTATCCATCTGTATTCCATACAATTATTATTTGCACTATTGAATTCTCTGGAGATAAAATTAAAATAAAGCTTTTGTAATTTTTTTTTTTTTTCATTTTTCCATCTGAAGCTTTTGTTTTTGTTTCCCCCTTCTCTTTAACAATCTTGTTTCCCTGGAGACCACTTGATATGTCCTCATGTTTCCAAGAGACTGTAGTTCAATAGGTTCAGAGTTAATTGGCAGCTGGGAGTTTCCAGATGTTTATGTGCTTGCCCAAAAAGCTGTCCTCTGGTAGTAATGAACAGCTGGAAAGACACAATCCAAATAAAGCATCTTTTAGCTGATTGACATACGTCTGGAAAACGTGGCATGTTTGAGAGAAATGGAATTGAAATTAGGAACAGCTAGGAGCGAGTCCTTCATTATCAATAATTAGTTAATTAGATTTTTTGTTTCAATTCAGAAATAATTCACAAGCACTGTACTGACTCAGTCATTACCACCCAGAGAAGTAGATGACAGAAATAATGCATAGCCTTTACACTATCTTTCCTTAAGAGATGTGTTGAGAAATATTCATTATACTGCTGAACATGGGCAATTTAAAGGGGATAGATGGTGAAAATTATTTCTAGTGCAATATGAAGCCTTTCACCCAGAAATCATGTTCACATCCAGCTTAAACAGCTGATAGCAAGTGAGCTAAGTTGAGCTATTTAACAGCTTACTATCAAAAACTTTTTTTCCCCCAGTGAAATATATGGTTCTGTACACAATCATAATTTTGAGAAAATTGATTGTTCTGAAATTGTTTTCCACCTGGAATTTAAAATTTAAAAAAAAAAAAAAAAAAACAAAAAAAAAAAAAAACCAAAAAAAAACAAAAAAAAAAAAAAACACCAAACCCCTTTTTTCCACCAGTTTCTTTTCTCTGTAAAACCCAGTATATGTGTTCCATATCACATTAATGCGAGTCACAGTTGTTTAGGGTGTTGTATTTATTTAGTGTTAACCTGAACAGCCAGTGCTCTGTTCTTTAAGCAACATTCTCCAGGAAGGAAGAGCCCTTTGGAGGGGTCATATGGATGCACATTGAAAGAGGTAACCTAGGAAGAGTAACAACTGAGACAGGTTTTACAGTTGTCGTTCCATTAAACATCACAATACAAAGGACAGATTAAGTATTTTGATGTTTCAGGGTGGGGTGGGGGGTAGTGGGCAGGGCAGGGTGGTGCAAAAAATAGTATTCCCTTTCATCCTGATGCACAAGAAACTGAAATATAGAAATGCTTGCAGGACAGAATAAGAGATATGTTTTGTTTTATCAGAGACCACATGTTTTTGAAAAATAATATTTTAACTGATGGCTAATGCTGTATATGTGCCTTAGAAAGCAATCTTGTGGGAAGTAAAGGGAAGACAAAAAAACCCCATGAACTCTCATTTTCAGCTTCAGGTTTGAGGCCAGTTATGAACATCAAACTCTACTTTATTCCATTTGGCCACTGCTGGGATGGAACTTCTTATGGTTTCTAAGCAACCAGGTCTTACTTAAAATAAATGAGATAGTATTTTTCATAAAGATATTACTTTTTGCCCCGTAAGAGTGGGATAGATTGTAGTTCATGTTCATGATATATGAATGGCAAGGGAAAATGAAACAGTTCAACAGAGCATTATTTTTGACCCTAGAAAACAGGGTGGCTTTTTGTCTGACCATATGAGAGAGTAGATTTCTTTTCCATTTTAATGTCTTTTTGTCCGTAACAGCGTATTTGGGAAATCAGTGATGCTTGGATGAATTCTACTAAGTATGTTTCTGGGAGTTTGGCACTTCTACCACATTCACCAACATTTTTGGAGAGGACTTAATGGAGGTTTCTCCCCGTTGAGAACTTACCTAGTGTGGGTCTTGGAAGGAAAATTTGCTCCTTCAGAGAGGAGTCATCTTCCTTCTCCTCTGTCTGAGTTACAGTCAGGATACTGTAGGAGCTGGAGGACGTTGTTACCCTGAACTGTCATCATGGCCATCACAATGAGGAGAAAAATATAGCTATCATTATGGGATAGTGCATAGTTTATCTCTATAGCAGTGTGCTATGATGTGCTTAATTAGACTGTATCAGCTACTCCACGTGTGCTACTAAAGGGAGACTTTCTTATTGTGTCTAGTAAACAGAGAGCTCTCAGCCTGTGATTTAGCACCAAAATTAAATTTAAACATAGTTTCCCGTTTGATTATTGAGCTATGGGTGACTTTTAAGGGTCCTTTTCAATCCATTATTTCTGCTAGCCGTAAACTCTCTGCCACCCTTTCTTCCTCTTCTTTGGTAGACACAGACTAACTGAAAACTCATCCACTTAAAGTTAGAGGGGAACAAATCAACATAATTATAAGTAGAGTATGCAAACTTTTGCTGCTGCTCAGTCGCCTTCCTTGATTGTTACTTTCTGCTTCTGAATCTCAGTTACTGAGACATAATAAATTTCATTGGCTTGAATAAACTGAAAGCAACAAGATCTCCAGAAAAGATAAGAAATAGTGAGGGGAAAAAAATGCTCCTTTTTTTTTTTTCCCCACGCCAAATTGTACCTTCATTGTGAGAGGAGTCGGGTGACCTCCACAAGAAAATCTTTGAAAAAAAAATATGCATATTTATAAGAAAAAAAAAAAAAAAATCTCCCTGGTCTCTTGTATGTACTAATCTATTAAAAGCATTGTAAGGAAGAAAACAAGGGTATATGTCTTCAGTAATATTATCTAAGAAACCAACTTGGAAAAAACAGTGAACATTGCAAGGACAAAATGTCACAGTGCTAATCAAAGCTGAAAAAAAGTTCATAGTCCACTGTTTACTCACCTGTTACAAACTTTATATATGCGTGGAGAAAAGGTGGGTGGGTCCAAATGAGATTATGGAACATGTTCGTTTCTTTGGTAGTCTCTCTGTACTTCTGCTGCTCTTGAAAGATACCCAGAGTTTGAGGGACATGCTGCCTGAACCTTGAAAGATATGATAGCTCCATTTCAAGGAGCTGGAGAGGTGGCAGACATTCTGTAGTAATTTCAGAGAAAATGTCCTCTGCATAGCAAGCACTTTTTTTTTTTTTTTGCTGCAGGGACTGGCAGGTTTTCAGTATACTGCAGTAAGAAGAAATAATTTGATCACATCAGACACACAACTGGAGACGTTGCAATATCAACCAGTTTTACAAGAAGGCGAGCACGGAGATGGGGAGAGAAGGCAAAGCAGGGCCCTACTTTGACAGGACTTTAGCCTTTGTAACTGATAAGACAAATTTTTGGAAGAATCAAGGACATAATCCATCAGAGCATCTCTGAAGTGTCAATGATCTGTGGATCAGGGATGTTTGGGATTGATTGTCTGGGCTTTGACATGGTTGTATGTATGGGTGGGAACCAGTGAGCCTTTGCCACAGCAAGTGCATGGTGGAAACCTTCTGGTGTGATGAAAACCAGGCAACTACGTGTGGGTGCAAGTCCGGCTAGACAACAGAAGTACTCATCTGCAGTAGGAAGTCCTAAGTCCCTGTGTGCCCTTCACTAAAGAAGGGCATGAGACATTCAGCATGATATGGCAATAAGGGGCTTCTTCCCAGTGCTGCTGCTGGAGCAGGACTGGGATCTCATGCCCCACCTTGCCATCATGTAGAGATCCCTAATCTTGTTCATCCTTCTGTATCTGACACTTAAGCATGTATTCAAAGAAAAATAAGCAGTCCTAGGTACATTGATGCTCACTTTACACCAGGCCTCAGAGGAAGAGATGATAACTTCATTTCATGAGTCTTGACTACTCACATACTAAGGAGAGATTTTTATGATTGATTTACTGGGAACGGGATGATGACAGGAAAATGGTTTGTTCAACATCTTAATTTTAAATGGATCTTCTCTGAAGTAGTGCTGTTACTGAGGTTTTGCTTTTTGCTTACAGGCTGTGCCTTCCTAACATACTGCGAAAGGGAGTCTGCTCTAAAGGCCCAGAGCGCACTGCATGAACAGAAGACACTGCCGGGGGTGAGTCCAGGCTGATAACATTTTTTCTTCTTCTTTTTTTTTTTTTTTTTAAATCTAAAATGGTTTAGGTATGGAGTTCTCATCTCAGATTTGGAAGCATAATGTCTCCATTTGTGTGGATGATTCATTATTTGCATTGGGCCAATAAAATCAAGATACCACCAACCCACCCAAATGGTTTCCATGCACAAAACAATGAGTTTTTAGCTCATATTGGTAGTCAGGAAAATAGTAATTAACTGGCTGTGACTGGGTTCTACCACCCTTATTCAGCTGGGTAAGGCTTTAGCATTCTGACCCCTACAATAAAATGTTAGAAGTGCTCACCAGGTATTTCTTCTTACTATTTTTCTTCTGTGAAGCAAGGTGTGGCTGCAAGGAATCAAGAAACAGATCACATTATTGAGTTATCACAGAATGAAAACATATTCCTGATGACAAAGTGGTTTGACTCAGTTACTTTAGTATTCAAGCAGCTGTAGCAGATTGGAAAGGCAGTGAGACAAGGAGAAAAGAGAGAGAGGAAAGACGAACACAGGATAATGAGGAAAATTATTCACATGAGCAAGATCTAAGGTTCAGACAACACAAGCAAAACTAAAAATAGAATCAGCATTATGTGGGGAAGACCTGCCCTGCTGGGATGGGTTTCTAGTTTAGCAGTTACTCAGAGGCAGGGGGGAGAGAGAGACTTATTTAGATTCAGCTGGGGTACATGGATTGGGAACTGCCAAGTACTCCTGTAGATAGAACAGGGCTGATTTCACAGTGACACAGAAGTCAGTGATCAAGTAATGAAGAGTGGGATCCTTAGGATTCCAGGCTGCATCTAAAATGAGAGAAAATCTATCCAAAAGTCTGCCTTTACTAGTTGGTGTTGAATGACTGAGTTCTGTGTAGCCATAACATACCTTTCCACCACATCTAAGACACATCCCTTGCTCTATGTTGCTGGGAAAAGTGTTGACTCTGCTCTGCTTGTTTCCATCATCCTGGGTCTGTTTACCTATCTCTAAGCCACCTTGCCAGTATGAAGATACCCACGCACTTGCTCATACATATCTATCTTTGCTTAAAAGTTCATACCTTATGTAAATATATACATACTTCATTCCCTAAAAATATTTCTGTCAGCTGACAACTCCCTCTGAATTATTTTTTTTTTCTAGAAACTCGTTAGCAGCAGATTGAAAGTAACTTCATTCTTATTGGGGGTTCAGGTTTTCCTTCCCCCTACCCCACCTCTGATGTTTTCTTTTCACTTCTGTCTTTTCTGAATGATGGAACTGGATGTACAAAAAGTGACAATGTGTTGAATAAGGATGTTTCAGGTAACATTTTAACTGAAGTTAAATTCTTGAAATCACGTAAGTGTGTATCAAAACTAGAGACAGGCCTGTGAGGAATAGGGTGCTGTGTATTTAAAAGAGACTAAATGGAATTCCAAATGTTTCCACTATGACTGTTTGCTGTCCTCATTAGGAGCCAGACCACTCACTTGCACATGGAACTCTATCTTCTCTGTGAGGTTAAAAATCTCATCCTGAAATAGTATGATGGGAATATCTTCAAGAAGACAGTGAGATTGAGGGCTCAGAGTTGGGGAAGGAGGGCAAGTGTTGTTTTAGGATTTTCTCTTTTTTTGGTTCTTTATATGTCCACAGTTCTGAATCTCAATCTGAATTCAAATCACAAAGGTCTTAAAGTCAAAACTGTCATCTTGGAGGGTGGCAAAATTCAACCAGCTTTTGTTTTATGATCAAGACTTCCTGCAGAGGCTACAGTGACTGATTCTAGTCTACAGGGAAACAATTTCTTCTTTGGTTTGTGTAGTTTCTATTACATATACATCATACTGACTTTGGAGGCCTTTGTTTTTTGTGGGTTTTTTTTGTTTTCTTTTACACTTTCAGGAGACGGATCAGGATCTGATTGAACTGGGACCAGTGAATCCTCTGTCTAAAGTAGCAGCCAGGTTTCTGAGAGTTCTGAATGTTGAATTCTCCCATCCCTTTCATTTCCAGTTCTATTTGTCTCAGGATAAAGGTTTACTTTCCACCAGCAAACCCTCTGCATGCAGCTTTCTGCCAAGTTTCTGAACTCATCTTCTGAATGATGTCACTGTAGTTTATTTAAGGAAACCAGTCTTGTCTCTTGATAAACTATCATGCCTGGATACTGTTTTATAGTTTCTATGTGAGTAGCAGAGAATTATTTATGGCTTACCTGCCTTTTCTTGATAACATGCACCAACGATATCAACCATAGTTCATCACCATAAAATAAAAAGCTCTGTTAAGGTCGGGGTCTAAGTCTTCATTCACATGAGTTCACAAATAACACATATATAACATCTTCTCTTGACACTCCACTGTCAGTGACACAAACACCACGACTGAGAAGGTATCAAAAATAATTAATAAGCCTGAAATAGGAAAAAATAAATAGTACTAGAGTAAGTCATTCTTTCCCATCCCCTAGAAAAGTGTACATTTTCCTGCTCTTGCAATATTGCTGTTTGTATTCTTTGCATTATAAAACACAAAATTGAGTCATTTTTAATAATATGCACATGAATGTTAATGTATGGAAATGGTGAGCATGTGGAGTTTTTGTCCATATTCAGATGCCTTGCCTCTTAGCTATGTATCACTTTGTTTTTAGTGGAATGGCTACATGCACATATTTTACAGTAATTACTTTCTGGATGTGCTTTGTAAGATGACAGAAATATGTTTCACATATTTCTATGTTATATGTGGGGCATAAACTCATCTTGTGGAATAATCAAAAGACTTCCAAGCAGGTATGTGTTGATTAATAAAGTCTTTATGGCACTTTGTTTTTGGGCGGGAAGGAATCATGATAGATATTTTGAAGCAACGGGAATGGAATGCAAAACATAAAATCATCAGCTGGATCCTTTTCTTCTGAATGACTGAATTAGGCTCTCTTGGACAGTTTGAAATTGTTTTGCCTAAAACAGAAGGTTAATGTAGAAGAGTGTATGTATGTGTAAAGAGCACTTTGTGAGTGCTGGACAATTCAGATTCTAGCGTTTACTTGTGATTGTTTATTTTACATATAATAGACTAGCTGGATGATGAAGTATATTAGTCCTTTAATAATTTATAGAAATGCTTTGATGTTGCAGTAATTACATTAAAGGTCACATATCAAAGGTAATTTGGTTGAGCAGCTGTGATGGTTTCTCAGAAGCAATCAATATTGCTGTCCATGGCGCTGATTTCACCAAGGGGACTGCCAGATTAAAGGAGGCTTATTACCAGACAGACAGACACGAGGGAAATCAAGAACAGATTGGAGAGATGCACTATTCTCTTTCCTCACCTATAATTAACACTGTTCACCATAATCTGTGCTAATCCTTCATAGTGGGAAACCACCTTGTGTTTTGTTTTGTTTCGTTTTTTCTTTTTTTCCAACTTTATAAAAAGCAAATTAGGCAAGGAAGAGTAATTTGGGGGAGAAGGAGAGTGAAAGTAGAAAAAGTAAAAGTTGATTCACCCCGGGGGTTTCTGATGCTTATATATCTCTCAATCATAAAATGTGATATCAAAAATACATTCCATGATCTTGGGGAAAGCACAGAGAGGGAAGCAAAGTGATCTAGACAATGACAGTGCAACATATGGGAGAATTATCTGCCTGCAGATTTCATATAATATTATCTATTTGCCCCACAAAGCTCCACAGGAAATGAAATCAGGGAAATAAAATTATGTTTTAAGTGTAGTCATTTTGATTACAAATTATAGTGAAGTGAACTTTTTCTCCCCTTTCTTTTTTTCTTTCTGAAGTGAATGGCAGAGGATAATGCTGAGAAATGTAATTACACTATCAAGATCTACTTTTATTTATAGCACATATAAACTGAGCTCATGTATGATAAGCACAGAAGCATTTTTTTTTCCCCTCTAGTTCTTTGTGGCTCTCTCAGGCAATGGGAGTGAACAGTCCATGTACACTTGGTTGGAGGCACTGTCTCTTTGCATAATGTTAAAACATTCCTGTAAGACTTGCAAAGAATAACTATGAAATTAAGTAGCTAAGAAACTGTTAACCTCAGCAATCTGCGGGGCTTATTCAGCCTGGGAAACAGACTAGGTTTTCTTACTGTATGTGTTCCTCTTGAAAGGGAGAGTGGTACTACTGGTATGCTAAATTTCTCAGTGCATAACATAATTAGTTTTCTTCCTAACTGTTCTGATATCCTTTGTCTCTTCTGCCATCTAGAAAAAAAAAAAAAAAAAAAAAAAAAAAAAAGAAGACATTCTGTTTTATTCATTGCATGCAAAAATATGCATCTCTAACATTAGAAGACAGGTAAGCTCATAAAACTCATGTTAAACACATTTTTAAGCAAACAAACAAAAAAGTCTTTCTAATTAAAATGAAGTTGCTCTTAGTTTTTGGTTTTGTTTGTTGTTTTTTCTTTAAAAAAAAAAAAAAAAACAACAAAACAACAAAAAACCAGAAAATTAAAGTTTTTCTATGTTACTGTTCTTACCTGGCTCAAATTCTTATGCTTATGTGAGGAAAGACCTGAACATTGTGGGGGAGAAGGGAGAGTTTCTTGCAAAGTCCAGTCTCTCTTAAGACCTTGTAATAAGGCTTAAATGAGACATAAATGTCATGTAGACTTCAGAAGTCCTGCATATGTAGCATTGATTTCACTGTTCAAGCAGACCTTGAAATTTTACAGTCTTATTGTCTTTTGTCTTTTTTTTTTTTTTAATGTTTCAAAGCTTTTTTCCAAAAGCTTGTTAGAAAACCATTAAACCACATATCACCCTGCATGCTGTGTTATGCCAAAAATGGTATTATATTCCCACAACTTCCCATTTCAAAAGTTTTCTCTCCTGATGTAAATTGCAATTTGGTCAGCAGTGGTAGGCTGGATGGGTTCCATTGATTAAAGTAGCCTGCTGAACACACAGCCTGCTCACCATGCCCTTTAGATTTTGAAAGAAAACACATTTAATTGTTCCCTTGGGAGAAACATGTCTGTTTTCTGAAGTCAAAAATGAAGATGAAAAGGAATAAAAACAGATTTGAGGTAAGAGACTTGCAAAAAAACAAAACCAAAAAAAAAAAGAAAAAAAAAACCAAAAAAATCCAACTAGTCCTGTAGAAATTCTCCACAATTTCTCTCTTTAAAATCTTTAGGTGTCAATGTCATGGTTAAAGATTTTTATTTTTTTTTTTCTACCCCTTGTTTCCTACTTGTGACTGGCCAGCAAGTAAAGGGCCTTTTGGATCTTGCTTTGGGTAAAGGAGGGGAGAGGAGATGGAGAGGAAGCTATATACACTTTCCATTTGCTAAAAACCCCTGTAGTTTGACAGTGCTGTTCTGTTCACCAGATGAGATGAAACACCTGGGTCCTATCTGCTTGGTAAACATTAAAGTTCCATTTCACTAGTTAAAGATTGGCTTCTGTATCCCTATAAGGCAGCCTCTAGAATACAAAGTAAATTCTCTCGCAGCTACCCAGTCCAAAGAGCTTTGGAGAAAAAGAATACAGTTCCAGCATCCTGACAGAACCAGTGTGCTGGATGCATGCTGTTATCTCAGCTGAGACTGGTGTATTCATCACTTTTGTGGTGGCTAACCAAGCTCAGCTTGGTATGCAAAACAGGAACAAGGCTTCTCAGTCGTGCTCGAGATTTGGTGGCATTTGAAAAATGATGTGCAAAAAATTAAATTATAGAGGTAGCATTGTCTTGTCTTTTTAATTTGACACCTTTTGGATCTCAAAGGATGATTTCCGAGTTATTCAACAAAAGCTTTTGCTGGACCTTCATTTGCTTTATGTGTTATTCAATGACAACTTTTCTCTCTGACGTGTCTGCCATAGGAGGATCAATCTAATTTTATGTACAACTGTAAAGATGAATGATAAGTAGAAAGGATTCAGGCAAGTACAAGCTGAATAAATTATAAAGGGCAAATGATGACAGGACTGGGGGTCCCAAGAGACAGTGATATGATAACAGAAACTAAAGACGAATTTATGATGGATGTAGTTAGCATGTACTGAGGCTGTTAATTCTTCAGGGTAGTTTTACAACTTCTTGTGATTGGAACAATCAAAGTATTTCATTTTAAAGAGATGCTGTATATTTTCACTTGTCTGTTCTGCATATTTGTATGTATGTCCTCATTTACATGCATAGCAGTAAACTCCCATAGGCTAGTCAAGCTTACCTCCCATCAAAGGACCCCTATTCTCCAAACCATAATGCCACTGTTTATGCATAAATAAATAGATAATGTGTAACGATTTGAGGGCAAAGCTGGATCCCAGGGAAAAAAAGTTTGCATTTTCATAGAGCACAGCAATCAAATTTTTTTAGACCCTGCAAGTAGCTGAGCACCTTCAGCTACCTTCAAAGCCAAGCCTAGGGATTCAGTTAGTTGACAGATCCCTGATGAAAAATGCTATATAACAAATTTCAGGTAGGTCAAATTTTGGGCTTAAGCTGCTTTAAGAGCAGCTGATGCAGCATCATAAAGTTAGAAGCAAATTTGATCTCAGAACAGTTCTTGATTGCATTTCATTCATACTCTTATTTCTAACTCTTGTTCCTTATTATTAAGGATATTTACATGAAAATGATCTTTTTTCCTTCCTCTGAAGAGTTGTCTCTTGTCTGTGAGTAATGCTTACTCTGGCCTACATTTGTGAATGCCATGGCTTGATTCTGACTTCATTTACACAAGTGTAAATCAGCAGTGATATGATTGAGGTCAAGGGATTTATATGGCGTAGGAAAGAGCAGACTCAGCTATATTTATCACTGCTGAAATGATGTCATCATGAAAAGTACCATAGCTCTAAATGAGGAAACATATTTTTACCAAGAATCTTTGCAGGCAAATATATGATCTCACAAAATGCTGAGCATCTCTGACACCTGCTGGGCCATTCAATAGGTCTCAGGGGTTTTTCACTAGAGAGAGGTCCCAGCTCCAAACTGTAGGAATTGGAGATGGTCGGTGTCTTGGTGTTTCAACAGCATTAGCCATCAGACACCAATGAACCCTAAGCACTCAGATTCCCAGTTGCATCATCCTACTGAGTCAGCAGTGATGGGATATATCCAGGAATAATTTATAAGCAGTAAGACTCCACTCCTCATCCCTTCTTCCAAGTCACAGAGAGCTAGGGAAAGAGAACAGGAACTCTAACTTTTCATTTTTTCAGTCATATGGATGATAGTGTGTGACATTACCTAGTCCAGGAGTCATTATTCATAGGCTAATCTTTCCACAAACACCCATTTCCTATATTTGCTCTATATAGAAATGGAGAGGCATGTGCTGGTTTTGATCTGTAATGCAAGGCCCATGTAAGCTTTTAGTAAAGCACCCAGTCAAAAATCCTGTATAACTATGTGATTTGAATTTCTACCCAGGGCAATATGCCCATCTATACTATAGGTTTACCAGTGACAGCTGTACTACTTGTAGTTTACACTGGTGTAAGCTGTCTGCTCTATGTTTTTCATACAGTGCATACATGCCTTGAAATCATTCAAATACTCAGTGACAAGAAAGCAATTTTTTTTTTTTTAAAGTACAAAAGTTGAAGATCATACACGAGAGTGATGGATCAGGTACATATGTCTGCTACCAAGACCATTACCACTGAAACCCACAGACCTGTGTCTTGGTCTAGTTTAATTTAAATAGAATCTATATTAGCAATGAAAAAATGAAAACATGGACTTGAATGCTGTGAAGCAGCTACATTCCCTGACTGTAATTCCTAGAGGGTGATTATACAGTAAGGACTTGAATCTTGCCTGTAACATTATTTCTGTTAGCGTTACTTATACTATGTAGGTTAAGAACATCTACCAATGTTGAAAACATTTCAGTCGCAGAGTAGACAGGCTGCAAGCATTACCACATGAAATCCAGCCACTGGCTGCAGATCTCCTAAAAAAAAGCTGTGTTTCCTGTATTAAATAATCTAAGAGCGTGATTCATGCATTAAACTTAAAACTGTTCTTTAAGTGAAGAACACCTTTTAAAGAACTATCTGAGCTGGAACGCTTTTGGGAGTGGCGAAAACTGTCCCGTCTCTCCACTTACAGATAACTTCTGATAGGACTTGACAAGATGCAATCCATTTAGCTTCTGTGCTTTCCTTCTGCTGCGCTCTTACTTTGGCAGCGAGAAAGAGGTGGGGAGTGACTGACCATAAGATTGCACTATCAGTTCAGGTGAGCAGGTATCTGAAGTGACTGTGCTCAGCTGAGTAGCTGCAGTGAGAGACTTACAGTGGCACCACATGTATGAGTTGCTGCACTTGGCAGGTTCCCAGCAATGTCAAATCACTCTGATTAGTTTCTGTAAGTACAAGGACAAAATTAAGCCTAACCTATTTTTCAAAAAAGAAATGTGCATTTCCCATTTTTCTCTTTAATGGGAACTTCTTATATCTTGTTTCCCATACTTTTTTCTCACCTCCCCTTCCCACCGTGTCATCCCTTACAAAAAAAATCTTGTTAAAATACAATTTCTTGTAAAAACATGTACTTTCTAATTTCTTTGATTTCTGTAACATATTTCAAGCTTGCTATGCATTCATTTTCAGCATCAAATGGTTCTTATGGTGCCAGAAGGAAGTTGTTCCCTTCCCTTCCCCTTAGGTATGGTAAACTACAATCCTCGAAGCCTCTGCTACTTTCTAGTGCATATTTTCTTTGACACGGTGAGAAAAATTACTGTTTTTATCACTGGCAGGTTTTGGCAGAGCAAGTCTTGTCCAGCTACAACTAATCCGTTCCAAGCTCAGGTTGTGCCTTCAAACAGATGGAGAAAATTTATTTTTCTCTTGTTCCTAGAATGGCTCAGTAATTTCTGTGCTACTATACTGACTTTGCATGGTAAATATGTAACTGATAAGACACGCTGGCTTGAGTTTCTGGTTTCATTTATAGCTTTGATCAATGGAAGAGCATTTTGTTTTCAGCGTGGTAAAACTGGAATCAGGTTTTCTTGGTCTTTTTATTTATGGTAAGCATCTGAGATGTTGCTTCTGTCTTTTGCACTACTTTGTAGAGTCCTTTCTCAATAAAGTCACACTAGTATCTCATGTCTGGCTGAGCATTATTTTCTACTTTTCTTCTCCATCCCATCTCATCCTGCACGTCTGTCCTTGCCATTTCTTATCTCCTTTGTAGATTTGCTGGAAACATTACCCTGTGTTCCCGTAATGCCTATTTGGTGAAATGAGTTGAGATTACAGCTGCTGAGGAGGAACACCTTGCTTCCTAACCACTTCTGCCTGGGAGAGCATGTACTTTTTCCACACTAAAGGAGAGACTTAGCTTACTGATCCTTTTCACGTTTTGTGACGCCACACACATACAGATTGCAGAGTTGGCTTGTTCTAAATCTGATACCTCTGCAAATTATGAGGCTTAGTGCGTATAAGTTTTTCAGTGTACATTTGTGTTGCCTGAGAGAAACAAGGCAGACAGGAGAGGGTTGTACATGTTACGTTCTCTTGTCTGTTCTTCCCTAGAGCAACTGAGAAGTGACTAGGGATTGATTTCTGTGCCCCTGCTTATCTTGCACAGGGGAAAGAAGGTAGGATGTATGCAGGAGGGCAAACTTTGCGGGGTAGCTGTTTTGGTGGTAGCAGCCTGCTACTCCCATCTTGTTATTTTTTTTTTACTACTGCACCTCTACATTGCTTGACATGACACACACTTTCACCTGGGAGGGGAGAGGCTAAGGCACTTCTGGGGAAGCTGGGCATCTGTCACTAGCATTCAACAAGCACAGTGCTTCTGACGGGATCCTGACAAAATGCTTATATTTGTGGGCTTTTCATGGTTTGTTTTTTTTTGAAACTATAGTACAGGCTCTACAAATGTGGGTACACTACAAAGAGTAAAATACAAATGTGATACCCTTCAAGGACAGTGTACTTCTCAGTGGAAGTCCCAAGTTTATCTATATTGCTGTGTTTCTCTTTTATTTTTATTCTATTAAGCCTTAAACCTTTTCCATCAGCACTCTGAACCCAAGCTGCCATAGCACAATAGTAAGGCCTCTAAAGTGAGCCTGTCCAAACTAATTTCATTGTCGTTGTTGAGTGAAGTGCAACAATTAAGGAGACAGCACAAACCAGTCCAGATAAATCGAGTGTTTACAATTATTTGAGTTTTGATAATCTAATGTGATATTCATTGTGTGACTAAGAAATATGTTTCCCAGCGAGGAGGGACTCTCATTCAGTACTCTTGTTGGCTGGGTGTAAATTCAGAGTAACTCCATGGGATCTTGCAGAGTTTAAGCTTCTTTGCATCAGTGCAGCTCAAATGAGAATCTTATCCTCTTTCTTTAGATGCTCTGTAAAGCTGCCTCCCTTCAGCTGTGCTTGCACTTTAGAGATACTGACAGGGGAGCTGGAAGGTCATTTTTTTCTTTTTTTCCCCTGGGCCAGGGTTGAGTTGTTGAACTCACTCACTTTGGGGGATCCAGCTTTCTTGGGAGAACCTCTTCATTCTCCAGCACTGAAACACTGACTGACAACCCAAGCTACTCTCCTGATCTGGCATTGCTGCTGACTTTCTGGATAGCATAGGAATTAGATGCCCTCATTACCAGTGCCTCTCTTTCTTGCACCTTATGGCTGTGTCCTGCCTTTCCACCAATTTCAGCTGAAAACTCATAGCAATCCCCGCTGAAAGGCAGGGGATTTATACCAGCAGATCTACGCTAAAAGGCAGATTGCTGCTACTTTCTGCTTCATTTCTTTTCAGGATACATTGCTTCTCCTTCCCTCCTCCTGGTCCCCGCCTCTGCTCAAGCACCACACTGTGTTGCTGGGCAATTTTCACCAACTTAATCACATTTGGGCCTAGTGTTTTTCCTGCAGACCCTGGAGTGTGCAGTGCTTAGGCCTTGGTTATTAGTTTACACAATAAATGAAGCCCATTAGAGGAGGATAATCAGGGCTTGGAGAAGGCCACCTCACTCGTTATCTGAGGAGGTTATGTTAAGCCTCTGTAGTTATTAATCATACTTTCCCGTGCAGATAGCTGAAGATTAAGAGTCACATTTATCCTCTTTGCTCCTCATTCTTTCGCACTGATGTGCAAACGCTCTTTATAATCGTTGTTATTATGGTTATTCATAGCCCATCCAGGCAGCCAGTCTGCTCCTGAGGTGTCGCTCGAAGTCTTGCACCTATCCGTGGTGGCCTGATGATACAGATCAGAGCCACTGGAGGTCTCTCCATTTATAACTCGAAAAACATCCTTGAGAGTCCTAGAAAGTCTCTGCTAGCTGTTATTGAATTGCAGTGTCTTGTCCAGAGGCCAAGAGAATTTTGAACAGAAGCCGACACTATTATAAGAGCCAAGTTTAACAGCAACCCTCTTGATTTCACTTGCTTTGTTTTTTAATACCAGCTCTAACCTTGAACTTTGACTAAGATGATATGCTACCTTGTGGCTTTTTGAAATCTAGCCTAATGCCCTTTTAATCAATGTGAATGACCCTTGTCCCCTTTTTAAAGCACTTAAATCAACCGGGAAAAAAACAGAACTGTAGCAGGTGGTCTCAGCATTGTTTAAAAAAACAAAAACACAAAGGAACTAAAAAACCCGCATATATTCCATCAAAGAAAATATTTTTTTAATTTTTTTTTCCCTCTAGAAATATTTTTTTTTTTGGGTTTTATCCCTCCCTTTTATCACACTTTGTGTGTACACACACAAACACATGCATAACAACTCCCCAAAAAAACTCAATCAAAACCCAGGTAACTGTGGCTAAGAGCTGAAGTGTTTTCTCCAGTGACTCTAGTCGTGGAGCATTTGCTTCAATAAAACTACAGTATAAGCAACAGTTCACAATTAACTCCGTTCAGCAGAGACTGCACAATCACCCAGTCATAGATCACATCTATGTACAACTACTTTCATCATGCCTGCACACCCATTCCTTTCCTTTGTGCCTGCTATCAGCTTTACAGAAGCTGTGCTCCTTTTTTTCTTTTTTTTTTTAATTGTTCCACTTAAAGAAATCTGGGGGTTTTGTGAGTGCCTTTAGCTTCTGAGGCAGTAGTCATGTCAGTGACAAACAGAAATCCTAAACCAGGGAGTCCATAGTATCTATCATGCAAATTTAAAATCAACAGTTCATCCAGTTGTTTAAACCTGGATTTACTCTTTTCAACCTGGAGTGTGAGTTTACTATGTATTTAAGTTTCTACTCCCTAAAATTACTTTTCAGCCTGTGAGGAAAGTCACATTTCCAGAATGAACACTTCATGCCATTTCTCCTTTGACTGAAGCAAATAAAATTCCAAAACCTGATTTCTCCTTAAGAAGTCTAAGTGAATCTGTTTCCCTCACACTTGGAATGATAACAGTAATATGCAATGCTTATCCTCCACAAATGCTGTGCTCATATACTATTCTGCATATCTAGAGGAAATCAGCACTCGTATCTTGGCTTGGAGCTGTACTGCTCTCATATCTGGCTTCTCTTTTTTTAATTTTTTTTTTGTATTTGTATTTGTGCCCTAACCTAGACAGTGTACTTGGTAATGGATAAGACTCTTGCTAGGACCTCATGTTTTTGGTTTTGGTTTTACTTTTGTGTGGTTTTTTTTTCTTTTTTCATTATTTATTTTTAATGAAAGTATTTTCTCTAGAAAATGTCAATTTGAGACCTTTCCATTTGAGGGATCATGGTGGGTTTGGTCATGCATTTATTTGAGACTGAGTTTTGGATCTGATAGAAAATTCTTGCTCAAATGAAAAGGCCAGAAAAGCAGAAATCAACCCAAACAGGCAGGCATGACATTTGCTTGACATACGGAGCTTCCCTCATACAAATCCCTGCCTTACCTAATTCAAACTAAAAAGTGAACAGACATTGGCTTTTCCCTGCCCTCCCAAGTTAAATTTCCTACTCACCCAGTTCCTGGCTATTTGAAGATATTTGCACATGTGCTTCCATTATTTTCTCCTCCCTTCCCTCTATTTTTACAGAAATGCTAAGTAATTTACTGGAAATGCTAAGGAGTTTTTTGAGTGGATGAAGATTTTGGTATGGGTCACTGAGGCACAATACCAGACCTGAGTGATTTTATGCTGAATATATAGATTCTTGTCATACTGTAATGAGGGGACCAGGCATACAGACTGGGAGTTTCTTGTACCTGACCTCAGGTTTCATTAAGATGTCAGCACCTCCTCAGTTGTCCCTCTGAAAACTGGGCTCCTTCATCTTCCATTAGGTGGAAAGGGAGACTGTGAGAAAGCGCATAGAGAAAATACCTATCATAAAGTGTAGTTTTGAGGGTTGAACCAGAACCAGGATTTTAGAAATCTAGATTCAATACTTGCCTGTGTGACAGAAGTCACCCATCTTTGCCCAGATATACTACCTACAAAATGGAGCTAATTAACTTTCCCCTGGTGTTATTTCTTTGATTAGTAGACATTTAGAGTTCTCCAGAGTAGGATTTTCCCTTTCATATGCATCTGTGTTTGTGTACAGTACTTAGCAGTGACAGCTTCTGCTTTTGACTACAGTGTCTTAGACATTCCTGTGATGCTGACAAAGGATGATAACAGTTGGGAGGGAAAAGCTTTCTTCCAATGTAAGGTGATGGCTCAGGATGATTCTTGCCTTTCAGAAAGGGGCTGCCTCTCTTCTCTTTCTCATGATTGACCTGAAAATAAATAAGGGAAGAGTGACATTCTTACTATTGCCATTTTTTTTTTTTTTGCTTTTCTTTTTTTTTCCCCCTTTTTTTTTTTCTTTTTTAAGATAGGAGATTTTCTCTTACACTCATGCTGTACTTGTCCATACTGTATTTGACATCTGTAATAAAATTTGGGTCAGATATGCTTTTCGATAAAAAGAGGCATCCTACAAACAGCCCCGTGCTTGTATTAGGGTCATGTCAAGAATAATAGAGACTATTGTCACTGCAGTGAACCTCTGCATTGTATTAAGTATTCCTCACTTCTCTCCTCTCTGTTTCTCTCCAAGACAAAATACAAGATGCCTATCATGTTCTACCACATCTCTCCAAAGGGCACAAAAAGGGAAGTTGGCTAGCAGGGACCAAAGCTCCTTGAAATTACTCTACCATCAATAAGCACAGGGGAAAACTGGAGCATTTGCCTTGTCTTGATTGATCATATGTCTCCTCTTAAGTGGGTGAGAACTGCAGGAGGGAAGGAGGGCTTTTGTCAAGGGGAATTTCAGGTTTTTCTCCTTATTCTTCTTGGGGGATTCTTTTTGTCGATTAATAGTGTCCTGGGAGGAGATGAAGGAATCATATGTTGGTATATGAAAGAGATGGTCCAAAGCAAACTTTCTTTCAGTGCTGTCTGCACAAGGTCTCCCACGCTGCTCAAAGGTCCATAAATTTCAGACACCTGTATGTAGAAAGGGTCCTATCTGCTTTGTCTTAGCACTGAGTTTCCCTGCTATATCTGCATACTGTCCATCCACACAAGAAAAACTCATGTGCTATCACACACCTGCACCCACCTCTGACTGGGTCATCTACATCTAGGGATGGCTCTTGGCCTCAGTTGCCTCATACATCTTGGCCCAATAGGCCAATCAGCACCCACAGCAGTGTCATGGCTCAGAAGTACCTTTGTATACCACCTTTTTGTTTATCAGCATCTGTTTGTAGCCCTTCTACACTGAGCCTCAGTCAAATCTCTTCCAATTCTGTTGAGGCAACTCGAAACAAAGAGAAGGGACCACTGATTTCATTTCACTCATACCCCACAAAAGGCTTTGAAGACAGGTCATGTAAGTAAAGGAATTGTTTGCTTTGAATTTCATGCCCAAAGCTGATCTGTTATGCTTTTGCTGGACCTGTTCTGTCCCTGTATAGTATTTTCTGGGGTGGATGGTGAAATCTAGTTCCCTCCAAAAGTGCAACACCTGCTCTCCTCTGTACAAAGCCCAGTTTCACTTGACCAATGCATCAAGAATTCAGTGTCATCTGCTTGGCACTGAACACCTGCAATTTCCTTCCCTTTCTGTCTCTCCTCTCCCTTCTTTTTCCAAAGCCTAGTGACATCCTTTGCTATATTTGAGGTGCTAGCATAGATCAAAGTCCTCCCAGGATCAAACAACGTGCTGCATACAATCCTTACGGTTACAAACAAGGTCTTTCACTGACAGAAACACGTTTCTGTTCTGCATTTTCAGCAGCCTATCAGACTTGATTCAAGGGTAGCTTTTGATTTCACAAGGAAAATCTCTTCTGCCCTTCCCCCCAGTTCTTCACAAGGAGGAGGAGGGGAAAAACACTCAGTTTGTCTGGAGGAAAAAGGAGAAGAGCTTTCTTGAAATTTGGAGAAAGATTTTATATTCCCATGCTATATGCTTTATTTGTTGTATGAAGTAGAAGACAGAGAACTTTAACAAAGGATGAATGCATCTAATGTAAAAAGCAAGAAAAAGAGGACTGAGACACTTGCCTGAGTATCTCTTACATCATTCTGATGGTATTTCTTAATATCTTGTGGTACTCACTTCCCAAAAAGATTCTTCTTGTTCAAATATCCCTTCAATACAACCTTTGATGTTTGAAGTGACAGGTGGGTCCAGAATATGTTTTGAAAGTTGGATAAATGATTTTCAATACAGGGTACTAGTTACTATGGGCAACTATTTCCTATGAGTCTTTTCTTTGTACAGCTTCAAGCAAACCTTCAAAGGAGATGAAGTAAAAATATAAGTATTAATGTACAGTTTTCTGACTAGCTTGTATCTTTTGTATTCTACCTCTTGAGGTTTCTGAAAAGCTTTCTGAAAATTTAAGTGACGTAGAGGCTGAAAATTGAATGCAAATACTAATTTTGCAAATCCCATTTGTAGAGGTTCACTTTAGTTTCCAGTGCTCTGAAAACACTCTTTGCTGCACAACTTGGGGTTTTGTTGTGTGGTTTGTTTTTTTTTTTTTTTTTTCCTGAACATTTGATAAAAATCCCTTTTATATTATTTTCAAAAGACATTTCTGCTTGGACCTTGAAAAAAACCTCAACAATATGTTTTCTTTGCCAGTTTCTACAAAGTCGGAAAAATGCAAAAGTAAGGAGTGTAAACAATAAGTAATACTCCTCTCCACATTAATGGAAGAAAAATCTATATTTTTGCGAGGGAAAATAATTGTAAATTAATATTTCTGAACAAATATACTCCATACTTCGCATTCTATTATTAAAAAATCAATCAATAGAGAGCTCTTTTTAATAATTAAGTCCAGGAATGTTACTGTTTACTCTTAGTGTTACCGGTTTTGGAACTGTTCTGGTTCATCCTGAATCACAGCGATGGAAAGAAGCACTTACTTCTAAGTGGTATACAGATGAAACATATTGCTTTCAAGAAGAAAATTAGAAATCATCCCTTGATGCCCACTTCATCAGGGTCTGTTTATTTGCCAGAAGAGCCTTAGTTTCATTCCTAGCTGATATTTCTTCTATAATTTTGAGCATCCACTCTTCTTAGGGTACAAGTAGCTGGCTCACAGGTCCTCAGAAGATATGAAAAAATGTAGATGATGTACTCTGAAAAACTGTTTGTCAGGAAGCAAAAACATGAACCCATTTCAGTCTGTGATTACCCATTATGGGATCACACACTTGCTGGCTTCCCTCAATGGCCTCTCTTCTGGAGTGCATGCAGGGTAAATAACTGTTAATTTCCTTGCTACATAAAGCATATTTTCTATCTCATCTGAAGAGAGGAGGTGCTATTTTTCCTCTGAAGAGTTTCTTTGTTTATTGGTTTGGATGAGACAATCAGAAGAGAAAGTTCTCTAATCACCACATACTCAAGTGAGATGCAGTGTGTGTGCCTTTCTCTCCCACAGTTTATTCCTTCATATTCTTTCCTCACAAAGCAAAATATGCTAAGGTCTAAGTTTCTTTAACAAGAAAAATTCCCACTGATCTTTACAGATAGCTGATGTAGTAACTCAGATGCTCTGCAGCACACCATAAAAATCCCCAGTCAAATAATTATGAATTCACATACTGGAGTGAAAGTTCAAACCTCCACCAGGCATGAAATGGCGACACAAAACAAATAGCAGTGTGTATAGATGCACTTTAATATGAGGAAATGTGTGTAGTAAATGGGAGGGAATAGAGGGATTTGTTGCCGGCTCGAACAAGTTCACTGAAAATCTAACAAATTTTCAAATCCATTCTATGGATGATTATCCACCACTAGATCATAATCTCATCTCCTTGCCTATCTTCAAGAAAGTAAATTCAAAATGAAACCTAGGAAAAAGGTTTTATGGGAAATATGGTTTATGGGAATTATGGTTAAATGGAGTTAAAATTTGACCTTTTTTTTTTAAAGCAATGCATTCATAGTTTTTCAGATTCTCTATGACAATGAGCGTTATAGCAACCTTCAAAAGTACACTGAATCAATTTCATATCATGAAAACAGCTTCATTTAAATGAAAATGCTGATGTAATTCTGATTAAGATTTAAATTTATGAAAAATAAGTAAAAGAATTATTTTAAAGTGATTTAAAAGAATTATTTTAAAGAGACTTGAAAGAAAAGGAGGACCTTACTAAACTGAAATACATCAAGAAGTGCTGAAACAACTTTCACTAAGGAAGGGGAAGACTCTAACAGGAAGAGATTCCTGTTATGCGAAGCTCCCTAGATCATGAGCCATACATACTGTATGGACCAGCTCAGCACAGTCCTCAAAAGGTTGGCACAGAAAGCACTGATAACTTTTCTCCAAAGGCTTATTTATCATCACAGGCAAATCTTTCCACTGGTCAGACCTAACACTGCTCTCTGCACAACTGAGGTGGCTGAGACATCTCTCTCACTAGCTGCCAATTTCCTTGATAAAGCTTAGGATTCTGGGCTGGGTGAACTATTTCAAAATGCTTGGCTTTGGTCCCCGAGAATTCAGCGAGGGCTTCAGGTGACTCAGGGCTGTGATCTCCGTGCTTGGTCTGCTAGTGGCACCAGCCTCGGCTGTGTTCACAGTGATGTGAGGGACCACTTCTCCCTGGGGTAGGCGGGAGCAACATGAGCATGCTGGAGCCTGTGAGAGCTACTACAGAGCGATGACACATCCAGCAGCATGTGGCCTGTGTGTTCACGTAGCATATCTGCTCGCTGCTGACTCACCGATGCCTCCGCAGCCGGCGCTCACGTGTCGGGGAGAGGTCGCCCCTCCGTGTGGTGAAGTCCCACTGGTGTTTATTTGATGTCATCTTGGGAGTCCACAAGTTTAAGCAGTTGTGTAGAAAAAAAAAACAACAACCCAGAGGCTTTCTGAAGTTGGAATTAAAACACAGTTTTACTTTTCCAAAGGGAAGACAATGAGGAGGCTCTTCAGTCTTAGTCTGTTGCCGGTTTTGATCTCTCTCTGCGGATTAGTCAATTACAAATGACTCACTTCTGTGCAGAGAACCCAACTTAGTACTGGGGGGAGGGATGAAGTAGATTGCATCTTCTGGCAGTAGGTGGGTAGATTTTTCTTATATATATGTTCAGTATCTGTTTTGTTCTGATCCCATTGGAACCAATGAAAAATATTCATCTGGATTCCCTGAAAGTAGATTTAAGTCAATGGCATGATAAAATCCTTCTTTTCATGTGAGATATCCATAATGTCCATTCTCAGTATGTGTGGGAGGAGGTGGAACAGGGCTTAGTGAGCAAACAGTAGAGCTCTTTTATTTCTAAGGACGTTGTTTTTCTTGTACTGGGAAGCTGGTGGGAGTCGTGCAGTGAGTAGGTGAATACAATTCGCAGAATCTGGCTTGGTAGTGGCAGACGTGCAAGTTAAACTGGAAAATGCAGTCATGTGATTTGACTTTTAGATTAAGCTAAAGCTGGAGTAATATTCTGGCATTGCAGTGTTTTTGTGTGAGCTCACTGATCTCAGCCTCTTTATTCAGATATCACCCTCACCTGTCTCAAAGCTTCTCTCCATGGGATTTGGTAGCTGTAGGCAACATTATAGATATCCAAGACCATCCTACAGTTTCCTAGGTGAATTCAGCATTAGCTTTTTCCCACAGTTCACTGACCCTTTTATGATGTAGAGAGACTTTATGTATGACCCTACAGGGTCCTCTGTGGAACTTGGAACTGGAGTGGACAGGATGAAGGAGATTATTACCCACTGTTTTTGCAGCCTCACCTGAATGAGGCAGTTGCCAAACTGCCTTTGTGCACAAACAGCTGGATGGTAGAAGTTATTTGAATTGTTGATTTGCACAAACCTGAATAATCTGAGTCTTCAAGTAAGATTACTGACTGTGGCACTTCTCTCCTAAACTGGGTTGGGCTGTACACTTCAGATGCTCATCTGTAGTTAGGCTGGCTAGAAGCTCCTCACCTTAGGTACTGCAGATACCTGGATAGGCTTTGACTATACATCTCCAGAGTAGGTATTAACACTTTGAACTCCAGTTCTCACATCTAATAACTCACCTTGACAGTTTTGTCAATGCTTGTCTGTATTTCCCAGGTGGCCTTCTGTGGGGAGGGTAAAACAGGGAGCAATGTGGACATAGCATTTATTTCATGCACCTACACACAGGCTATCTGGAAATGAAAGATTCAAGTCAGACTTTCAGGAAAGCACTTCAAGGGAGATGAAAATAAAGCACTGGGACTTCAGAATTTCTTCTCGTGCTTGGCAACATTAAACTGATCATTCCTGTTCTGCAGCAAGAAGAAAGGGGAAACCCGTCCACTAATTTGGGTCCCAGTAATCCTGGGAGGAAATGCAAACCTATCCTGGGACTTGAGGTTTCAAGTTTGTTCCTAGGTTAAGTATTAGAAATATAGACTATGTTCGGCAAATCACTTTGCCTTTCTGAGACTTGGGCTTTCACTCCTAAAGGGAAAACAAAGCTCTTGAACTGTTTTGTAAAGCGGCATTGAAAGATCGTGTATTTATTACCCGGTTCACTGCTCCCCTGCACAGGAAAAAAACACGGGTTTTTTTTTTTATTTAACCATTTCACTATTGTCAGATGCTGGCAAGAACTGCTAAAACACCAAGTGTTTTCCCACCTCTTGGCTTTTAAAAACTCTAAGCCTTTAAAATAAATTTGAAAAACACTAACCAAGCAAAAACCTGTATTTATCATCACCTGGTAGGTCTGAATAGGGCTATTCATGAGTACAATCCAAAGGCCTTCACCTTGACTTCCCAACATAGTTTGATGTGATTTTAATCTGATTATTAGACTCTTGATACATTCTGCAAGCTTGTAAAAGATACATTGCTGGCAGAAACATTTTCGTTACTGGGGAAACTTTTTGTTGTTGTTGATGTATGTGTTGCCTGCCATAAATACTCATCTGAGAGGCAAAGGTCATTTGGTAGCTGCTTAGCAGCTTCACTTTCTGAAATTGAACTCGAGTGTGTTGGATGTGCAGCAGAAAACTGGGGGTGTAATATAGATGAGGGAAGATCTGTTCCTTAACATTGCAGCAGACAGATTATTTTCTGGCTTTTTTTTTTTTTTCTTGTTGTCTTGATGTTGTGTTTTGTTGTTTTTCACTTTGTTCTCTGTTCTTTTTCTTAATGTTCAAATTCCAGTATGAAGTGCAGAAGGGATAGCCTTGCTAACCAAGCCCTGTGTGTTTATTTACAGGTCTGCATAGTACAGCCTGTGGCATTAAGGGATGCACTCCCAATGCCATGACCTTCTCTTGTGCTAGCCCAGGGGATTTATCTGCAGAGCAGCAGATGCAAATTTGGGCTTGTTTTCTAGGCTAACCAGAACGATTTGGTAACCAAGGGCAGTGGGTAATCAAGCTTTGGCTTAGGAATTTCATTATGCGTGCAGAAATAAGGCTGAAGATAAAACTGAGATTCTGACTTACGCTTGATGTTCAACTTAAATGCACCCTAAACAAAACCAAAACAATACAAACCAAAAAAAACCCCAAACCAAGCCAAAACAAAACAAAACAACCCCCCAGTTTATCCCCATATCCATTCAGTTTTCAGTTTAATTCTGTAAAGTCCACTTGTGTAGGTACTGATTTCTGCTAGGGCTTGCAATATCTTTAAAAACCTCTGTGACCCATGTGACACAGCAAGTCAGATTAGGTGATAGGCCAGCAAATGCTCACTTTAAATTTCTTAATTTATTTTATTTGAGGCACCAGCTTACGTCTCTCTAGATCTCTGAAATAGGCTCGTACAGGATCATCTTGTTTCTGTATCTTCCATAATCTTCATTTGGTGTCAATAATGGGGCATAAAAATTGACACTGTTGTAGCCAACAGACTTGTTTTGTCCCTGGTGCTTGAATGGAGCCCTCTGCAACTGTAGGGGGACTCGATGTGTATGTATCTATATATATAAATAAGCAACAACAAAACCCAGAAAAACCTTAAATGTGTCATTTAAAGCAGGTTTTCACAAAACATTTTTGAGAAGTTAGCAGTTTTGGTCATGAAAGCTGATGGCATCAACAGCAGAGACAGAATTGCCAGAATAATGGCAGTTCCTGTCTACAAGACCAACATCTGTCATCTTCCAGCAGCGAGGGGCAAGCGGCCTGTGATGAGGAGCTACCTGTCTGCAGGATTTGTAGTGCAGACCAGTTCACTGTTAAAATTATGACTGCATCTTTTCTTGTTTAAAACATAACACACTGACAAAACTTATGAGCAGAGATCAGGGAAAAATAAGCAGACAAAACTTTTTATTCTCCTGGAAAGCACTGAAATGTTTTCAGAAACAATATTGCTTTCAGCATATTTCTTATTGTGGTGGTGTCTCAGATTCACGAAAGTAGTTTGACCTAGATGTTCTGTTTATCCTGTTTTGATGACATCTGGGATTACAACCTAGTAAGTAAACCTGCTTTGAAACTGGTGGAAAACTTCCTTCTAAAATTATATGTAATCACTGGATAATATGCAGTGATATTTCTTCTTTTGAAACATCAGTTCTCTCTTCACAGGAGAGAAATGCACTTCAGAGTCTTGACATGTGTTCTAAATGGAGTGGTGTTTTTATGGCCAGCCCTGGTCACGAGTGGTCACACAGATGATCTCCAGCAGACTGACACTGCCAGGCAGTTGCTGGTGCAGCTTGTGTGCTGCACACCTAAGCTATTGAGCACACGAAAAATTTCTCTGCTTTTAGGTGACCTACCATGACCAATCTGGCACACTGATGCGAATGGACCGCTGGTGTCATCTGGCCGCTAGAACACCTCTCAATCTGAGCAGTTTCCTTTGCAGCAACACTGATGAGATGTGCCTGGTTTTCTGGTTGTGTAAGGAAGTTTACCACAACGGCAGTTACTGCTTTATGAAATGAAAAGGGATGCCTGAGTCATAAAGTCGCATTTTGTGATCACGGTTATGTTTCATCTTCCCTAATTTCAGCATAATGAAGGTTAAATGGTTAGGGTTTTTTTTTTTCTTGCACCCATTCCACAGCAGTAGTTGAGTGTGGCCAGTTGTCCCACCTTTTCTTTTCCATCAAACAGGGAGTGACCCAATGCCTAAAGCTGATTGAGTGATGCTAGGTGAAACAGCATGGCTTGTGAATTAAATCTGATCCCCTGGTCCCAGGCAAATCAGTAGCCAGTTCTCCAAAATGAAGCTAGTCAGAAAGTAGGTTTTCATTCTATTAACCTACATGCTTAGAAGATTTAGCATTATGCAGCTTGTTATAAGCTCTTCACTGTCTTTATTAAACTATTTATCTGAGGTAACTTCATATTTTCTTTTAGGATAAACTGCAGATAATGCAATGTGCTTGTTTTAATTTGCAAGGTTAACTGATCTAATTATCTGTGTGTGTTTATTTAAATCCTTTTGAGCACTAGGCCCTTGCAGGTGGCTGCTTTGTTTTCCACCAACAGGAAATCTCTTAAAATGAGATGATATAGCTCAGTGGGTCTTCTTGTATAAAGGATTTTCTAATAATGTATGAATTTATTAAAGACAAAGATAAATAGAAGGCTTATTTACATTAAACAAATTCACTATGTTATTCAAAGGAACTATTTTTTTTCCTTAAACTGAGAAGAACAAATGACTTCTACCTTTACTGTACTAGAGGATTATCCATTTTCTACAATGTTAGACATCAGTATGTTGAGTCAGACTTTTTGACAGACATTTCCATTCTCATATTAGGCAAGTTTTTCAGTGTTTGTGAATTAATATTGCTGCAAAGTCTTTGAATTCTGAAAAGCTGGAGACTTCAGTGGTTCCGGAACGAGTATCACAGCTCTAAACTTTTGCTTCAGGTTGAAGGTGTCCAACCTTTGTGCTGTTTTATTTCTATATGCCCAGTAATATAAAAAAAAAACAAAAAACCCAAACAAAAACAAAAACAAAAACTAAACAAAAAAAAAAAAAAACCAAACTAAAAAAACCACCCAAACATACTCTTAGGGATGTCTAGATAAAATTTCAGAAAAATCGAAAGGGAGCATTTTTTTCTCTTTCTTTCCTTACATAGCAATGACAATATCCTCTTCTAGCTTTTACATGAACACAGAAAACTACAAGCCTTGTGGCTAAGTTCTCATCTTGTTTTCTTGTCTTTTGTACACCTGAGTTCTTCAATGCTGAAGAGATTCCTACAATAGTTAGCCTAGATGTTTTACTTGCAAATGCTGCTTTACTATTTGTTGTATCTAACTGATGGAGTTAAGTTGCATGAAATACCATCTGGGGAGGCTTGTCAGCTCAGGTGCTGCACAAATGTGGCCAGACTCCCTCCAGATCAAGGAAGGCTCTGCCCCCGTGACCCAGAATGTTTAAACTCAAGGATTAGATTGAACAGACCTGGCTTGTCCCAGCCTGCTCCTGATGTAGAGCCACCAAGGTTCCCAGATTTTGCTGGACCAGTCTTTTGTTTGTGCTGCAGAAAGCTTCCTCCTGGTAACTGTTCTTCGAGTCTGAATACTCCCCATATTAATGAATTACCATGTTCCTCCTATCAGCTCACAAAGCCACCTTTGATAAACAGACTCATTTGCTCTCTTTCCTTACCGAGCATTAGTTTAGTGGCCGAGCACATCCATCTTATCTTTTGGGAGCTTTGTTCACTGTAACAGAGCCGATTCTTGCTTCAGTTAAGCACCTGCCAGTGATAAACAGAAGAGAGACAGGTGCTAATCTCCCTGGGTCTGCCACTCCCCAGGGAAATAGCCCATTTGGTCACAGATATGAATTGCTGATGGATCACTCCATGATGCCATATCTCCCCATAAAGGGAATTGGCTGAAGCCCTTCCCCGATTTGGGATGTTTTTAAAGCTTGGCTGGCTGGGGCACTGCAGAATATGCTGCAGTACCAGTCATGTTTTGGCTAGCATGTAAAACAGCACTGTTTTCAGACAGAGCTGTGTATATGGAAGGGCTTACTTTTGCTGATCCTGCTTATGCTCCAGCCGGTCTTTTATAGGCTGTCAAAACACAGAGCCAAACTGAAGTCTTTGCTTGGATTATATTTGGTCTTTACTTGAGCAGAGCCTGCACTAAGTGAGCAAAATCTAAATAAGGCTGTCAAGGCTTTGACCTAGAGTATTTACTCACGAGAGTCCCGGTGAGAACTGTAGGCTTTATACATCAGTGCAAATGTAAGCGTTTCAGCGCATTCTCCTGTGCTCTGACAAAGTTAATTGTCTAATCCTGACACCAAGTGCCCTGTACTTTTTTAAGAGGTTTATGCATGAGACTAATTATGTGCTGTTAATTTGGCTGCTAGCAGCTTTCTGCTTTTAACATTCCATTTGATTTGGGAACCAAACAGGGTGGCATTTGCATGTAACTAGTGCAAGGGCTGTGAACTGGATGCTGAAAGACAAAGGCAACATATACCAGTGGAGGACTTCGAAAGAGGAGGAAAGTGTTGATTCCCTCAACATTTGTCCCGGTGACCAGAAATACCAGGATGCAAGTGTGCTGTGTAGAGAAATTTTGCCAGTCTGTACATACTCTCTTTATGAAGATAGAGTATGCAAGGAAAGATTAGCATTTTTTCCAAAAACATTCAAGTGCAATGAGAGGGAAAACCTGGATGCAAGGGAGGGGCAGTGGGGCTGAGGTTGGGACAGGCTAGTTCCATCAGCATACTTGAAGTTCCAGTAGTCTATAACGCACTGGAAACACCTTCAAACTTAGTACTATATTGGCATTCAAGCTTTGAAATGAGGCAGACTTGTGAGTTATCTAAATTCTTTAGGACATGGTAGTCTGTCATAGCTAAGGTACCTCAAAATCTGAGCAAAGGCCTTGCACAGCTTCGGGAGACACTCAGCCCTATCTTTCACCCTCCCAGTTTTCATTAATCCTTCCAGTGCCTGCAAGTAAAAAGGAGAAAAGTGGCTTTACACAGACTGTGCTTTTTTTTTTTCTCCCTCTAGAAAGTGCAGTGGGAAGCTAATCAACTTTGTACCACAGGACCTTTAATGTGCTGTTTTCCCAAAGTGGTTTCTCAAAGGTATAATGAAGAAATGACAGGGCACTTACTAAATTTCATAAATCAAAAGGTAAAAAAAAAAAAAAAAAAAAAAATGTTGGGGGGGGCAA